>VZRJ01006768.1:121663-239253 GCA_013397565.1 Ptilonorhynchus violaceus | reverse complement strand
AGGGAATGGCTTCCCACTGCCAGAGGGCAGGGTTATATGGGATATTGGGAAGGAATTGTTCCCTGTGAGGGTGGGGAGGCCCTGGCACAGGATGCTCAGAGAAGCTGTGGCTGCCCCTGGATCCCTGGAAGTGTCCAAGGCCAGGTTGGGAGGGGGCTTGGAGCAGCCTGGGATAGTGGAAGGTGTCCCTGCCCACGGCAGGGGGTGGGACTGGGTAGGATTTAGGTGGGACTGGGTAGGATTTAAGGTCCCTTCCTACCCAAACCATTCCATGATTCTGTGATTCCATAATCCATCAACTCCATCAGCTCTCCTGTGGGCATTCCAGGAGATCTGTACACCAAGCCCTGAGGCTGCCTGGAGCTGTGAGTCGTACTCAGCGTGGGTCTGTGCTGCCTCTCACCAGCCTGGGAGATTCATCTTAGGTGTGATCCAGGGAGGAACAACCTGACCCAGGGAGGGACAACCTGATCCAGAGTTTGCTGCTCCTGGAATAAGAGCTTTGGCTGGGGTCAGCCTGGCCTGGCACATCTGGGAAGAAAGGGACCAAAGCTGCAGGGGAGGCACCAGTGGGGTTTGCCCTGAAGGACCATCACACTCAGGGGTGTTGTGCTCTGAACTGAGGTCCAGGCCCAGGGATTGATCCTGTGGGGAATTTTGAGCCCCTGAGAGAAAGGGGACCCCTCACTCACCACCAGGGCAAGCCCAAGCACCCTGAGGTGGCCTTCCCTGGACGTTGTGGCAGAGGAGACTCATTCCAGCTGGAAGATGCTCCCGTTTCCCACTCCGGCTCTGCATTCCCCGGGGAAGGAGAGCCCAGCCCTTCGTTAGCTGTAATGAGTCTGTCCCGGGCCGGGGCCGCGGGCCCTGGGCTCTGGCAGAGCTGTGCTGAGCAGCCTGGCCTGACCTAGAAAAGCCTCTTAATGTGGTGTTCATCGTGCGAGGGGCAATGGTCTTATCTAATCAGCCAGCGCATCCCTCAGCAGCAGCGGCGCTGCAGCCGAGTTAACTCAATTAGGAGAGCCCCACGCCGAGCTATTTACAGGCTCTTTCTAATGGCTCTGGCAACAGCAGGATAATAGCATGGAAACAAAGGGCACTGAGAGGCCGTGATGGGATAAGTGGCATCCCCCCGCACTCCCGCGGGCCCGGGCAAGCCCTGCTGCTCCACGGGGCTCTCTCCTTTCCACGAACCCCTCCCCAGAGCCGTTCCCTGGGGCTCCTTTGTCATCTCAGCCCGAGAGAAACTCTCACATTTCACTTCGAGAGGGGGCGTGGTGGAGGGTTTTTTTGCTTTCCTTTTTTTTGCTTCCCCCAAGAATCTTATTTTAAGTCTGTCCTCCCCCTCTTGGCTGCTCCGGGTCTGCTTTGCCTGGAGTTGGCCCACTCGAGCTCCTGCTTTGGGGGGACACGAAGCCCAGGCCATGGAAGCTCAGCAGGGAACGGGGGCCAGTCCCTGGAAGGTGTTTGCACCCTCCAGGCTGTTCCGTGAGGGCTCCTGGGATATTTCCCGCCCACCTGCAAGAGCCAAACGTGGCCAGAGCAGAGTGACCAGAGCCCTGTGTGCCAGGAGTCGCGGAGAAAGGCACAGCTGCTCTTCCAGACCTCATTCCCTCCAGGAAGGGCTCAGCCCTGCGTTGTCACCGATCAGAGAAATGGAGGCTCTGAATGGGTAAAATTCCCCAGGTGGCCTCAAAGGGTGGGAGTAGAAGTGGAATTTGGGCACAAATTGCTGTGTTTTCATCCAGGGCTCGAATAATACTCAGCAAATTTCAATCCTGAGCTGAGCATCAATCAGCATCTTCCCCAAATACATAAAATGTATAAATTCGCTTAAAAATGGTTTCCTCTTTGCATTGACTCTCATGAGGAATCCATGAGGTCTGAGCTGATTTTGGAGCCATTTCCCCCTCGGGATGGGCGGCTGGAAAGCCTGGCCTGGGGAGCGACCTCACAGTGGGACGAGGTAGGAATTCCAGGGCTGCCTCCCACGGGGTCAGACTCCTTCCAAACCCTCTTTTGGATGAGAAACGAGATGATCTCATCGTTTTCCCCCCGTGGCCTCCCCTCACCCAACCTCTGAGCGCTGGGGGTGGCGGAGCAGCTCCGCTCTGCTTCCCACAGGGAGCGTTTCATGTGTGGCCTCTTTCCCCCAGCCCTGCTCTGGATTCAGCACTAAAAACGGGCTGGTGCTCGTTGCTGGGTTATCCAAGTGCTTCCAGCCAGCCTGGAATGTTTGGTAAAACAGGGGAATTATTTTAACAGCGCCGTAGGCAGTGTTTGCCAGGTGTTTGGACAGCAGGATCGGGTGTTGGTGACCTCTCATCTGTTGCTTGGCTTGTTAGAGCAGCAAAGTGCCAGGGAGCTGCTCCCGAGCTCCTCCCTTTCAGCACACGAAACATCCATGATTTCACTGCTCTGAGGACGACATACGAGTTAAAAAAAAAAATCAACAAACAAAAACCATGAGAATAACAAGAAAACCCTCAAAACTGTGGCATTTCTGTTCTTTCCATCCCAAACATTCAGCATTGATAAAATCATGGAATGGGTTGGGTTGGGAGGGGCCTTTAAAGGACATCTGCTCCACCCACTGCCATGGGCAGGGACACCTCCCACTAGCCCAGGCTGCTCCAAGCCCCGTCCAACCTGGCCTTGGACACCTCCAGGGATGGGGCAGCCACAGCTTCCCTGGGCAAATTCCCAGTTCTCTCTAATGAGTGTTTTGGGGTGCAGCTTCATTCCCTGAACTTGGACCCCACACCAACCCTCAGCGTTTCCATGGCCACTGACTCACGGGGCTCGTTGGTGTCTTGGAGCTTTTCCAGCATTTTCTGCTCTCAGTGCCACCTCCTGGGGCGCTTTGGAAGGCTCAGTGTTCCTGCCTCAGTCTCAGCAGGGAGCTGAGCCAACCAACATCCCAGGAATCCTCGAGGTGGAGAGTGGCCCGAAGAGTTGGGAACAACAGAAATATCGATGATTTTCCAAAATTCTTTCTTTTTCCTCAGGAGGGCTGGAAAGACAAAAACTGTGTGTTCGACAGAAAATCTCTGTGAGATTGCTTCTGGTTCAGGTTTGAGCGTGGCAGCAGAGCTGGGTGACCGCAGCCTCCTTTGAGGGGCCAGGCCCTGGCAGAGGCAGGGAGAGGCCACCTCGTGTCCCCCAGCCCAGCCCTGGATGGAGAGCGCAGGGCTGGTCCCTCCTCTGCCTCTGCCCCTCGGGAGAGCGAGCTCAGCACCAGGGGAGGGGACACTGGAGGGGAGGAGAGGTCCCAGGTGTCCCCTTTGCTTCTTCTCGTGGTGCACGTTTGGCTTGGTGAGGAATCCCTCAGCTCCCTCCTCCATGGGGGTGTTGTCCCCAGGCTGTGGCATCATGCCAGGCCCTTCCCATGGGAATGCTGCTGTGCTTTGGTGTCTCTGAGCAATCCCAGCTGGCCCTGGGCACTGGGCAGCGCCTTGTCCTTGTCCTTGCCTTGGTCTAGAGCTCTGGTTTCCAGAGCCAAAACAGGTCTTGTGCCTCCGTGTCCCAGTGGTGCCACGTCCCACACTCCACTGCCTGGTTCTGGGCTGCAAATTCATTCCCCCACAGCTCCACCCTCAGCATTTCCATGGTGCCCATGGGCGTTGTGGAATCACAGAAACAATCACAGAATCACTGATTTTGGAACAAACCTCCAAGACCATCAAGTCCAACCTTCGATCATGCCCAGTAACCCCCAAGTGCCACCTCTACCCATTTTTTGAGGTGATGATGACTCCACCACTGCCCTGGGCAGCTGTGCCAGTGCCTGACCACCCTTTCAGGGAAAAAATATTCCCAAATATCCAACCTGAGCCTCCCCTGGAAGCTGGAAGCATCAC
This sequence comes from Ptilonorhynchus violaceus, assembly GCA_013397565.1. Lineage (NCBI taxonomy): Eukaryota > Metazoa > Chordata > Aves > Passeriformes > Ptilonorhynchidae > Ptilonorhynchus > Ptilonorhynchus violaceus. Next base: position 235,393 of record VZRJ01006768.1, on the reverse strand, counting down.
AAACATTTTTGTGCCCAGTGTCACCACACATGGGAGCTTGGAAGGCTCAGAGCTCCCACATCAATCTCAGGGAACTGAGTCACATGAAGACTCAAATGTCTCCAAAACATCTCAATTCCTTTCATGAGCTTCTTGTTTTCAGCCTCAGGAAATGTTTTTGCCTGTTGAGAACAGCCTGGGCGCCTCCTGCCTGAAATCAGTGGGCTTTTGGTCAAGATGGAGCTGAGGGAAAAATTCCCCCCTCCCCCATCCCAAAAATGGGCTTTGGCCCAAAATGCCTGTGGACATCTGTGAATCTGATAAGAGCCTGGAATCTTTTTCCTCAAGTTTGTGCAGGAAACATTTGCAACAGGAACATGCTGAGGGATTTCTGACAAGGGCATGGAGTGACAGGACGAGGGGGAATGGATTTAAGCTGAAGGGAAGGAGATATAAATTGAGGATTTGGAGGAAATTGTTAGCTGGGAGGGTGAGGAGGCCCTGGCACAGGTTGCCCAGAGAAGCTGTGGCTGCCCCTGGATCCCTGGAAGTGTCCAAGGCCAGGTTGGATGGGATTTGGAGCAGCCTGGGCTAGTGGAAGGTGTCCCTGCCCATGGCAGGGGGTGGAACTGAGCTGAGCTTTGAGGCCTTTTCCAACCCAAACCATTCCATAATTCCACAGCACTGTAGCTTTCACCGGAAAAAAACCCAAAAGACAACAGCTTTAAAAAACGAAAATTTTAGAGGAAAACTGAAAATCCTGGGTGATTTCCTTTCCCGGCGCTAAGGGGAAATGTTGAAGAAAGTGGAATTTTGCTGCAAAGGAGTGGGAGCTGTTGCTGCTCCTCAGGCAGCTGGAGCATGAGCTCATAGAGGCAAAATAGAAGTGGAGCCTGTGCTCCGGGGGCGAAGGCGTCTGGGGAACGGGAGCAGATTGTTGCACCGGGGAGAGGCATTAGGATTCAACAAGTGCAAACTGACAATCACGAGGAAGGAGCGGGGAGGGGGAAGATCAGGTTAATTAGCAGCCCAGAGGAATTGGAGGCCACAAGCTCAGCAGAACTTTGTGGAGGAATTAATTAAAGGTTTGTTTGGAGCTGAGCTCGACGATAAAGAAAAAAAAATAAAACTCCCCTGTTGCATCCTGACACTCCGAGCTCGTCCTGGAGCGCTGCCAGGCGCTGGCACAGGCCCTGTTTACACCTCCAGGAGCCCACGGACAGGAGGGAGAATTAATTGCAGGGAGGCAGCCGAGGCTGTCAGGGGAAGGGCAGCAGAGCTGCCTCGTCCCTGCTCCCTGCCGGGCGGGCAGGATGGGCACCGGGAGCTGCCAGCGGGAGGGACCACGCCGGGATGTGGGATGTGGGATGTGCCAGGCATCACTCGCTGCTGCAGCGCTGGCAGGGGCAGGGAAGGGGTGACTCCGGGCACAGAGAAAGAGCCACGGTGACTTTAGGGGCAGGGAAAGAGCCACGGTGACTTTGGGGACGGGGCAGGAATGGAGCTGCCGAGCACGGTCCCTGCAGGGCTCCATTCCCTGCTCCCCATGGATAACCCACTCACCGTGCTGGAAAAACTCCAGGGGCAGGCCCGGGTCTCACAGAAAGGTTGTGCTGGTACTGGGGCACCACAAGAATTCCTTCAGGAGGAGCAGTGGGAATGCAGATGCTCTGCTCCGGCAGGGCCAGTCCTCAGGGCAGAGCGAATTCGTGGTTGGACTTAGGTCAGAGGATCCCCAAATGGTTTGGGTTGGAATGGGCATTAAAGCTCGTCTTATTCCAACCCTGTGCCAGGGCAGGGACACCTCCCACCATCCCAGGTTGCTCCAAGCCCTGTCCGACCTGGCCTTGGACACTTCCAGGACCTTGAGGGCTGAATTTTGCTTCTGAGCCGTGGGGAGGTTCAGGGCCCTTTGTGTGTGGGCTGACTGAAGCGGGACACAGTGACACAAAAGCTGCACTCCAGGGCACTGAAGTCCCTCTTGGCTTGGAGCTGACAGATGAAAGGCCATGAGAGGCAGACAGAGCCATGAAAGGCTCTGGCAAGGGACCTGACATCATCTCCTGTTTTTAAACATTAATACTGGGCATTACCTAATCCGTGTTAAATGGGTTGGGAAGTGACAACAGGCTCCAGAACACGAGTAATCAACACGGAACTGTCACTGAACGGGGACATTTCTGTGGGGATCGCAGGCGAGCAGTGAAGCCTTTGTACTTTTCAACTTTTCTATCAATTACCTAAAAATAAATGCGAAATTTGCAGATAACACCCAGACTGGCGGGATGGCATGTGCAGATAAAAGAGGCAGCTCTGCAGCCTGAGCTCATTCCCGGGAGTGGGGCTGCTCCATTAAGATGTGTTTTCTCCCCAGCAGGGGGGTTCTGGCTGCTCGGGGCAGGGCCCAGGGAGCCGCTGGAGGCTCCAGCTGGAGCAGGGAGCGGGGCAAGGTAACAGTGCTGGAGGTCATTGCCAGGCCAGCACCCTGGGGTGGGATTTCACAGCAGCAGGACAGGGGAGAGAAGGGAATTTTGCTGATTTTTTTGGGACAGGAAGGAAGAAAATTTTCCTTTGATACTCTGCTTAGTGAGTTCCGAGGAATGTTGATGCTGTGGGATTAACTGGCATGGTGACTGGTGTTACTGGTGGGCAGGGTGCTGTGAGCTCACAGCCAAACTGGGGCACTGCCAGCCCCTGCTTTGGAACACTCCCCATGCTCTCGGGGTGATGCAGCTCCCCTTAGCGGGAATCACAGGGAGATTCCAGCCCCAAATTCCTGCCAGAGGCCCTGGGGGGGTGATCGGTGCTGGGCTGTGTGACAGGGAATGCTCAGGGTACCCCACGCAGATATGGGATCACTGAAGGTGCATCCATTGGGCTTGGGTGCCCCAGGACACCTCTCCCAGACACCCCCCAGGCACTGGTCCCCACTGGGGTGACACCCAGAGCCCCCTGTGGGACCCAGCTCTGGTGTCCCTCTGCATCCCATGGGGCAAAAGAGACAAATGTACCCAAGCTTTTCTGCTCCTTTTCCCTTCCCAAGGGAATGTGTCAGCTTGGACCCCAGTGGACATCAATGTGGGATCCCTGAGGACCAACAGGAGCTGGGAATGCTCCAGCCTGATGGTGCAGATGCAGGTGACTCAAAAATGTCCCTCAGTGTGTCACAGAATCGTGGAATGGCTCTGGTTCCAAGGGACCTGACAGAGGCTTTGGGATGATCTATTTTCCCTCAGCTCTGTTGCATTTAAATCATTTCAGTTTTACACCCGAGCAGGACCAGCCCTGGCTGAAGTTGTGTCCCGGGGGCCTCTGCAATTCTGCATTTCCAGCCTGTCCCTGCTCCGTGCCAGGTCCCAAATGCCCTGGGAGAGCTGAGGTGACATCAGGCACGGCTTGTTCAGCTTTGAGGCCAGAGCTGGACCTTCCTCTGCCTGATCAGCACAGGGATGGAAAGGAAGTGCCTTTTCCATGGATGCAGGTCTCCAGCACGGGCAGGTGCCTGGAAAAGAAACACTGCAAGTGCCTCTGGAAGGGGAATTTTAGTAGGAATATCACATTTTGCGGGACCTGTCCATGCAGCCTTAGAGGGAACAGAGGAGGAACAGGGTCTGGTTGCAGCCACTGCCACAAGAGCTGCTCGATCAAACCGGTGTGGGAATCCTTTCCCAGGCTGTCCAGAGAAAGAGAGGGAGCTGAGGCCAGAGGAGAGAAAGGTGGGAATGCTCTGGGATGCTGGGATGACTGCAAAGCTCTGCAAGAAGGCTTCTCTCAGTCATCAGCGCAGAACTAATGACACAGCTAAAGAGGGAGCTGGAATGCTACAGGAATCCTGAGATCAGAGGGGAGATGAGGAGATGTAAACATCTCCAGTTCCTACAATAGGGGGATTCTTTTTCTGGAAGTGCTGAAGAGAAAAGAAGAATTTTACAGCAGCCCCGGAGCTGATTGGGGGTGAGACAGCAGCCCCGAGCCTCCTGAGAGAGGGAGATTTATTTAGAAGACAACCACAGGCAAATATGTTCTTTTTTTCTTCCCTTGCTTTTTGATGAGGAATATTGCTGGAATCAGCTCCGGGGAGGGAGGCTTTGATCATCCTTTCGGAGAGCGAAAAAAGCCGCTTTGAATTCTGCCGCAGAGCAGCTCCCAGGAGGGGCTGTGGGAGGGGGGCTCAGCCTGGGCCAGAGGCCCCTGGGCGGGTGTGGGACTGTCCAGGGACAGGGACCGACCCCTCTTCCCATCCTGCCCTTCAGACACGTCTGTGGAGTGTTGAGAGCACAGGATCATGGAATGGTTTGGGATGGAAGGACCTTAAAGCTCAGCTCATCCCACCCCTGCCATGGGCAGGGACACCTTCCACTATCCCAGGCTGCTCCAAGTCCCGTCCAACCCGGCCTTTGACACTTCCAGGGATCCAGGGGCAGCCACAGCTTCTCTGGGCAACCTGTGCCAGGGCCTGTCCACCCTCACAGGGAACAATTCCTTCCCTATATCCCATCTATCCCTGCCCTCTGCCAGTGGGAAGCCATTCCCTGTGTCCTCTCCCAGGGCAGAGAGGAGCCACATCCAGCGCTGTAGGAAGGTAAAAACCCCGATTTGGGTGGGTTTGCCTCGTTTGTCCTGCACTCAGAAACAAGTGTTTGTTTAGGTGGTGCTAATCGGAGTAGCATGAAAATATTCCAAAAATAAATGTCTTTTTTTAATCCAAGAACCAGTGTTTCTCTGAAGGAATTTGCTTTCTGGGAGTGATGCTAATTTTCAATTATTTCTTTTTCATTCTGTGCTTCTATTTTTAAGCGAAATGTTTGAGAAACAAAACTTGACAAGACTTTGAAAGTGCGTTTTGTGGAGTGTGGGGATTTTTCTTCTCATTGGCCACCAAAAAACCCATGAAAACAGAGAAAACTCTCCCATGTGGATATTGGCTCCCACCTGATAAAATCAGCTTTTTTTCCCTCGAGTTGCTTTCTCCATGAAATCATGAATATTTAAACCCAAAACTTCACTTTTTAAACATGAGAAGGTCTCTGCTTACCCAGGTTTTGAACTGGGCAAAGGTCAGATGAGAGGAAAAATCCCAAACTCCAAGAGGGAAAATGAAATCTTCCTATGAAAGGAATTGGAAAGAGATTTTTTTGCTTCCTGAAAATGCTGTAATTGAAAAAAAAAAAAATCAGAGACCCCTCCAGTTTTCTTATCGGTTTCAGTGTTATTATTTCTCTGAGCCATTCCTGAGATTTTTTTCCAACTACTGTTGGAAAAAGGAAAGAGAAAAAGGAAAATTTATTCCCAAGACCTGCACAATGTGGCAAAGAGCTGCAGATTTCCTGATAGACATCCCAGATAATTGCTATGGAATCCTGTCTTTGCAGGAAAAGCCTGTCCTGGCACCACAGCTTTGGGCATTAAATCACGTTTATGTCCCCCAGTGGGGCCAAATCCTTGGAAGGCTGGTCTGGGAATAACCCAGGGAGCAGAGCTGGGCAATGCCAGGGTTCATCCTGGAGAAAAGGAGGCTCAGGTGGGACCTTCTGGCTCTGCACAAGTCCCTGACAGGAGGGGACAGCCAAGGGGGGGTTGGGCTCTGCTCCCAGGGAACAGGGACAGGATGAGAGGGAATGGCCTCGAGCTGTGCCAGGGGAGGTTCAGGTTGGACATTAGGAGGAATTTCCTCATGGAAAGGGAGGTCAGGCCTTGGCAGGGGCTGCCCAGAGCAGTGGTGGGGTCACCATCCCCGGAGGTGTCCAAGGAATGAGCGGATGTGGCACTCGGGGACAGGTTCAGTGGTTGAAGGTTGGACTTTGATGACCTTGGAGGTCTTTTCCAGCCTTAACGACTCCATGATCCTGTGATTCCATTCCTTGTGAGGTTGGAACCAGCTGGACTGCGCCACCAACTTCTTCCTCACCTGCCCATGGCACCCTTGAGTGGAGCTGCTCCCAGGGAAGAGAAGCCAAGGACACACCAGGGAGCACCAGGAATTGCAGCCCCCGCTGATTCCCCCTCTGCCCACAACTCAGCCTTATCTTCCTGCCTTTCCCGAATGTCCTCATCCTGCCCGTTCCGCTGGGAACCTGCTGTGTCCCCAGGCTGTGTCCCCACAGCTCCGCCACCCCCCAAACTCCCCAGGTTTGCCCTTTGCTGCCGCCTTTGTTCTCCTTTCATCTCTCCTTTATCATCCCCAGCCAGGCAGCGCTGCCAGCCCGCCAATTAACAGCGGCAATTAAGAGCTGCCGAGGTAGGTGTTTCCCCTCCGAAGGGACCTGATGTTTTCCATGCTGAGCCTGAGAGAGGTTCCCACCGAGGGAGCTCATTTGTGCTGATTAGGAAATGTTGTCGTTGCTGGAATCCGGCGAGCTCGGGCTGAAAAGTTGCAAAGTATGAAATAGCTTTGTTTGTTTTTTTTTTTTACCTGCTGCCAATCCAAAATTCCTGTCAAAATACGATGGCGCGGAAATTTGAGGTGAGTGTTGCCCAGTCTGTGCTTTTCAGAGTTTAGAAAATCGGGTGAGCAATGAGGAAAAACAGCAGTTCTCCAGTAAAGGCCTCTTTTCCCACATCCATTTGAAGGGAATGGTTGTTACTGAAAAGGAGGATATTAGAGCTGTCCACAGGATGCAGCCGCTGCTCGGTAAATGGTGCAGCAAAAGGCGTCTGGTGAGCCTCTCAAACCCTTTAGTGAATGAGAAAACGGCAGAAGCCGGGAAATAATGGGAAAAGATAATCTGGACCCAAATGGAAAAACCCATCTGCAAAAATCTAATCAGAGCACCAGTGACACCGAGCATTTCCACCGACTTTTAGCTGGGAATTCAAACACTCCTGGTGTCCAATAATGACGTTTTATGTCCTGTGCAGAGAGCGGAATTAACAGGGAAAATACGGATTTGGATAAATAAGGCTGCTTTTCAGCACCTGTAAAATCAGCTCAGGTCTCACCCTGCTCGTTCTCCGAGTGATTTGATGTTGAGAGCGAAACAAGAACAGCCTCCGCCGCTGTCCGGGTGCTGATGAGGAGTGATTAATCCAATCCTGGCTGGAACGGCTTCGCAGGCATCCCCAGGACAGCGGGATGGATGGGGCACTCCACGGAGACGGGGCCTGTGCGGATAAAACAATGAGGAGATCAGGGAACGTTATTGATGGGGATTATTTCTCCCCTTCCTCCATCATAACAGTTTTGTATCTGCGTAAAAATGAATTCTCGTTGGTAATGCGGTCCCGGGGAGTTGTATTTATTCTGTTTATTGGTGTCAGGGACTGATTAGTTTGCATAAATTATTCATGGGGTTAGACATGCTCATGATGCTTTATTTGTGTGGGGAAGCGGGAAGTCCACAGAAAACTTCTTTTCTTTGGGTTTTTTGGAGAAAGAGAACCTGGAACTCATGGTGAGTGAGGAGAGCCCGGTGTGAATGGCATCACAACGCTAAATTCCCCCGGGCACAGGAGCCATGGGGGTTTGGGGTATCTTTGCCACACAGGGCAGAGTTCTGAGGGGGCACCTCGAGGGCCCTCAAAGCAGCAGAGAGCAGGGGAGGAGAAGCTTCACCTTTGACAAGGCACAAAGTTCGTCCCTCAGCCTTGAAAGGTGGGGGATTCTGCAGAGACAGAGCGTTCAGGGGAGGATTTCACATCTTGCTGGAACATCTGCTCTCCCTGAGCCATAAAAAGGGCCTGGCTGGCTATTGGTGATCAGCGGGAGATGGGAAAAGATCAGCATAAGTGTCCCCTCAGGTGAGGCATCTGTGACGGGAAGCGCAACCACCCCATTCCCTGGTGTCCCCCGGCAGATGCCAGGCGGGAGGAGCCGCGGGATGAGTGACAAGGAGCTGGGATTGTGCCTTCAGCTGCTGCCCCACCCGCGGCTCACCCAGCAGGGCAGGGGCTGCCTCGTGGCCGTGGCCACGGGGTCTCTTGCAAATCAATTATCTTCTCTTTTATAGGCTATTATTATGCTTAAAAGCATATTTCATCCCTGATGTGATTGGATTATGATTTAAATATTATTGCGCTGCGGTTCCGGTGTCAGGAGCTGGGTTTGCGGGGCTGCTGCAGCTGGAAGGGGCAGAGCTGCCCTTCCTGCACCCCTTACCCCGGCCCTTCTCCCCTCCCCTTTGGAAAACCTTCCCCGAAAAGCTGCTGGTTCGTGGCCTTTTGGCAAAGGCTAATCCAGGAGACCCGGCTGATGTGGAGTTTTTTGGGAAAGTTCTTGGAGCTGCTGAGGTTTTTTGTGCCCAGCTGAGCCCCGGGTGTGCCCCAGCCCGGCCGGACCTTCACCCATCCAACCCCGGGGTGACGCCCCCAGCAAAGCTGCAAAAAGGGTTTTGCTGCACAGCCTGTCTTGCTCTCCCATCTGGAGCAAAGCTGGGAATTCCTCCGGAATTTGAGCAGCTGCTGGATGGATTTTCTGTGCAGAGTGCAAACCTCACACCTGCTCAGCCACTGGTTGGGATGAGGCTCCCGTGGCTTTATCCCAGGAAAGAGCAGATCCCTGTGAGCCCCACAGGCACCAGATTGCAGCACCAGGGGCTGGGTGACAATTTCGAGCTGTCGAGTGGCTCCTTCCTCCTCCGGAATCCTGGGATGCGGCGAGGAGAGTGGCCGGGTGCTCTGCGACTGCTCCTCTCCATCGGCGAGGGAAGGATGGAGCATCCCGGCAAAAGCTGTGATGGGAAACACAGGGCAGTGCAGGGAAAGGGGTGATGGAAGTGACTGGCAGCTTCTTCCCAAAGCACACAGGAATCACTTAAAACCGTCCTCTCACTGAGGAAGAGGGCAAGGAGTCACCTCCTTCCCCATGGAGTCATCCCGCATGGGAAATCTGAGGTAGCTGGGAGCTGCCCCCCACCCTCTGCTGCTCCAGGGCTGTTTCCAGCCCCAAACCTTTCAACTTCTTCCCAGCTGAGCTGGAGGGAGCTCCAGGAGTCTCCTGGAGAGATCCAGGTCATCTGGGAACCGTCCATCCTTTACAGAGCACGTGAGGGCACTGGGAATGTTCAGCTGGAGCAGGGACTGAGCTCAGACCTCACCGGGGGCTGCAGCTCCTCCGGAGGGGCAGCTCCGATCTCTGCTCCCTGGGACAGGGACAGGACCCAGGAACGGCTGGAGCTGTGCCAGGGCAGGGTCAGGCTGGAGAGCAGGGAAAGGTTCTCCTGTCCCCAGAGGGTGCTGGGCACTGACCAGGCTCCCCAGGGAATGGTCCCGGCCCCAAGGCTGCCAGAGCTCCAGGAGCATTTGGACAACGCTCCCAGGGATGCACAGGCTGGGATTGTTGGGGTGTCCGTGCAGGGCCAGGGGTTGGACTGGATGATCCCTGTGGGTCCCAGCTCAGGATATTCCATGATTCTCTAATTCCATGAACAATGTGCATCCAAACCCACCAGACACAAGGGCCTAAATCCAGGCACAGACAGCACTGATCAGACTTGAGATAGGGGAAATGGAAAAGCCATGACCCCACAAAAGACTGGGAGATGAACAGAGATAACAACCTAATGGGAGCTCGCTCCGAGATAAGGAAATGGGGCTGGTGAACACGAGCCAGCGATTTATTCACGGGGAAATGCCAAGTGCAGAGAAAGAGGTGGTGTGAATCCTGCACACAACAATGGGGACAGATAAACTGTGCACCTCGAGCTGATATCCACATTGTTCCGATGTGTTGTCAAGCTGGAAAAGGGAGACAAAGCCTTGCAAGGCTGAGTCAAGGCTTGGAAGAGCTGAGTGTGACAAACAGAAGGAGCTGCATCCCTCAGTTTATTAAAGTGAAGTTTATGAATAATAGCACGGCATAAAAACCCGCCCAGAGGGTGCAGATTCCCGATAGCAAAACAATGTCTCATTTTGCAGATAAGCACAGATCAAGATCCAGGGGTAGGAAATTGCAGGCATGGGAGGCTGAGTCTGGGAATGACGCACGGACTCCATTCCTGATAACATGAGCTCTTTAAAAAGCTCTGGATCTTTCGTTGGAACCTCTAAAAATGAGATACGCTGTGCACTGTGGGGTCCGGGGTGGAAGGGCTGGATCTTCCACAAAAATTTGGAGCCCTGGGGCTACACCAAGCCCAAAGCGAGAGGTTTTCCAGGCAGCAGCCCGAGATGATCTCAGGAAATTTCGGAAGCGAGTTCCTGAATTACAGCCTGAGGCAGGGCCACCCACGTGTTCCTGGGTGTTGCCTTGGTGGACCCCAATCCCTCAGTTTGCCCAAGGAAGGAGGGAATTCTGAGCCATAAATTCACAATTCAGGCAGAAATAGCAAGGTCGTGCTGTGTCAGATGCCGGGCTGCTTCCCTTCCTCTGAATCCCAAATATTCCCTACTCGCTGGGTGCATCCTGCTGCCAGCATTCCACAAAACAGGAGGAATCAGCTCCTGATTATGGATATAAAAGTCAAGGGCAAACAAAGATCCAGCTGCTGGAGTCAGTCCCTCCTTCCAAGACGTGATTTGGTTCCACAGATCATCCCTTTCCATGGAGACGGAAATGACCCTAAAACCCTCAAGGGACATGGTGGAAACCATTGGAAATCCATCCAAGAATGGCCAGTGGAGAACACCCTTTCCATCCATCCTGCCTGGAATTTGCATCCCCATCACCACTGTGCAAGTGACAGGGCTGGGACAGACACGGAGCATCCTCTGTGCTCTCTGCACTTGGGAGTCTCCCAGGGGAAGGAGGGATGTGGGATTTGCTAGGAAAAAAAGATGGAACCTGCAGCTAAAAGCCTTGAAAAAGGTTTTTCCATTATTACACTGAACTCACAATGTAATTTCTTCCTGTTTTCCGAATTTCTCTGATTTATGGTCACTTGTTGGCTGAAAGAAATGGCAGCAACGAGCATGGAGCCCTGGAAAAATCCCCAGGATGTCGCTAAGAAACTGCAAATATTTAATTATCAACAGCCCAGGGCCAGAACCTGTCATTATTAGATCCCCTCTCTAATCAGTCTAATTGGGAACAGGGTTAATGGAGGCGCTGGGCTCTCGGTGAGCCTGGATTGAGGCTGCTCTCCCTTTCCTGGAAACATCAATGTGGCTGTGACTGGGGCTGCGCCTGCATCTCCTTTCCCTTCCCTCACCCCGGCTCTTCCCTGAATCTCCAAACCACCTTCGTTCCGTGAATCACAGCCCCAGCCCTCCCTCCCTCCCTGCTCCGGGGAAAGGAGCTCAGGAAATCATTCCCTGGTTTCCGTGGGCCCCGGGAGCAGGGGCTGGCAGCGCTCAGTGCGTGCTGCTGACAGCTCGGATCTTTCACCTCCTGCTGTTTGCAGATGGGGGCCCAGGCTGGCTCGTTGGATTGTTGGGAGCAGGGATCTGCAAGGAATTGTTTCCTGGATCTGGCCAGCAATCCAGAAAAAAATAATTGTTTGAGGCTGACCCAAACTCACAACTTTACAGGGATTTTGGTGGAGTGAAACTGCTCCCGTCGGGTTAAAGTGCCAAATGAAACATTTCCTCTGACAGGAGCAGGGTTGGTTGATATTGGGGAGTTGGTTTTAATCTGATTTATAGGGAAGGGACAGTTTTAGTCCCCAACTGCTCAAGGGGCTGGGATGGGAATCCAGAGGCTGGATGGACACAACCCTGAGCTGTGGGGCAAGAGGCACAGAATCGTGGAATGTTTTGGGATGGAAGGACCTTAAAGCCCATCCTGTCTCACCCCCTGCCATGGGCAGGGACACCTTCCACTAGCCCAGGCTGCTCCAAGCCCCGTCCAACCTGGCCTTGGGCACTTCCAGGGAGCCAGGGGCAGCCACAGCTTCTCTGGGCAGCCAGGGATGGGGAGTGAGGGAGTAGGAAGGATGGGATGTGACCCTCCTGCCCTGTCCCGGTGTGCTGAGCCAGGAGCAGCGGGAGGACGTCCTTCCCTCCGGACATTCAGGAGTGTCAGAGGGATTGGGATGGAGCCTGGCAGGATCCATCTGCACAGACTGGGGCAGAGTGGAGCACAGCTGGAGGTCTGGAGAGAGGGAATCTTCTTTGGGAAGTCAAAGCCTGCAGTGGCCTTGGTGTCCAGGTCGCAAATCCACCCTCCCAGGCTGGATTTGGTCCCGACAAAGTAAAGCTGGAGCTGAGAGAAGAGTGGGGAGCTCAAAGCAAAGGCACTGAACAGCTCCAGTCCCAAACCAAATCCCACCTGGAGCCAGGGTTTGGGAGCTCCCACCCGGAGCCAGAGTTTGGGAACTCTGTGTTCCTCCACCACTCGCTGGCTGATTCACTGAATCCCAGCCATGGCTGTTGGGTTTCCCACCTGGAAGCCCAGGTTTGTCAGGAGGATTGGGAGCATGAGCAAGGTTGTCTGTTCCTGGGAAAGAGAAATGTTTACCTTAGCCTACTTCCACAATAAATGTAGGATAAACTCCACAAGCTTTGCTCACCCCATCAGGCATTACCCACTTCCTTCCCCCTTTTTTCCGTTGTTTTTTTCTTTTCCATAACCATCTGCCCAGGAAATGGGAACACTCTCCTGCCTTCCCATGTGATGAGAGAAGAGTTGGGATTTGGATTGCACTGTCAAGGCTCCTGCCTGGGAAGTGTCTTCCACACTGGATCTCTCCTTCCTTCCTGCCCGGGAGGGAGAAGAGAGGGATGCAGGGGAGCAGGGATGGTGATGGTGCCTTTGGCCGTCTCCCATGGATTGGTTGTGGTTCCCTCACTCAACAGCACATGGAAAAGCGTTCCTGGGAATTTTTGTGTCCATCCCCTCGTCCTCCTCCTCCAAGACCTGATTTCTCCCATTTTCCCCTGGCATTCCCCTTCAGACCCACGGCTTTCCAAGGAAGGGCTCCATCAAGGATATCCCGGTGGATATTGGCATTCCAATCACAGGGATGTGGGGAACACGCCCGGGAAGGGAGGACAACAACCCTCCCGTGGCCCATCCGTAACAAATGACGAAATGTCAGACATGACAGTTTTCCAAGGCTTTTAACAGGAATAAGGAGCTGGGAATGGCCCTTCCTGTGTCCTTTAGTTCCCAGCACTGGCACAGATTTCATCTGGATTTTGCAGATGAAAGGAAGAAGGGAGGGAGGAAGGAGAGGGGGCTCTGACTAATTTGCTGACTGAGTATTTATTAAAATAGACTGGAGCAATTAAAGACAAAAGCTCCCCAAAGTTGGGATGCAAATTAAAGAGCCGGAAAACACAAAAGGAGAGGATCTGGTGGCAACTTTAATTGTGCCTGAGCTTGTGTACAAACCCAGATTTTTTCACAGAATCACAGAATTCCAAGCTAAAGCCAGACTGAAACCTGAAATTTTTCAAAAAGCAGAAACTCAAAGAAGCATTTCTTTCGGTTAAAGTGAAAATTAGTTTGACAAAGCACAGACATTTCAATTTAAAATCGGGACAGCCTCTTTCCTCTCTCTCTCTTTTTTTAATTAACCTCCAACTCTCAAAAGCACAATGATGGGAAACCCAAGAATGTGACATTGCCCAAGTGCCCCTAATAAATGCACGAGCTGCAGAACAAATAGGGATTTGCAAAACATTTTGTTGTTCCCACATTTACATTTTCCCCGACTAGAAGCATTCCTGCAAAATTTCAGCCAATTCCCTCTCTAATATCCTGCTTCCTTAATGCCATCATTTAATCCTGATTTAAAGGCTGTGAAATGAAGGATGAAGTGCTGATATTTCTCCGTAACCTTTGGAATTTCTATATTCCGACTCCGGTCCGTTGGATCCGTAACATCCAGATTGCGGCAGCAGAAGGGATTTTTTTACATTTATTTTCATAATTTAATGTTTGTTTTAGGGAAAAAAAAAAAAAAAAAGGAGGGGAGAAAAAGCTGCCAGGGCTTAATCATGCAGCAATCTTGAATCTCAGCACGGCTGGGGGAGGCAAGGAAGGTTTGGAATCTTCACTGCAGAGCTGATTTGCATTGAGGAGGATCCTTCCCCTCCGCAGCTAAAAAAGATGAAGTGCAAACTTCCCAAAGTGACATTTTGGAATTTGTGTGGAGCTCCTCGCGCTGCCGGGGCTGCGTTTGGAGCTCCGAATGTTGCTTGTATTGAGTCAGGGACGGCAGATTCGTCCGGGGGAATAAAGGCTGCGGGGGAAGGTGGTGTAAGTCAGGAAGCTGAGCCCACAAATAAATGGATGTGGTGGGAAAAGCCGGACTCCGGACAGGCAGGAGGTGGAAGGCACTGATCACCCAGGCGTGAGATCCCCGGAAAATGTCCCCCTGTCCCCGCCCAAGGGCCCTTCTCACCTTCCTGGGCCAAAACCAAGAAAGAAAAAGCAGCATTTTCTCCCAGAGTGACGAGTGCTCTGTCCCTGCAGCTGAGGCTGTTCCAAGCCCAGCTCCCCACTGGGAGGGTTTTTCCTTCTGCTCTGTCACGGGGCACAGTCCTGCACCCGACTGGGGCAATCCCAGCACCAGGACAGGCTGGGAATGGCTGGAGAGCAGCCCTGGGAGAAGGACTTGGGTGCTGGTGGGGGAGAGCTGGACCTGCCCCAGCCCTGAGCTCCGCTGGGCTGAGCCCCCAGCGTGGACAGCAGGGGAGGGGGGACTCTGCCCCTCTGCCCCCTCAGGTGAGACCCCACCTGCAGAGCTGCCCCAGCCCCGGGCCCAGCACAGGAAGGACGTGGAGCTGCTGGAGCCAGTCCAGAGGAGGCCATGGAGCTGCTCCCAGGGCTGGAGCCCCTCTGCTCTGGAGCCAGCCTGGGAGAGCTGGAGGTGTTCACCTGGAGAGGAGAAGGCTCCAGGGAGACCTCAGAGCCCCTTCCAGTGCCTAAAGGGGCTCCAGGAGAGCTGGAGAGGGACTTGGGACAAGGCATGGAGGGACAGGACACAGGGAATGGCTTCCCACTGCCAGAGGGCAGGGTTATATGGGATATAGGGAAGGAATTGTTCCCTGGGAGGGTGGGGAGGCCCTGGCACAGGTTGCCCAGAGAAGCTGTGGCTGCCCCTGGATCCCTGGAAGTGTCCAAGGCCAGGTTGGACGGGGCTTGGAACAGCCTGGGCTAGTGGAAGGTGTCCCTGCCCATGGCAGGGGGTGGAGCGAGATGAGCTTTAAGGTCCATTCCCACCCAAAGCATTCCATGATTTTATAAATGCCACTGGCACACCCTGGTCCTTGCTTCCCACATGATGCCAGGAGCAGTCATTGTGCCACCGCCACTTCCACAAGCTCCCGGCTTTCCTGGGAAGTGTATCCATGGGAATGTGTGTGAGTGGATGTGAGGATGGATGGGAGGAGATCCTCCCCTTGTCCTCCTCTGCTGCTGCAGCCTCTGGCAGCTCCTTGGAAGTGGCACAGGATGGTGCCACATGAAGGCTCAGGAAGGTGTCCGCTAATCCAGGTGGTTTCCTTCCAGTTCCCGCTCAGCAATCTTCATTAAATCCCTTCATTAAACATTAACGAGGAGCCTGAGGAGTGGCTGGCCATGTGGTGCCAGCGTGGAGCTGCTCCTGCAGCTCCCTGCTCGTGCCAGTCAAGCCTTTATCCTGGGAATTGCTGCAGGGAGCACCAGGACGGAGGGATCTTGTGGAGCAGAGCAGGAAATCGTGGCTGGGATGGGCAGAGAGCTCAGCTCATCCCTCCTCAGTGCCCAAAAACAGGCACAGAGCTCCTCCAAGGATATTTCCCCATGGGTCATGGAATTTTCATGCACTGAAGCCACATGGGCCCGGTCCAAAGGAGCCCAGGATTGTGTTCTAAAGGCAGACTGGGACATGGGAAAGGTTTTCCTACTCTCGTGGGGTGGAAAGGTTTTCCCAGCCTTTAAAGGATTTGGCCATTTTTATGGATATTTTGATGGAGAAGAGACCAAGCAGGCTGTGGTATCCTGGATTTGGGGTTGTATATAATGCCTGGAAGCTCTATTCCCATTTCCTTCTCCTCCTCAGTGTCTCTCAGCTCTGGATGAGCCACACACGTTCTGAGCAGCCGGTCCAGGGGAAGGTGTCCCTGTCCGTGGCAGGAGGTGGAATGGGTGGAAAAGGTCCCTTCCCACCCAAACCATTCCATGATTCTGCGGTTGCATTTTGCAAATGCCTGGGTTGGATTTGTAGCAGGTCCAGGCTCTGCTGGAAGGGTCCCGGCAGGGAAGGTGCCAAGGGGATCAGGGAGCAGTGAGTGAAGAATTCCATGAAGGATTTTTTTTAATTCACAGGGAAAAAAAAATCCAAACTAAAAGAGAACTGCCCAGGACTCCTTAAACCCTTTCCAAAGCTCTGCCATATGCTCCGTTTCCAGCACTGCTCACCTGGAATTAGTGGGAAATCCAGGAGATGCTGGGCTCTGCTCCTTCCAGGCGTGGCTGAGGAGCTGTCCCAGCAGAGGCCACATGGAGGGAATGTTCTGGTGGCTCCTCCTCACTGGGACATCCGGACACTTGGATGGGCATTTGGGCTCATGGAATAAAAACAGCAATAGAAAAATCCTTGTCTAATCCTCCATCCCTCCCCAGCGAGTCCTGGGAAGGAGAGCCCCTCAGGAAAGCTGCTGAAGACCCAGAGGAGCCAAGGGTGACCCAGGTGGGGTGAGGTGTTTGATTGGGAAAAACGACAGCAGAAAATCCCTGTTCCTGCTGGTTCTTGGCACTGGAATATGGGGACAGTCCTTGGCCAGGGCCTTTGGCTGATGGGAGCAGCAAATCAGAGGAAGATTTGGAAAAGGGGATTTTAGGCTGAACCCATCAAGGGAATAACGACAAATTGTCCGGCCCTGCTGGAGTTCCCAGCCAGATCCGGAACTGCTGAGCTCTCCCTGTGCCTGGAACCCACGGCTGGCATTGGCCTCGGCGGAACAGGAGGCGGCAGAGGAGGTGCCAGTGTTTGAAATGAACTCCCAGGGAACCGGGGAAGCACGGAGCGGTCTGACTGCTGCGCTGGGAAATCTGGGAAGGGCTGTAGTGCAGGATGAACGAGCAGCCATGGATGTGCAACAGGAGGAGATGCCTCAGTCTGAGCCCTCTGAGGGAGCTCCAAACATGGAGAGAGGGATGATCCCGGATTTCCCAAATGCCTCCAGGGAGTTCCCTTGTTAGGAGCTCCTCAGGAACCGGCTGGCTTGGCTTTAGTGGGAGCACATCACAGGTTCAGGAAGAGGAATAAAGAGCAGCAGGAAATGGAAGCAGTTGCCAGGAGTGCTCCCCAAAGGTCTGCGCTGAGATTTGGGTTGTTTAATATTCCTAAACTACCTGGAAAGGAGCAAATTGAAAGGAGACAACATTTGCATGGATGTGTGGTAGAGAGCAGCTGAATCTGAGGCTGCTGGGAGGAAAGGGAGCAGGATTCAACAACATCCACGATTTAATGCACGGGATAAAGGTGGATAAAGGCAAAAGAAAGTAGATGGGGAAATACTCATCAATCCTTCCCGCCTGAGGAGAGGTGGGAATAGTTCCAACTGGGACTTCCAAGAGTTCCCATTGGGAAGGGAAAGAGCTGGACAAAGCTGAGAAGGCTTTGATGGGATCTGATGAGAGGGAAGCAAAGGGCACTTGGAAGGGTGAGGAATGAGGAGCAGAGCGGCAGGAAGGGATTCACACCCTGGAGGCCAAGGGCCTTCCTGGCTGCCTCATCTCAAGAGGACTACAGGAGAAATAAAGAAAAAACAGTTGGAAAATGACAGCAAGGATGAACAGAGGCACAAATCTGCTCTCAGAAGGGCAGGGAGTGCTCCAGCTTCCCAAAAAGGGACTTCATGGCTGTGTGGAGAGTGGGGGTGGAGCTGAATGGGAAATATTCCTCGGCACCAGGGTTTCTTGGGACAGAACCAGTCCAAACTGCACATGGTGATGTCAGCATTTCCTTTTTAAGTTTTTTTATGGAATTATAGAATCATGGAATCACAGGATAGTTTGGGTTGGAAGGGACTTTGAAATTCATTCCATTCCACCCCTGCCATGGGCAGGGACACCTTCCACTAGCCCAGGCTGCTCCAAGCCCTGTTCAGCCTGGCCTTGGACACTTCCAGGGATCCAGGGGCAGCCACAGCTTCTCTGGGCAACCTGTGCCAGGGCCTGCCCACCCTCCCAGGGAACAATTCCTTCCCAATATCCCATCTATCCCTGCTCTCTTTCTGTTTAGAGCCACTTTTGCTTGGGTTTTTTATTTCTTTCGGGTTGGTTTTTTTGTTTTAGCAGAGGTTCTGGGAGTGTCCGTGTTTGAAAGTCTGACACACCCAAACTTCCACAGAGACACAAGCACTGAACTGGGATCCAGTTCCCTGCCCGGAGATGGCTCCAGTACCTGTGTGTGGATCATCCAGGATCAGCCCTCACAGCCAAGGAAAACCCGTGGGCTTGAGCCATGAGTCTCCAGTTCTTTCCTCAAGCAGGACCAGCTCATCAGGATTCAGCCCTGGAGTCCATGGAGACTGGAGGACCCTTCCTGACCCTTTCTCCTGTATGGATGTGTCTGTGTTACTTGAAAGCAAAACAAGAAAATTCCAATTTTTCTGGAACTTTCTTTAGGCACGTTCTCCCTTCGGCTCCACCCCAGCAGCTCCTCCAGGTGCCTCCACCTTCCTGCCCCAGCACAGCACCTGGAAGTGGCAGATTCCCAAAGGCCATGGCCAATCCCTCAGCTCACGGGACCAACTTCCCAAATGCTTCTTTCCAAGCCCAACCCAGCTCTGGCAGCCCAAACAATCCGAGCCTGAGGGCTCGGCCAAACCCAGCCCGGAGGTGCTGAGATGTTCCGGTTGGGATGTTCCCCCTGTTTGATCTGTGTTTCCGCGGGGCACAAGGCACCACAACACATCGGTCCTACCCCTAGGACTCCTCCTCCGGGGTCTTGCCGGAGCTGCCAGGCATTCCAAGCGCTCCTGAGCTGAGGGGATCCCTGGAAACCCCGGGGCTGCAGGATCTCATTGGCAGGCAGGGCACATTGCCCGGCCCAGCAGCAGCCCCGAGCCTGGAGATGTCGGATCAGCTGCTTATCTCAGTAACAAATATTCCACGGCTCATTATCCTTTAGAGGAATCTCCCTCTCCAGTGCTTTTAAGACCTGGAGAAATTGGCAGTTGCTGTTTGCTTTTTTTTCTCAGGCAGCATCGAATTCTCCAATTAGGAATTTGTTGGGAGCCCCCGCCCCGAACACGAAGCCCGAGGCCAAACCCGGCTGAGCAGGGCGAGGGGTTCCCAGCTGGAAAATCCTTGCCTTTGGCAGAGGTTCCGTGGAAAACCTTTCACTTCAGCATGGAAGTGTCAGCATCTTCCTCAGCAGCACCTGCCTGCCTTTTTATCAGGAAATGGGGATGGTTTTGCTCTTGGAAAAAGGCAGATTAAGAAAGGAACAAACAGGCCCTTTGATGTTAAGGAAAGCTGGAATGTTGCATGTGGAGAATCCATGTGGATTCTTCCTGGCGACTGCCAAGGGTTTCTCCACCCAGTGCCTGGGTGGGGCAAAATCAGGGAAAACTCAGAGATCAGGGAAACCTCTGGAAAGCCTAAACCTGCTCATGCAGCTCTCCCAATGTGTCCGTGGTGTTGTTCCCAGGCAGTCCCTGGGAATAACTGGCACAGCTCGGGTGTCCCGATGCACCATCCCAAAGCCACGCCAATCCCACATGGATGAGCTGCCATCAGTTATTCCATGCACAGAGCAGTGCTCAGGGATTTATGGCAAAAACAGCTCCTTCGGGCCTCTGCCATGAATATGCAACTCATTTGATGAGGATCAATATTTGAGGGAGATTGTTACGCTCATTATGGCTTCAAATCCCGATAAATACGGGAACTCCAGGTGCCAGGTGAGACTTTCATCATGCTCAGAAAAGAAAAAATCAGGGGGAAAAAAAGGAAAACAACCAGGAGGGGATAAAACCCAAGAACTGCTTAATGACCTCTTCAGGGACCGTGAGGATTTCCGAACAAACTCGGCAGCAATTTCTGGGATGTGCAGGAGAGGGATGTGGGGGATGGGAACAGAGTGTCACTGGCAATGCGGAGAGAAAGGAAAGCGTTTTCTGCCCAAACTCTTCCTGGATGGAAAGTCGGATTCTTGACTAAGCCAAATTGATTTCAGAATGTGCCCGATTCCTGTAGGGATACAAAATCATATTTTCAACTGAAATTTTTAGGCAGAAAAAAAATGGGAGAGTTTTGATGAAAAGTCAGCTCCAAGAAATGAGCTTCTATCTGCAGCTATTTCCCTCCTGATCCAATATTGTTACAGCTGCTTAATATTTCCCCAGTTAAGCTCTATTTTGATGGAGAATTGAATATTTTTTCCTAAACTACTCCTTTTTTTTCACCAAGTTTTTCTTGTGCAGGCTGTTGAACTTCTCACAAAACCACTTCAGATAAACCCACGGCTTTAATTTTTTAATGAATGCTAGAAATTGCTGAGGGAAATATTCAAATCACTTTCCAGAGACATTTTCATTCACACAAAACCCAGCCCTGAAAGCAAAATTTCCCTGGCTGCTGATGCCTCCTCAGGCTCTGCTTTTCTGTAAATTTGGTGCTCCCCAAGCTCCCAAAATCCTGGGAACCCTTCGTGCCAGGCAAGTCCTGAAGGACACACACACAGGGCTGGGTGTCCCAGGGCTTTTCCTCGGGAATGTGGAGGGAAAGGCTGGACACGGCAAGGCTGGAGCCACATGGAAGAACCTGGACACGCTCCAGCCCCAGGAAAGGGATGTGTGAGGTCCAGCTGTGGGTTTGGAGATGCTCCCCTTGGCTCTCTTTCCAGGATGGGTGGGATGGGGCCCTGAGCACCCTGAGCTGGTCAGTGCAACCCTGCCCAGGGCAGAGACGATGTTTAAGGACCCTTCCAACCCAAACCATTCTGGGATTCTGAGATCCAGCAGCCTGTGGGGCATCACTCCAGCACCTCCGGAGCTTCATCCCTGGGGAACTTGTTTAATGCACAAGGAAGGGAGGGAGAAAATGTGGAATGTCAGGGCAGTACAGCTCAAAATAAACTGGTTTTATGAGATAGCAGACAATGATTTGTGTTATTGCCTCTCCTGTCTTCCCTGCTCTTTGACCTGCCAGCATCGTCAGACTTTCTTCTGGTGGGCAGTGCAGCCAAGAGGGTTGGAGGGATTTATCTGATGTGCTGGGAAAAGGGTGGGAAGTCAAGGGGATGGAAAACTCCCAGGAGGAAAAAGCCAAGACTGTGCAATGAAAACGGGAGATTCGAGGCAAGGATGGTACCTCAGGGGGACAGCAGGGAAAGACAAGGGTGAGACACAACAGGGGGAGAGGAACCACCCAGGAGGGAGCTCAGGGGAGCAGGGAACGCTCTGGGGTCCCAGGACGGAGTTTCCCTGCTCAGAAACGAAAGCAGAATCCAGGGGGGACACATCCTGCAGAGGCAGGGAAAGGCAGTGAGGGGCACGAGGGAGCCCTGAGCAGAATCAATGAACGCTCGAGCGAGTCAGCTGCTGGTGAATGAGATCTGAATTTCACACCAGCGCTGGAAACCCCAAAATAAACCTTTCCTCTCCCCAGCGCGTCAGAAATTCTGCCTTTTAAGGCAGCGTTGCCTGCTGGATGTTGGAGGGGCAGGGAAGGGATGGAAAATAGATTCCAGAGCTCCTCTGCTCCTCGGTCTCTCCAGTCCCTTATTGTGCTCTAATCCTCGGGTGCTGGTGGAGTTGGGAAGGGTTGTTTTCACCCAGGAGGTAGGAGAATTCCCATGGGACGCACAGCCACAGAATTCCAATTTCTGACTCACTGCCTGCAGCATCCTGCAGCTCGTTAGTGGGGAAAAGGCACCCGGCAAGGTGTGCTCCCCTGGGAGCTGCCCTGCCTCTCCCGAGGGAATGGTCCTGCAGGAAATAGAGTTGGGGGGGCAGGGCAGGCTGGGGGGGGGTGCTTCAGTTCCATGGATGGCTCGGGAAGGCTGAATTTCGGTGGGAGTCACTTCCAGGCGGAGCAGGGGCGTGTTTGTGATGGGATTTAATGAAGCAGGGAAGGGGGGTGTCCTCAGCGTCAAAAGAGCTTCCATTTACAGGGGATTGGAAAGCTTTTCATTCCCAAATGAGCTCAGAAATACCTCCTGGATAATCCTCAGCACTTCCTGAGCTCTTCCTCAGCTCTGCCAGCCCCAGAGAAAAGCCTGCCCAGAGCCACGAGCACTCAGCATTGCGCTGGCACCTCTGATACCAGAGGCCAGGGATTGTGCTCCGGAAAAGTCCACAGAGTCCCGGAATCATGGAATGGTTTGGGTCGGGAGGGACCTTAAAGCCCATCCAGTCCCACGCCCTGCCATGGGCAGGGACACCTTCCACTAGCCCAGGCTGCTCCAAGCCCCTTGGACACTGCCAGGGATCCAAGGGCAGCCACAGCTTCTCTGGGCAACCTGTGCCAGGGCCTCCCCACCCTCACAGGGAACAATTCCTTCCCAAGATCCCATCTAAATCTACTCTGCTTCGGCTTAAAGATGTGCAGGAGACCTTGAGCCCTGCTCAGTGCTCCACTCGTATTTCCATATATCCAAGGAAGCATTTGCAGCATTGGACAGGTCCCAGGTCTAGCCCTGGATTCCTGAACCATCATCTCTTGTCTGCTGAGCTCCCCAGTCCTTGGTGCCATGAGACATTGTACCAGGAATTCTTCCCACGGTTAGGTAGCCCCTGAGGAGGAGCTGTCCACTCAAACCTCTCTTCCCTTCAGAGAAGCATTAATTCCAGACCTCGTGCCTCTCCCCTGGATTTGATGCCTCTTCCCACACTAACTGGGAAATGTCATCCCTGTGGACATATTTTCCTCAAGCTGTACCTGGCTTCTCATTCCCTGACTTCTCATCCATCATTTCCATGTAATGACGGAGCCGAAGCCCTTCCCATCACACGGAACCTCCTTGGTGCCCACAGAGCACCTGAGCTGCTCCACAGGCCCTTCTTCCTGTCCTCCGGGGCTGCTTCCCAGCCTCCAAACCAGTTCCATTTCTTCCTCCTGAGCCATTTTTCCACATCCAACTTGCCCAAGCCCAGAGTCCTTTGGGTCATGTGGGAAAAGCCAGAACTAACCCAGGACTCGTGACCTGTGATCAATTTTCATTTTTTTTAGAGCTTTTTTTTTGTTCAGGCAGAGCTGGGGATTCTACGCCATGTGCAAATAACAGAGTTTTTATCGTGTCTAAAACTCTGGAATTTTGTGAGTGAGCTGAGGGAGTGAATTCCTTCTGCTGTAGATTATTCCTGGAATGTTTATTTCCCATGCAGAGGGAACAATGACATTTATTCTCCGTCAGAAATAAGCACATGAGTGGTCCCTGTCACCCTGTGCTTCACCTCATCCCCCTGTGCCCACTCTGGGAAGTCCCACGGCTTGGATTTCCCATCTTTTTCCATAGGAAAGGATCATAGGATTCCTTCTCTGCCTCCCCCACCCTCCTCTGCTCTCCCTGTCATGTGAGGAAAGTCTGATTTCTTCCAGAAGGGATTTTTCCACTGTATTTGTGAGCAGCACCAGGACTGGCCCCATTCCTCCTGCTCCGCCTGGATTCATCCTCGTGGAGACTCCTGAGTTCCTCTGCGGTCTCTTCCAAAATCCTCATGGATTTATATCTGAATCCTCTCTCCCAGGTCTCCTTTACCCTGCCACGTCCTGGGCATGGGAAATGTCTCCATGGCTGTGGCAGTTGTGGATGGATGGATGGATGGATGGACAGATGGGTGGACGGATGGATGGATGGATGGATGGATGAGTGGATGGATGGACAGATGGATGGGGGATGGATGGATGGAGGGATGGACGGATGGGGGATGGATGGATGGATGGATGGGGGATGGATGGATGGAGGGATGGATGGATGATGGATGGAGGGATGGATGGAGGGATGGATGGATGGATGGATGGAGGGATGGATGGATGGATGGATGGATGGAGGGATGGATGGGGGATGGATGGATGGATGATGGATGGATGGATGAATGAATGATGGAGGGATGAATGGATGGATGGATGGATGGATGATGGAGGAATGGATGAAGGGATGGATGGATGGAAGGACGGACAGATGGACGGATGGGTGGATGGATGGATGATGGATGGACGGATGGACAGTGCAGGGCTGACAAAGATCGTCATCTGTGCTCCTGACTCCCCACTGCAGCTCCACCATCACCATCCCTATTTCCCAAGGCTCCTGACTTGATTCCCAGCACATCCACTCCCTCAGCAGCTCCAGAGGAACCATTTCCCGAGGGAGAGGAGCTGAAGTTGTGCTGTGTGCTGGAAGGGATCCAGCAGCTTCCCAGGACTTTCCTTTGGACTGGCAGCCCAGGAAGCACAGAGTGAGGGGCCCTTCTGCAGCAGGAGCAGCCTATCCTGCCCCTGGAGCAGGATCCATTCCTGCTGTCCTGCCCTGGAGCAGGATCCATCCCTGCTGTGCTTCCCCTGGAGCAGGATCCATCGCAGCTGTCCCCAGGACCTGGAGGAGTTGAGCACAAACCTCTCCTCTCCCACATCAGCTGTTCACGGTTGGCCCATCCTAGTGATTTATTCCGTACCATCCCAGCAGAGGCAATTTCCATATGGCACAGGCTGCCGGAGTGGGCATTTTTCATGATATTCAGAAGCCAAGTCACTGCCATTTGCATAAAATTCAAATGATCTCTAAATGTTGAAAACAGTTCACAGGAGAAAAACAAAAACGTTGCTCATAAATTCCATGTCTTTTCCTTTGCCTCCGGGTACAGGGAAACCGCTCAAGGTGCATCCTGGATCAGTGCTGGGAGAGCAGGGAGGGGCTTTGGAATCAAACCTGGTGAGAAAAGGAAACCTGTGGAGAGGGAATTGCGCATCTGCCACGCGTGCAGAGCAAGGGGGGTGTCAGGTCACTGTCCCAGTCAGAAAGGTTGGTTTGATCTGGGAATTGAGCACTGTTCCTTCCCATCCCACGCTGGTGTCTTGATGTCCCAAGGGATTCACCTCCCAGTGCTTCTCTGTCTGCCCAGGCAGCCTCGTCCTTTTATTTCCCTGGTCTGGCCAGCCCCTGTGAGCTGAGGAGCTGGGAATGGGGACACAGGACACCTGGGAATGGGGACACGGGACACCTGGGAATGGGGACACGGGACACCTGGGAACAGAGACACAGGACACCTGGGAACAGGGACACGGGACACCTGGGAATGGGGACACAGGACACCTGGGAATGGTGACACGGGACACCTGGGAACAGAGACACGGGACACCTGGGAACAGAGACACAGGACACCTGGGAATGGGGACACAGGGCACCTGGGAACAGAGACACAGGGCACCTGGGAACGGGGACACAGGGCACCTGGGAACGGGGACACAGGGCACCTGGGAATGTGGACACGGGACACCTGGGAACAGAGACACAGGACACCTGGGAACGGGGACACAGGACACCTGGGAATGGGGACACGGGACACCTGGGAACAGAGACACAGGACACCTGGGAACAGGGACACGGGACACCTGGGAATGGTGACATGGGACACCTGGGAACAGGGACACGGGACACCTGGGAACAGAGACACGGGACACCTGGGAACAGAGACACAGAACACCTGGGAACAGGAACACAGGGCACCTGGGAACAGGGACAGAGGACACCTGGGAATGGTGACGTGGGACACCTGGGAACAGGGACACAGAACACCTGGGAACAGGAACACAGGACACCTCCTACCACACACCCCCTGCCCAGGTGGGCAACACCCCCAGTGCCAGGGCGCAGGATTCCTCTGGTCCCACCAGGGAAATCAGCATTTCCATACGGGATTCCCACCCTGGAGGAGATCCCAGCCTCGCTCCCTGAGCTGATCCCTGCAGCAGCCTCCATCCCTGTTCTCCCTTTCGGGTTCATTCCGGGGTGGCTCCTCACTGAGTTTCATCTCAAGCAAGCCTTTTCTCTTTGTTTACCTTGGACAAATATTTGTGGATTCCGCAGCTCAGATCCTTGGGAGGGATTATGGAAAACTCACTGTGGCCCCTTCACCTCTCAGACGGGATCTGGGATGTGCTGCCGAGCTGGGCCCTGCTCCTTAAATCCCTCACCTGTGCTTTACCTGCCCACTGCCTGCACACCTGGCTGCCCGTGCTTTCCCAGAAAGGCTCTGGGAGACACCGGGTGGGATTTATCCCTGGATTTCGCTGAAATTGAATAAATAGGGAGGCAAGAACAAACCCTGCAAATCCTTTTCATCCCGTTGGCTTTGATAGAGATACAGGGCTTGTTTGCTGTTTAATTTTTCACATTAAATATATAAATATATGTGTAATTCAAGAGGGATTATTTTTCCCCCCCATCCCTATCCATCTCTTCCCATGCCTGGATTTTAGGCATTGTGTCTCAGCTGGTGCTGGCTGAGTCTCAATTCAGCTTCACTGGGCACCCACTTCTCACCAGGGGCTGGGAATTGGGGCAAAAAAGTGGGAGTCGGGGAGAGGCTGTGATTCATTATTGAGGGAATGGGAAGTACCTCCCAATCTCCTCTGGCATCGGCTCTGTTCTCCTGGAGCATAAATACCCGGCTCATCCCTAATGACTCCGCTCTCGTTAGGAGGAGGCTTCGTTTGGGAGCTCTGAGCAGCCACTTAAAATGCACCCAGCGTGCTCCTGGCTGAGGCAGCGTCTTTTGATCCCCCCGCGCCGTGGGGATGGGGCTGAGCGGGAGAATCCATGTGCAGCTCTTCCCGGAGCATCCCAGAGCTGCTCTCTCCCCTGTCAGGCTTGTCAGGAGGGATACAGGGGTGCTCTGGTCAGCCAAGCTTCTGGAAGGTCCTGGGAGCCTCCTTCCCCACCTGGCTGAGGGGAAAGGGGGTGCTGACCCTGTGGGAAGTTCCTGGAAGCTCCTGGAAGCCTCCTTCTCCATCTGGCTGAGGGAAAGGGGGGTGCTGACCCTGTGGAAAGTTCCTGGAAGCCTCCTTCCCCATCTGGCTGAGGGAAAAAGGGGTGCTGACCCTGTGAAAAGTTCCTGGAAGCTCCTGGAAGCCTCCTTCCCCACCTGGCTGAGGGAAAGGGGGGTGCTGACCCTGTGGAAAGTTCCTGGAAGCCTCCTTCCCCACCTGGCTGAGGGAAAAGGGGGTGCTGACCCTGTGGGACGCTCCTGAAAGGTTCTGGAAGCCTCCTTCTCCACCTGGCTGAGGGAAAAGGGGTGCTGATCCTGTGTGAAGCTCCTGGAAGCTCCTGGAAGCCTCCTTCCCCACCTGGCTGAGGGAAAGGGGGGTGCTGACCCTGTGGAAAGTTCCTGGAAGCCTCCTTCCCCATGTGGCTGAGGGAAAAGGGGCTGCTGACCCTCTGTGTCCCAGCTGAGCCCACAGATCCCATGTCCTTGTAGGAACATCCATTTGAACAGCCAGGTGGACTTTCCAAACCTGGAATTCACACGAAAGGCCCCTTTGGCCTCACACTGCCGGGGAATGGCTCAGCACTTTCCCAAAGTGTGTCCAGGGCAGGATGATCCCGCCACACCCCGTGGCTGGCTGGCTGCAGTCACCTCTTTTCCGGTCTTGGAGCTCCTTGGAGAAAGCAGGATCTGGTTTTGTTTGTTTGTTCAGAGTCTGGCATGGCAGGATCTCAGCCCATGGTTGGGAAACATGCCTGTTCCGTGAATACAAATGGAATTAATTAATGAAAATAACCAGTGAGAAAACAGAGCTCGTGGCTACAGGGACTGATTCCGGGCAACAACATTCCTTTTATTCATTCCAAGCTTTTCTGGGCAGGAAGCAGCTCTGGAGCTGGCATGGAACACCGAAAGTTCTTCCACCTGTTCCCAGCATTAACCTTGGCAGCTCCAGCTTGGCTAATCCAGATCCCAACCCCCTGCCTGGTTCGGGGGTGTCTCAAGCAGAGCCCCTGAGCAGCTCTGGGAGGTTGAAGGGTCCCTGTGGCACCTCCGAGCCGGGCAGGAAGGAGCTCCGAGGCTCCTCATTAATCAGCCATCACCCAGGGAAATTCCAGTGTCTCCTAGCAGGCTTTTTCCCCTGGATTAGGAAGCAGCTGCCTTTTAATTAGAGGACAGCCAAGTGCTACCTTGTGATGTGCGAGGCTGTGCATATTTAAGAGCTCGGCTCCCATCTGCCGCCGCTCGCTGCTGCGCGTGGGGAGGCGCAGGCTGCAACGTCCCCTTTGATGTTTCCTTACGCTGGCTGTTCTTAGGAAAGGGGGGAGCACAGGGATCCAGCCGCTCCGAAATCCGGGGAATCTTGTTGGGCAGGGAGGGGCCTCCCTGCCTGGGCGAGGCTCTGATCCCACTGCTTGATCCAGGGTGGGACAGGCTCAGCTGGAGCGGGGGCTGTGGATGCTCTGGAGGAGGAGTAGGACCAGCCTGGAGAGGGAAGGGGAGGACAGTGCTGCTGCCTCTCCTTATCCAAACTATCCCAACTCTGCTAAGGGATTCCTTCTTCTGGTGGGGACAGAGAGGAGCATCCGTGGGGTTGGGCAGAGGCTGCTCCGGTTCTTCCAAGGTGGCCACCACTGTGCTGGGCCAGCAGCAGCAGGAGGTGGCAGAAGGAGGTGTTGGAATTTTCCTGCCGGGTGTTGAGAGCATCAGGAAGCCCAGAAGAATTCTGCCCATCCCTGAGCACGGAACCCAAATGCATCCCAGCCCTGCTCGTGTCCCAGCTCCTGTTAACCACGTTTGTCTGGGTATTTTCTGCTTTCCAGTCTGTGTTCTCCGTGTGGCTCCAGAGATATTTCCATGTCTGTCTTCCCCTTCATTTCTTGATCCCCCCCAAGGCATTTTGCAGTTTTAAATTGCAGCACTTTGGCTCTTCACCCTTTCCAACTCAGTGCATTTCGGTGTCACCAAATTGCTCTCAGTATCTTTATTTTTCCTTTTTGGATGTCGGGAAAAAGCTCCACAATATCCAGGTAAAATTCTAGTGTAGGGATCCATCCACGGTGGATTAAATCCTCCCAGCTCTGCCTATGGATCCCCAATTTGGAGCCCAAAGGGACTGAAGGAGGAAGCAGCTCCCAGCAAGACCAAACCTGACTGCATTGGTTTTCCTGCTCTGCCATGAGGGAAATGCAAAAGGATAACGAGGAGCTGGGAAGGAGGGGGCACGAGGATGTTGCAGCACCTCTGCTGAGTGGGGTCAGTGACACTGGAAATCTGGGAGAGTCACATCCCAAGGGTGCCAATCCAGTGTCCTGTGCCAGCAGGGACGTGTGGCCTTGGGGATGCTCCAAGTGTGGCACTGGGACCGTTCCGGGTGGCCCAAGGACTCGCTCTGAGCCCTCCCTCCCTGGGACAGGGGGTGCCTGGTGCTGGTTTGAGCTGACACGACCTGGAGCAGCCCTGAGCGTGCTCTGGTGACACTGGGGACCTGCCTGGTACCTGTAGCTCCTGGTCCCTGGCTCCCCAAGGACTTACAGAACCACAGAATCCCAGAATCACTGAGGTTGGAAAAGCCCTCCAAGACCACTGAGTCCAAGCTGTGCCTGATCCCCACCTTGTCCCCAGCCCAGACACCCTGGAGGTGTCCAGGGATGGGCACTCCAAACCTCCCTGGGCAGCCCCTGCCAATGCCTGACCAGTCTTTCCATGAAGAAATTCCTCCCGATGTCCAATCTAAACCTCCCCTGGCACAGCCTGAGGCCGTTCCCTCTCCTCCTGTCCCTGTTCCCTGGGAGCAGAGCCCGACCCTCCCCGGCTGCCCCCTCCTGTCAGGAGTTGTGCAGAGCCAGAAGGTCCCCCCTGAGCCTCCTTTTCCCCTCCTTTATCCCACTGCTCCTGTCACTGGTGCCTCTGCAGTCCAGGACCAAGCTCAGGTCATTCCTCTGCAGGATCCCTCAATCCCCAGGAGTCGTGGGGCACCAGCAGCTGGGAAGAAGCAGATTCCCAATTGCTGTGGCTCATCCATCCGGAAGGATGGCCAGGAACAGCTCTGTATCCAGCCAAAGCAGGGTGCCTGCGGGCTTTATTTGCAGGAACAGAAGCAGATTTGGGATGGGATGGAGACAGCCAAAAGGCTGAGGAGGGAATTTGCTAAATACGATATTTTTTTGCCACCTTTTGCTTGTTTGCTTATTTTTTTTGTCAAGAGTGAAATGTCTTGCTGGAAAGTCTCCATTAAAGCTGAACTGGGAAAGCTGCCAAGATCTGGGATGGGATCTCAGGTCAAAAATGTGCCGGGGGAGTCAACCTAAAAAACAAGGCTCTTGTGCAGGGGATTTGCCCTGGAGTGGGAGCTCCGCACTCCAGTCCTTTTTGGAGGATTAGAATTTCCTTGGGGTCCGATGTCAGTGCCCCAAACGCAGGTGAAGTGCTCTTGTAGTCTGTCACTCACTTATTAAAAGTTTGCTCCTGGACCAGAGAAACAGTTTTCCCATGAATATTTCATCAAAACCGATGTGTTTGGGTGGGAAAAAAAAGGGAAAAAAAATTGATGAAATGGTGTTTTCTACAAAACAAACACACACTGCATCAAAAGCAATTCCGTGCTGCCCACCCCCATCCTGCCGTGCCAGCAGTGCCCTCCTGGGTCCTGCCGGGCTCCTGGAGCTGAGCCCAAGGAGCGGAGCTGGACATTGCCTGGATTCGTGGCCCTGACCTTCCACTCCTGCCCACTGCAGCAGGAAGGGAATTCTGGCAATCGGAGACTGAGGGGTGAATTCATCGGGAGCAGCTCCGATTTCTGCTCCCTGGGACAGGGACAGGAGCCAGGAACAGCTGGAGCTGTGCCAGGGCAGGGTCAGGCTGGAGAGCAGGGAAAGGTTCTCCTGTCCCCAGAGGGTGCTGGGCACTGACCAGGCTCCCCAGGGAATGGTCCCGGCCCCAAGGCTGCCAGAGCTCCAGGAGTGTTTGGACCACGCTCCCAGGGATGCACAGGCTGGGGTTGTTGGGGAGTCTGTGCAGGGCCAGGAGCTGCACTGGATGATCCCCGTGGGTCCCTTCCAGCCCAGGATATTCCATGATTCTCACATTTCACCTGGAAAGAAAAATCTCAGTTGGAAGCAGAGACCTGGAAGAAGAGACCTGGAAAAAGAGTCCAGTTCCTATCCTGGCCATGGAAACAGCTGATGGCATCGGGGTGGGATGGAGGGGATGCCCCAGGGATGCTCCTGGTGCTGAAGGACACGTCACGGCTGGAGGCTCCTCCATCCCCCGGCACAGCTCCTGCTCAGCCCACTCTGGGCGGGAACTGAGTGAATATTTCAATCACAAATCTCCTAAACTCGGGCTCCCCGTGGGGCTGGCATTGATCACTGATCCTCAGAGCTTCCCTCTTTCTTCCTTCACATCTTCCCTGGGCTGGAAAGGCGGCTGCTGATTGATATTCCAAGGCAAACGTTGCGGTCTTTCAAGCACTGCCAGGCTTTATGAAGAGCTGTTAATAAAATGGATTCACCCGGCAGCAGAAGCAAAGGGAAGAGGGGAATAAAGGCTGGATGGAGGCAGAAGGGTCATTCCCAGACAACTGAGGGCTTTTCCCTACACTGCTCCAAGGTCTTGGCTCGGGCTTGTTCAGGAACGAGAATTCCAAGGGCAGATGGTTGGGTTTTTTACAGACGAGCAAAGAGCTGATGTGAAGTGCTTTGAGGGCTGAGAGGGGCTTGACTTGAAGAATTTGGATTCAGCCATCCACAGATATTTAAGATTCCAGAGCACCTTTTATGGATGATCCCTGGGGAACAAGTTCCCAGTTATCTGGGGGCAGATATTCCCTAAAGAGGAAGGACTGGGGCAAAGGATGGAGCACCTGAACCCCCCCAGCAGGAGCCCTGCACTGGGGCACCCAGCAGCTCTCAGTTTGTGCCATTTTCTGACCTCTGTGCCTTGGCAGGAGCAATGTCCCACCCCCTGCGGGCCCCCCGTGCCACGGAGCAACCCTCGGAGCAGCTCGGTTTCCCTTGGTGCCAGCATCCCTGAGTTTTGCTTTCAGCAGTGGGGAGGCCAAGAAAACCGAGTGATTTGGGAGAGATCAGCTTGGAAGAGCAAGTGACAGATAAAAAAGGCATCCCAGCAGTGCCTGGAACCAAGGCATTCCCGAGGTGTTGACAGCGAGGAGGAGGAGGGAGGTATACTTGGATCCCAGCAGCTGGAAAAAGGAGCGGAATATGGTTCCTTTCCTCCTCCACGAGGAGAAGGGCTGGAGGTTCCCCTGGGCTGGTCACAGCTTTGCTCGGGGTCTGCATGGAGAGGGAGGGGACCCTCCACGAGCAGGGCCTGACCCTCAGAGTGAGGGGCTGGGGCAGCTCCGCAAGGCCACGCTCACACCTCGCTGGGGAGGGGACACAGGGTCCCGTGCTCTGGAATCCTCTCCCAAGCTCGGGATGTGTCCCTGCACATCAGCCACAGGTCCATCTGCTCCTCTTCACACCCCAGGCTGGGAGGGGAAACAGGAACAGCCCAAATTCCAGAGCTCCAGGAGCATTTGGACAACTCTCCCAGGGATGCACAGGGGGGGATTGTTGGGCTGTCCTGGGCAGGGCCATGGGCTGGAGTGGATGATCCTGGTGGGATCCCTTCAGGATATTCCATGACTCCTTGTCCTTCTGGTCCCACATCACACTGTGGCCTTTGGTGATTTTTAAAGGATTTTTAAACCTCTTTAAAGGGTTTTTAAACCCACAGATTTTTAAAAGATTCCGCAAAGCACTGTCTGGAACACAGAGCTGTGGTGGAGCTGGGGGTGTCAGGGAAGGCCCAGGCTCTGCAGCACTTCCAGATCCTCTGCCCATCACATTCCATGTGATTCTTGCTCTCCTTGACATTGGAATTGTGGTGCAGCCACCACGGGGCTTTGTCTGACAGCTGCTCCGCTCTGGGATTTCGTTACCGGATTTCTCAATTTGGGCTCTCTTTGGGGACTCGGTGGCTCAATGGCCATTGTTTACCTCGGGCCTGGCAAGGACGCCAGGAAATGTGCCCACAGTGCTGGCCTGGGAGATTGACTTGGACACACAACACAGAGAGCCTGGGAAGCCACAAAGCACAGAGTGACTCATCCTGCCTCAGCAACGACTTTCAGCCTCCTCCAAGGTCGCTGTTGCTTCTCTTCACTTGTGCAGGGGCTGAGGTTGTTTACAGCAGGGTAAAATCCCCTCCAAGCGTCCCAAGGAAGGCACTGGAGTCCTTCCTCAAGGTGAACACCGCAGACAGGGCCTCTTCCTGCTTCCTGAGCCTCCACACTTGAGCCACTCTGCTTTGGGACGGCCAAGAGCTGCCAGGGGATGGGAAAAGGAAAGATTTTCCAAGGGGGCCGCTGAGGCTTCCAACCCTTTGCCAACCCTGTATCCCATCTGTAGGAATGGGATCTGCACCAGCCCTCGCTGCTGGCATTTTCCTGATGGACGCAGCTCCAGCCCCTGGGGCTGAGGGAGGGGGAGCCAGGAGGAGCAGGGCTGGGTTGTTCTCCCAGCCAGGATCAGCTCATCAGCAAAGGACTCTTTGTTTTTGAGTGTCTGGGAGCTCAGGCCATGGGAAAGGTCACGGATTCCTGGCAGAACGTCCCTCCTGAGGCTGCCCTTCAGCCCAGCATTCCAACAGCGGGAGGACGTGAGAGGTCACATCCATGAGTATCACAGATGATTCCCGCGGGGAAAGGCCGGGATCTGCCACGGACTCTGCTCCTGGGGGAGCAGCAGGAGCAGGGAGCAGATGGGGAGGAGGCACTGGCTGGGCAGGAATTCCGTGGTGCATCCCTCGCCCTGGAGCTCTGCCTCTGACCCGGCTCCTCACAGACCCCTGGGTCCATTGGCGCATTCCCTTCGAAAGGGCATTTTCATTAAGGCTGTTCCATGGCTGGGATGCTGGGAATGCTGGGATCAGGGGGCTGAGCACACTGCAAAGTTCCACTCTGGGGTTTGGCAGCAGGCAGGGATGGAGCAGCACCCAAGAAACATCTGATTCCTGCTTAATTATTTGTATTTTTTACCTTCTTATTAAAAATTATTCTTTCCCCCTCATTCTGAAGGTCTCAGGGCACGTTTGTAAATGGCAATTTAAGATCTCAGGGCATGTCTGTAAACGCCGGTTTAACCCAGCTGGGTTTTACTGTGTGCAGCTCATGTTCCTTTACATGCCACTGGCTGGGTGACCGGGGAAGGGGCTGGGGTTCATGGGCTGGCTGCTGAAAACATGGCATAAAATGAGGCCCCTGGACAGGAGCAACTGCCCACTTCCTGGGAGAATTCCAGCCTGTGCACAGTGGGAAGTAAGGAGAAGAAACCAGGATGTGAACACCCCTCAGACCAGGGGTTTGTAGCCCAGCAGAGCATCCTACAGACTCTGTTTGGGCCCTGGGAGCAGCACCAAAAATGAGATTTGCTCTGCAAGTTGTTCGTCCTTCTTCTGCCCCAGGATGTTCTGCAGGACGAGAGCTGCTGGGAACCTTCCTCACCCACCTTCCTCCCTCCGGGCAGTGCCAGAATCAATGCTGGGGCTGGCAGGAGAAATGAAATATCCACACCCCTCCAGCGAAGTTTTGGATCCTTGGCACCTCCTTTCCTGACAACAAACCTCTTATCCTTAGGAGCCACTCCAGGACCACTTTGTCCCGGACTCTGAGCTGGAAGAGACCCCTGAAGGTTTGTTACCAACACTAGACCAGTCTCTGCCTTTGGATCTACAGTCATGGAATATCCTGAGCTGGAAGTGATCCTCAAGGATCACTGAAGTCCACTTTGGTAAGTCTTGGTCAATGTAGCTCTTCAAAGACCATTTCCCCACCCCTCCGGTGGCCCATCCCAGGATTTCACCACCATCCTAGGGAACAACCTTCTCCCAATTCCCAACCCGAGCCTTGCGAGCTGTGGCAGTTGTCCCCTGCACTGCTGTCACAGAGATGGGCTGCACCACCTTTATAACTCCTTTCCAGCACAGGTGGCTCTCAGACCCTCTTCACCTCCTGCTTGGGCCATCCCCAGTGTCCCCTCACGTCTCCCTGTCCCTATCCATGGGCCAGCCCTTCTCCAGGTAACTGAAATGTTTATTCAGATCCCTCCAAGGGCACCATAACCAGCCTTGGAGCACGGGTGGAGCTCTCTGCAGCAAGCTCCAGAGCTCTTGGGTGTCTCTCCAGCTCCAGGCAGACATGGAAATGTCTCAGTGCTGCTGCAGGAGTCTCCCCTCCCCTGGCCTCTCCTTTTCCTTGACCCTCACTTGGTTCCTTTCATCCTGGACCAGTGAGCATCCCAACAACTGCAGCGTGAACAATCTTCTCCTGCCTTTGTATCCCCGGTGGAGCATCAGGACTGGGGCTTGTGTCCGTCACATCCTGGCTGGGTAAGAGGAGGTGAAATCCTGTCTGCTCCTGTCAGCAATCCTCGGGAACCATCCCTCCCTCTGGAAGCGAGAGTTATTTTAGGCACCTGAAGGGGATGCAGCCACACAGAGCCAGGCACACTCTTGGAGCCCTTCAGAGGGGTTCTGGACACCCTCTATAATCTGGTTTCCCTCCGCTGCAGCCATAATTCCCTTCTCCACGTTGAGCACGACCAGGATGTGCCTCTTTCCCGTGTTTCTCTGATCCCGAAGGCTCCTGCGTCGCTGGCTGTGACTCCCCCGGCGCTCCTTGCATCCTCCTCCTCCTCCCGCTGCTTGCACCTGCCCTCGGGCCACCGCAGCAGTTCAGGCAGCAGCCACCAGGCTGCTGTATTTCCCTGGAAATACAAGAACAGGTTCTGCATATGTAAGAGCCCGGAGACGGTGACTCTTTGTGAAGGCAGGAAATATTCCCGAGCAACCACTCCGGGCACAGCCTCATCACAAACCCTCCCAGCAGACTCCTCCTGCTCTTATCTACTCCTTCCCAGCCACTCCAAGGGCTTATTTCTTGGATGATCTTTCCTTCAAGCTCCATAAGAGGACTTAATGCCCAGGCTGGCTTCACAAAAGCTTTGCTTGGTCCCATATCCCAGTCAGAACTGTAAAGAAGGAGGTATCACAGAATTCCAGAATGGTTTAGATTGGAGGCACCACAGCGGTCACTGGTGCCACTCCCTGCTCCAGCAGGGCCATCCCAGAGCACAGGGCACGAGATTGTGTCCAACAGCTCTGGAATATCCCCAGAGAGGAGACTCCAGCCCCTCTCTGGTCTCTGTGCAGGGCTCGGTCCCTGCCCAGGGCAGAAGTTCTGCCTCCTGTGCAGGGGGAACTCCCTGGGCTCAGTCCCTGCCCCTTCCTCTGGGGCCATTGTTGGGCCCTGCTCGGAGCCCTCCCTGCACACAGGGACACCCAGGGATGGGGTTTGGACACAGGGACACCCAGGGATGGGGTTTGGGCACAGGGACACCCAGGGATGGGGTTTGGACACAGGGACACCCAGGGATGAGGTTTGGGCACAGGGATGCCCAGGGATGAGGGCCCCTCTCAGCTGGGGCTCCTCTCCAGGCGGAGCAGCCCCGGCTCCCTCAGCCTTTCCCAGGCAGGGAGAGGCTCCAGGCCCTGGATCATCTCCGCAGCCTCTGCCGGCCCTGCTGCAGGAGCTCCAGGTCCCTCCTGTCCTGAGGATCCAGAGCTGGACACGGCACTCCAGAGGTGCCTGCCAGGGCTGGCCAGAGGGGCTGGATCACTCCCTGACCTGCTGGGAATGCTCTTCCTGATGGTCCCCAGGATCCCATTGGCCTCCTTGTCCTGCAGAGCTGCTCCAGCAGATCCCCCCCCCGGCTGTGCTGGTTGTCCAGGACCTGCATTTCCCTGGTTGAACTGGAGACATTTCCTCCCACTATCTCCCAACATTCCCCCAGAAGATGCACACAGCTCATGCCACAGAGTTCTCCCATCCACAATTTTCCACCCAATCTTTAACCTTGGGAAACCCTGAGGAGCAGCACCGCTGCTGCATCCCAGAATGCTCCATCTGAATTCGGCACGTATCCAGCACGAGGCAGTCATGGAAAACCTCCGGAGGATTTTCTGGAGCAACAACGATGCTTTTTGTAAGAAACAAACATTAGGCAACTTTGTGATTAAACTTTTATATGTTAAGCATTGAAAAAAAACCAAGAGCCCGAGTGAGCTGCGTGTGTGAGTGGAGCTTGGAGATAAGGCAGGGATCTGCTGTGGATATGGATCAAAGAGCCTTCCTGGAAGAGCTCCGTCCCAAACCTGTGTTTGTGGGGTGGTCTGATGAAATAGCCATGGGAAGGCAAAAAAAAGAAAAGAACAGAAAAATGAGAATTCACTCTGATTCCTTGGTTGAGGATTTGCATTGGAGAGGGGTGGGGTGGTATCCATGTGGGAGAAGGGCATTTTCTGGGAGGTTTGATGGGAAACATCCACAGTACGGGTGTCATTTGGGGCCTTTGTAGCAATTTCTGCTTTCCCTGAGAATGCTGGGATTCGGATAATCTTCCTCTGGGAAGTGCAAGCTCTGGCCCAGCCCCTGTGGAGGGTCTGCAAATGGAGAATGGGGCTGGGAATTCCTGTCTGAGGGCATTTCATGGAGATTTGAGCTCTCTGAAAGGATTTCAGAGAATGGTGAGGTACTGGACAGGCTCAGAGAGCTGGGGGTGTTCACTTGGAGAGGAGAAGGTTTCAGGGAGAGCTCAGAGCCCCTGCCAGTGCCTAAAGGGGCTCCAGGAGAGCTGGAGAGGGACTTGGGACAAGGCGTGGAGGGACAGGACAAGGGGGAATGGATTTAAGCTGAAAAAGGGTAGATTTAGATGGGATATTGGGAAGGAATTGTTCCCTGGGAGGGCAGTGAGGCCCTGGCACAGGTTGTCCAGAGAAGCTGTGGCTGCCCCTGGATCCCTGGAAGTGTCCAAGGCCAGGTTGGACAGGGCTTGGAGCAACCTGGGATAGTGGAAGGTGTCCCTGCCCATGGCAGGGGTGGGACTGGATGAACTTTAAGGTCCCTTCCACCCAAACCATTCCAGGATTCCATGATATTTCAGCACTTACTGCAGTTTCCGAGATCATCACGATCCCTGCACTGGCCAGGGAGCTGGAAAGGGTTCATGTCCTCATCATTCCCAAGGATCCTGCTGGCCAGAACACCTTTTGGAGCAAATACACAGAAGATTGGTAAAGCTGATCCATTTCCAAGAAAATGGCATTTTCCTCCAAAATTGGTGTCCCAGGCTGGCTGTCCATGGCTCCCTGGCCCCGCAGGGGCTCGGTGGGACACTTGGAGCTGGGGACAAACACCTCAACTCCAAATTCCGGTGGCTGAAGCCCTCTTTGGTCCCATTATCCATCTGTAAACTGGTCCTCGATTTATTCCCCAGATCTCCCTCTCACCACCACCTTTGCATATGTACAAACCCCCTCGCTTTCCAGCAGGTTTAATGGTTTTTCCTGCTGTTTCCACCTAAACTAGGGCAGCTCTTTTATCCCTGAGCTGGCTCCTGCTCTCTATGTAGGTTAACAAGGTTTTCCTTCATTATTTACACAAGGTTTTGTTTGTTTGTTTGCACTTCTCCACGAAATTTAACAGCATAAAACGCTACCAGGAGCAAAAGAAAAGAATAATTTTGTAAATTTGAGGTTTCTTAGGGGAAAAAGACAACAAAGACCAGCACAGGGAAATGATGTTCCCAAATAAAACATCAGCTAGGGCAGAATTAAGTCCTCAGGGAAACCTTGGTCACTCTGAGGAGAAAAAGGAAGGTTTGATATTGTTTCAAAATATTCCCTGACACTTGAAAATCAGAAAATTTGGACAATTCAGCCACTACTTTTTGTTTAAACATGAGGCACAGGATTAAACCCCTCTCATGGCCCTGAACTCTGCACACCCTTGTCTTAAGGCTGGGGCATAAAGAGCAATATGTAACCCAAACAATCATAAAGGATGATGATTAATAATCTCTCTCAAACACAAAGAAGGGAGCCAAGGTGAAGGGTGAGGGATAAAGATTCCCAGTCCGGCTGGAGCTGAGGAAGGCTGAAGATGGGGATCAGGTAGCAGGAGCCACCAGGAAGGTTAAAAGGAAGGTTAAAAAACGCCTCAGGACCAAAGGCAGGTCTGGCAGTGAACCAAGTCCAGATCGTGCTGGGTTGGATGGCACAGCCCGAAGGAGCTGGGCAGGAAATCAGGATCCAGTCGTGCCTCTCCACGGTGGGGTGGATGATGGGAAATCCGGGATGGCAGCACTGGCCTTTTCCTCCCTGCCCACACCAGGACGCAGCCCTTGGGTTCCCATGGGCAGCCTCAGACTTTCTCTTCATCTGCTGCCCTCGAGTTATTAATATTCATGATCAGAGTCATCCCTTTCTTCCTCAGGAAATTGAAAGCTCAAATAAAATTTATTAACGTATCCGTTTTCCTGCACATGTGCCAGAAGCTGATTTCCCAGCAGTTTAGCCAGGGCACATTCCCTGTCACGGAGCTTTCCATGATGAGGAAACAGCCAATGCATGGAAAGCCTGGAATGGTGAGATCCCCACCGGGATCATTCCACCTTCTCAGCCCCCTGCTATTGCCACCTGCAGACTGTTCCAGCCGGGGATCCAGAACGGGGAAAATCTCCCAGAAATGTGCCAGGATCAGTGTGACGTGGAGTCTCAGCAGGGGATGCTCCAGGGAGAGAAGGATGGGCACAAGAGGGAGAGCCTGTGGGAATGGACACGTCAGCAGAGGTGGGAGATCCTGGGGAATCCTGGAGTGGATCAGGAAGAGCATTCCCAGCAGGGCAGGGAGTGACCCTGCCCCTCTGGGCGGCCCTGGGAGGCACCTCCGGAGTGCTGTGTCCAGCTCGGGGCTTCAAACACACCCAGCAGGAGAGGAGCCTCTAAACCCAGACCCAACATTCCGGCTCAGACAGGTTGGGAGGCCCAATCCAAACGGAGCCAGGAGAGCACAAGGATGGAGTCCTTCCTCCGGGAAAGGCTCCTGCTGAAGGGACACTTCCTGAACAGCTCCCTTGGCCTCCGGGTGTGGGAATTGGCCACACTGACCTGAAGGAGCAGAGCTGAGCCTCAGCCCGGGGACAGGGGCTTCCAATGCCCCCAGTGTGGCCACTGGGATTTGGGCCAGTCCCTCCCACAGGGATGAGTTTCCACTTCCAGCAATCCGGAACGGGCTCTGATCCCACCACAAATCGTGGCACTGACTGGGGATGCAGCTTCACATGGAGCAAGGATCCACTCCACGTGTTCTGCCTGCAGCCCCTGGGGATATTTCCCAGCGAAATCTTCCCGTGGTCTAATCAGACCTTCAGAGCTAAAATGTCCACGTCTCCTCAGGAATTTATCCCACATTGGCTGAACCAGAGCAGCCCTTGGCATGTGGGTTTTGAGTCCAGAGTGGGCAACAACTCCCCTAAACCCAGCCCTGGGTTGAAGAGCTTTGCCTGAGCTTTATCATTTTGCACCCATCACCAGCTGAAAACACAAACCCTGACAACTCCTGGCTCGGAAAATACCTTTGGATCTCGTAAGTGTGTAAATGGAGCGGGATCACAGGTAGGAAATGTGGTTTTCATAGAACCAAGGATGGAGAAACCTCCAAGATCCAAGTCCAGGTTCTTCAAAAAGAGTGAGTTGAACCATTCTGGGGAAAATCATTTTTCTCTGAGACTTCCTGCAGACAGCTGGGCTTGGGTGTTCCCATGAGGAGCTCTGTGTGGGTTGGGAGCAGAAACATTATCACCTCTAGATGTTGTTGCTAAACTTCCCAACTGGCCCCAGAATTCCCAAGAATTTTATGAGAAAGGAATCTGTGACCCTGCCCAGGTGGGCTTGGGAGGGCACACGGGGTGGGCTGCTTGGGGACAGTGACAAAATATCCGTAGGACAACACAAATCACAGGGCAAGAGGCTTGGGGGAAGCTCCCAGGAGGTGAAGCTGTTTCCAGGGTACTTCTCCAGCTCCTTGAATTCCTCCCACCTCAGCAGAAATCCTGCTGGAAATAACAGCTGCACTCAAATCCAACACGGAGTTATTTCCCCAAATTCCAGGGAAAACACCAAGCTGGCTGTTAGGTAGAAATCAGACCTTGTGAAGCCACTGGCACTGAAAAGGTTATTTATGTACAGCACTGAAATCACAGGTTCTGCACAGCTCAGAGACATTCCCTGGGCTGGGATTTGATATTCCTTTGATTCCCAGCATTGCAATGGGAGATGAAACTTTCCCATAAGAGGGGGTTTGGGGCAGAAGGGTCTAACAGAGAGATGAGGAAGCATCAGAGAGAGAAATAAAATCATAACATCCCTGGGGGAGAGTGAGGAGTCAGTGCCTTGCTGGGAAAATGGCAGAGAGATCAATTCCAACAGGGACGTCAATGGGATTGAAGGGGAATGAGCAGGGACAGAGGAGGAGCCCTTTGGGGAGCAAGACCTGAGTGAGAAGAAACCCTTTAAGGCTGAACAGTTATTGAGCTCCCTCAGTGAGAATGAAGGGAAACCTCTCCTGGTGAACAGTTCTCAGGTTGGGCAGAGATGAGTTCAGGGTGAAAGTCCCCCAGAGCGAGGATGATGCCAAGGGATGTGGGATCCACCAGAAACAAAGAGCAAATAGGGCAAAAAACCACCCATGGATGCTGCTTTTCCCCATTTATGCTTTTCCCTGCTTTTTCCCTTTGTCTCTGATGCAGTGTCTCACTCTCCCTGTGCTTTCACCACTCCAAGCGCAGCAGAGCCGACAGGAAATTCTGAGTATTCCCATCTGTGACAGCCTTCAGTACCCCAATTCCATCTGCAGATGAGTCCAGACCTATTTCCTCGGCTCAGGGGTGGTGGCTGTGACAGAGCTCCCTGCTGCCTGCTGGAGAGTTGGTCACCGGCGGGGGAGGGGCTGGAGGGAGCCACCGTGTTTGCCTGAGAAATGATCGGCCAACGCCAGCCAGTAACTGTGGAAAAGCTGCAGAGTGGCACATGGAGTAGAAACACGGAATGTTGTGAGCTGGGAAGGACCCACGTCCAGTGCAGCTCCTGGCCCTGCACAGCCATCCCAACAGTCCCACTCTGTGCATCCCTGGGAGCGTTGTCCAAACGCTCCTGGAGCTCTGGCAGCCTTGGGGCCGGGACCATTCCCTGGGGAGCCTGGTCAGTGCCCAGCACCCTCTGGGCACTGAACCTTCCCCTGCTCTCCAGCCTGACCCTGCCCGTTCCTGGCTCCTGTCCCTGTCCCAGGGAGCAGAGATCGGAGCTGCCCTTGGGAGGATGTTGAAGACCCCAGTGAGTCTCCCCTCGGACTCTTCTTTTTCAGGATAAAAAAACCAAGTGACCTCAGCCAGGAGGTCAAATACTCTTCAGCTTCTTAAGACTCAATGCAACCATTTTCAGGTCTGAAATAAGAGATTATGAGGGTCACAGGATCACAGAATCATGGAATGGTTTGTGTTGGAAGGGACCTTAGAGATCATCCCATTCCAGCCTTGCCATGGGCAGGGACACCTTCCACTAGCCCAGGTTGCTCCAAGCCCCGTCCAACCTGACCTTGGACATTTCCAGGGATCCAGGGGCAGCCACAGCTTCTCTGGGCAACCTGTGCCAGGGCCTCGCTGCCCTCACAGGGAAGGATTTCTCCCTAATATCCAACGTGGCTGGTATCAGTGCACAGGCTGAAGAGAGAGGTTTTCCCCGGATAACAGCCACGGGATTGTGGATTGAAGGCTGCTCAGCCCTGCAAAGCCCGGCGAGGCAGCCAGACTGAGCTCACACTGAGCTGGGCTCTGTACAGCAGCAAGGAGCTGTCTCATTCAAGGAGAAAGCCAAGAAGAAATTAAATTCTGAGCACTGGAATGCACTTAATCTTTGGCCCGTGAACTTCTCCGTGCTTTCCAGTGAATGAGGAGAGTGTTCCCTAATTCCCTGGGCGCGGGAAAGCCGGGATGTGCCATCGAGTTCACAACTTCACAGGCAGCGCTTCCACCACACTCAGCTCTTAAAAGCAATTGACTGGAAAGCACATCAAAAACGTCTCCTCTCACTCAGTCCTGTCACAGCCAGGAAGCAGCAGGGACAGCTCTGGAATGCCAGGAAGAATGGGAGAGCAGGTACTGTGGATGAAAAAGAAAAGGCATTCAGAGCTGAGCTGAATTCATGTATGAGCAGAGGGACAGCTCAGGACTGGAGTGTCACTCAAATCTGGAGGAAAAAGTTGGTGAGTGCAGGAGCTGGAAAAGATCCAAACGCAGGAGAAAAGACACAAACCCAGGGAAAAAAGACACAAACTCAGGATATAAAACCTGGTGAATCTGGGATTCTGGGGACATGGGCACTTGAGCCCAGGTGAGGCAGGTTCTGAACTCCCAAAACTTTCCCAGCACGGTGGTTCCAGCCCCTGCAGGAATCCAGGGATAACGTGATGCTCCTCCAATGGAAGCACCACGTCTTTGTCAGGCCGGGGCTGCGTGGGCAGGCAGGATGCAGCAGTTGGAATCTTCCTGCCAACTCCTCCGTTGGGGTGACAAACCAGCCCTTTTAGCACTCACCTCCCATTCTTCCCCTTGGAGTGGCAACCTCTCCCGGGTCTGGGCCACGTGATCAGCCCAGGCTGGAGGAGCTGGGAGATGCTGCCGTGCTGGGAACTCTCAGCCCTCAGCTCGTGGCATTTGGTGGTGACAACCTCACAAATCGTGTGGGAAACGAGCACCAGAAGCCTTGGTCAGGTGGAGATGCTCGAGCCAGCCCTGAGCGAGGAGAGAATTCCAAGCGAGCTGATCTGGGAGTTCTCAGCACAAGCCGGAATTTGTTGAGTGGGATGCTCCAGTT
The DNA here is from genome assembly GCA_013397565.1 of Ptilonorhynchus violaceus. NCBI lineage: Eukaryota > Metazoa > Chordata > Aves > Passeriformes > Ptilonorhynchidae > Ptilonorhynchus > Ptilonorhynchus violaceus. Next base: position 191,902 of record VZRJ01006768.1, on the reverse strand, counting down.
TTGGCTTTGACATCCCCGTGCAGCTCCCAGTTTTGGGTTTGGTGCGTTGTGCCCCCAACCTTCTGAGGTGTGACCCCTTTTTTGAGGCGTTTCTGTGTTTATCCGCTCCGCAGAGGCACCGCAGGTCTGTGATCTCAGCCGAGAGCGTTTGCAGGGAAGTGTTTGGGAGGGCTGTGGAGCTGCACCAAAGCTCTGCCCACCTGCAGTCAGGTGATTCTCTGCTGTCAGGGAGTGTTTGAGTCCCTCCTGGCTCCCGTCCCAGCTCCATTCATTCTGGGATCAAGCAGCAGAGGGGCTGTCAGGAGCTGCCATAAGGGGCTCAGCCAGCCCTGCTGAGAAGCCAAAGGGAAAATGCTGCAGAACAGAACAAAGTGTGCCCGAGCACTCACCCTGAACGGGGACAGGCTGGACAATTCCTTGTGTAAAACCAGGAAACCCAGGGACAAACAGGAACAGCCACAGCGACACCTGGAAGGTCAGGACAGAGCCTGGGGAGGTGGAACTGCACAGGACAGGGCCTTAAACAAGAGGAGGAAAGGGATAAGACCGCGAGGATGTTAAAGGGATTTCCAGCTCCGTTTTTCCCGGTGATTTACACCCTCTCCCTGCTGCCTGTGGCTGCTCCTGGCTCCGACACTCAGCAAAGGAGCTACGCTTTGGCTCCTGCACAGAGCCAGGGGCTGGACAGTCCCCCGGCCCCCCTATCCCTCTGCCCAAAAAACATCAGAAATGGTCCTAAGGAACCACCTTCCCACAGATTGTCCCCTTCTCCTGATGTTGAGGGAACATGGGGAAGTGCAAAAGGAGAGGAGTGGCAGAGCAAGGAAAGTGCTTCTGATGGTGCAAACCCAGAGAGCTCAGCGAAGGAAAAGTGCTGGAATATTCTGGGCTCGCCCAAATTCTTTCATTCAAACAAAGAGGGAATATTTTATCTCTTCTATTCAGGGTCTTTAAAATAAAAGGTTCGCTAAGAGGGAAAATCTCTGTCAATTTGAAACAACAGAACCCTGTCATTTAGGAAGGAAGGAGCCTGAGCGCTGTCACATGGGGAATATTCTAATGGAGCATTTTCTCATTTCCAAAGCAAAATATTTCCTGCTAGAAAATGTGAAAATGAGGTGTTTTGACATGTTCAAAAAATTCTCTTTTCCTACCTTCTCTGCTGAAAGCAGTTGGCAAATTCAGGCAGCATCAATGGATGAAAGTTTCACTGCCTGAAAGTTCCAGCCTGTGGATAATTGTGTTCGGCTCAGAGCTGTCTCAGCTCCGGCTCCTGTGGAGCTTGAGGGGCCTGGAGCTCCAGAGGGACATCCAGGTGCTGATGGATCTGCTCTGCTCCTCCTTGTAAACCCCACTCTTCTGTGGGTGCCTGTGAGTCCTGGGGGAGAAGTCACAGAGAGGTGGAAGTGCCTCCACTGACAGCAGAGATCAGGGAATCCCAGGGTGGTTTGGGTGGAAGGGATCTTAAAGCTCATCCAGTACCACCCCTGCCATGGGCAGGGACACCTTCCACTATCCCAGGCTGCTCCAAGACCCATCCAACCTGGCCTTGGACACTTCCAGGGATCCAGGGGCAGTCAGAGCTTCTCTGGGCAACCTGTGCCAGGGCCTCACCGCCCTCCCAGGGAACAATTCCTTCCCAATATCCCATCTATCCCTGCCCTCTGGCAGCTGGAAACCATTTCCTGTGTCCTGTCCCTCCATGCCTTGTCCCAAGTCCCTCTCCAGCTCTCCTGGAGCCCCTTTAGGCCCTGGAAGGGGCTCTGAGGTCTCCGTGGATCCTTCTCCTCTCCAGGTGAACACCCCCAGCTCTCCCAGGCTGGCTCCAGAGCAGAGGGGCTCCAGCCCTGGGAGCATCTCCATGGCCTCCTCTGGACTCTCCAGCAGCTCCACATCCTTTTGCTGGAGGCAGCTCTGCAGGTGGGGTCTCCCCTGAGCAGGGCAGAGGGGCAGAATCCCCCCGTCCCCTCATTCCTGTGCCCAGGTCCCCCCTCTCTGCCATCCCAGCCCACGGCTCCGCTGCCACCGCTCCCTGATCACCGAGACAGGAAATGCCAATTGTTCCTTCATCCTTGTGCGATGGGATAACGGGGCAGTTCATCAGCACACGGGAAACACGCGATTGTGGTGGGGAGGGCCTGCTCAACAGCCCGGCTGCCAAATGTCAAGATGCATTTTCAGCACTGAATGGAATTAATTTGCCAGCGTTCCCTTGTTAAATGTCAGGTCTTTCTGACTTGTATACATTAAACAATTCAGAAATTGGAAAGCACTTGTGTAATCAAGTTAAGCGTGAGGTGGGCAGACTCCCCGCACCTAAACAAACCTGGAACTTCCCTCTTCCAATTAATATTTCATTTTATAACAGCCGCCACGTTAATTCTTAATTAAATGCTTGTTTGAGACACTCTACTGATTAGTGTGAACTAATGAGGAACAATATGAATTGTTTATCCAGCTTCCAGTTATTTTCCTTCATAAAAAGGAATGGGTTTTGGAGGAGTCCTCCTTTCATGTCTTGCTTTGCCCTAGAATCACTGACTTGCTGAAAAACTTCCACAGGAACAGGTTGGATCTGAGGGAAAATTTCTTCCCTGAAAGGGCTGGCAAACATCGGGATGGAAAGTGGTGGAGTCCCCATCCCTGGAAAAGTTCCAACGTCGTGTGGATGTGGCACACGAGGACACGGTTTGGTGGTGAGCACCAACAGTTGGACTCGATGGTCTTGGAGGGCTTTTCCAGCCTTAGTGATGCAGAGATTCTGCGGTCATAAATCATGGAATCATGGAATCTTGTGAATTGGAAGGGACCTAAAAGACCAATTACACAAATGTTCAGGCAGATAACGAGTGCTGAGCAGGCATTTCCACAGCCCTGTCCCCTCTCCAGGGTTTCATTCCCACCCCGTGGCTCTGTGTGCACACTCAGAGCTGTTTGCACCTCCGTTTATCACAGACCAGGAACACATCCTGGCGTTTTATCCCTTTTTATCACCCAGTCCTTGAGGACTGTGAGCTCTTCCCTCAGCTTCTCACGAGCACCTTCAGGTTTCACTCTCTCAGAGGCTGTTGAACCACAGGAAATTTGGGGAGTTTGAAAACAAGTCCTTACAAAACCAGCAAAAACTTGGTGAAAAGTCAAAAGGCACAAGGCCGGGCTGGATTTTTGGGAAGCTCTACTGGCATTTTCCCTTCTTCAAGGAAGCTCACGGTGTCTCTCCGGCACTCAGAGTCCACCAGAGGCATCTCCCCTCCCTCAGGACAGGTTCCTTCCCTTCAGGTTTTGAAGATTTTTCGAAGGACAAAATCATCATCTGGATTTAGCGCCTCTGAACTCCTTTATTATTAATTTATTAACTCCTTTATTAACTCTGATTTATCATCTATTAACTCCTTTATTAACTCCTATTTATCACCTATTAACTCCTTTATTAACTCCTATTCATCACCTATTAACTCCTTTATTAACTCCTATTCATCACCTGTTAACTCCTTCAAAGATCACTCATATTTTCGAAGCAAGACTTCATTTCTGTCTAAATGTTCTTTTTGACCACTTTCACCAGGCCGTGATCAAATCTGAATTTCTGCAGCTGCTCCCGAGTTTCCTGCAAAAGCTGCTTCCTCATTTAAGGCCTTTCCTTGCTGGAATACTGGGATTGATTTAAGGGGTACTTTGCACAACATCCTCAACAGCACTTTCGGCTCTGAGTTCCTTTAAACCTCTCGGGTGGGTGCCATCTGTTCCCGCTCATTTCCCACCATTCCCGCTATCACTCCTTTAAAAGCTTCTCCTCAGGATCCAACCGTTGGCCAGGCTCAGCCCCTGCAAAAAAACCACTTCCCTGAACTCCCCATGGCAGCACCAAAACCTTCCCTCTCTTCGGGAACCTTCCTCTTCCTGGAGATCTCCTTTCAAACCTCCCTCATTTCATAATTTTCTGGCAGGTCTCCTTCTAATGCATCTGACAAAAATCCTTCTATTCCAAGCTTTATTTCTTCAGCAGATTTGCAGTTTCTCAGAAGCTTCTTCCTCTCACAATTCTGGTTTTGTTTCATCACAAGAGCTCTTCTCTATTTTTTTTAAATTACTTATTTGTTTAATCTAATCCTATTTAACCCTAATAATTCCCTTTACCCCGTGATTTAACCATTGCTCCCTATTTTAGGCCTGTTTATGCATTTTTCAGTGCCCTCACTACATTCTGCTGAGCCTAAATCTAAATAACTTTATGCCACCCAAAACCACTTCGCCCTTTTCTGCTGCTCCTTTCACTTTTTCTTATAAAGATTCCTCCTGATGATGTCATTACTTCTTCACGGCCTTCTAAAGCAAGACTTTATTAAAGGGGATTTTCACTTCTGGCTCCCTCCCTCCCTCTCTCCCTCCCTCCCTCCCTCCCACGGAGCTGTACAAACACGAGGATCACCATTCCAGAGCCACTCCCGGATGGCTGCGCCTGGAACAGGATTGTTTCAACACTCGGGATGAAATCAAGAATTTCTTCTTTCCCGATGGCACCTGGGAGCATTTGCTCCTGGAAAATCTCATTTGGAGTGTGTGAAAATGATTCCCAGACCTGAGCTCATTGCAAAGTGTGATGTGGGCATAATGAAAGGCCCCACTTATGTGTTTATTTCTCCCATTCCTCTACTCTCCCATATTTCAGTGAACTTCAGCCTATGCAGAAATTTAAAAGCTTTTATTTAGTGGTGTTAGGTTAAGACCGGTTTTCCTGGAGAATTTCTGCATCCTCTGCTCCTTGGAGACTCTGTGTCCCCTGCACTCACCTGCAGTGACACTCCAAACAAAGGCATCAAACAAGGAGAAATGGCCTCAAGTTGCACCAGGGTCGGATACCAGGAAAAAATTCCTCACTGGAGAGTGGTGAAACATCAGCACCACTGCCCAGAGCGGAGTCACCATCCCTGGAAATGTTAAAACCAGTGGAATTGGCACTTTGTGGTGTGGTTTAGTGGCCGTGGGGTTGTTGGTTGGAGGTTGGGTTGATGCTCTTGGAGGTCTTTTCCAACCTCAATGATTCCATGGCTGTCAGGTCACAATTCACTCCCTGCTGGTGCCCGTGGGAGTTTCCCTGCTGGGGAATTGTGAAAACTGTGAAAATTGTGAAAAACTGCAGCAAATCCACAAACAACAACACCAAGTGATCGAACCTGGGAGTTTTCTCCCCAAAATGGGGTTTATGAACTATTCCCACTGCTCTTCCCAGCTGGGAAACCAGAGACTCCTTCCCCAAAAATCCCCCTCAGCAATCCCGACCTGGCTTCTCCCGAGGAGCCCCGACCTCTGCATGGAAGAGGTGCCCAAGGAAAGGGCCAGCACTGAGTGGTGAAATGCTGAGACACCTTTGAGACCCTGGATAAAATCCCGATCCCACCAAATTCCAGGTCCAAGTCCCCTTGTGCTGCAGGATGCTGCTCCCTCTCTCCCATCCCGGCCGGTCTGTGTGAGCCTGGCCATGGCCCTGCAGCCCCACGGGCACATCCGTGTTTCGAGCTTGCCAGGATGGTTGCATTCTTATTTTCCCGCCTTTCCGCAGATTTCTCCACTCTTCCTCCTGTGGATGGTGCCTCTTTCCGCCCACTCCCATTCCATAATCAGGGAGAAGCAGTGGAAAACCTCAAACTGGGGAATCTCCTTTTCCAAGAGCACGAGGAAGCAGCTGGAGCTCTGTCTCAGTTACCATTTTTCCATAGTTTGCTCTGCCCTGGGGGGTTCAGCTGCAGGCAAAAGTGCACAAAGTATGGAAAAATCCCCTTTTTCCTGCAGCAGGAAGGTCCTGGAGACCAGCAGGGAGAGTGACCCAGGAGCATCCCAAAGGAGCTGAACGGTGAGAACAACAAGCAGAGCTTCTGCACCACGATGAGTCTTGGAAATCCCAATTTTCCATCATTTTCTCACACACACAAATACGGGAATGTGTGTGAGAAAATGACGGAAAATTGGGATTTCCTGACCACTGCTTCGGCCTCCCCATCAGCACGAGGGTCCTGCAGGGCCTCCTGCAAGGCCAAGTGACTTAGAGGGGTCCCACCACCCTGGTCCTCCTCACACGGAAATCTTGGTGGGCTCTGACCCCATGGAAGCTCGTGGAGATCCATTCCTTGGGAACAGACTCAACGGCTGAAGCAGAAGTTTTCCTTCAAGGCACATTGTCAACTCCAACTTTCCCAGAAAGGGAAATTTGTCCCTCTGATGTCTCTAATTTCAGGGAGATTTTCCCCACGATTCCTTTTAAATACCAGGATGTTCAATTTGGGGCTGTTAAGGATTTACATTTTTTTAAGACAGTCCCAGAGGCTTTGGAAAATTATTTCGTAAATGTAAGAGCTTTTATTGTTTCTGTCAGAAATTTTCATGGGAAGAAGAAGCCGTTCCCAAAAAAAAAGAACTCATTATCCTTTGCAGCTGATCCTGATCCCTGAAGGTCCAGGATTCTCCCTCCAAATTCTCCTCTTCAACAGTGAGAGCAGACTCAGCTTTATTCCACTTCCACAGGTGCCAGGCAACTGCTCCTGAACGTCTCCAGCCTGCTCATTCCTTCCTGCTGGGTGTAAGCAGTGAGTAGGCACAATTCCGTGCTGGCTCAACTTGTGTCAGGTAGAATTTGTGAGCATCCAAAATCCCGATGGATGTATTTCGGGAACCTGTGCATCAGCAGTTCTGTGGGAGATCCGTGTCTGTCAGCAGGACAAACACTGGGAACTGTTAAAAATGAAGTGGGAGATGGTCTTGCTTCCCGCTCCATGGCACCAGGCCCTTTCCCAAGGACAGGAAAAGCCACTTGTGGAAATCACCACTCCTGTCGGCAAAGAAGGGCCTGGTCTAAAGGAAAGGGAAATTTAGACATAATGTCAGTTCTCAGCTGGAGTTTCACCCTCCTAAAGAGATTTTTCATGGCTCTGAGTTAGCAATTCCCGTATTCCCTTTAGGTTCTGCTCAGCTTAAACAAATGTTAAATAAGAGATGGGATTTCGGAGAGCTGGATCGATTCCCGCTGCTCCTGCAGCCAGGCAGGGATTTTGCAAGGCAGGATCCAGCCCTCCTCGCACGGATCGGGCAGCTGAGGGCACTCTGGGTGAATTCATCCGGAGGTGAAGGTGAAGGATTCCTGTCCAGCACTCAGATTTTACCTGCACCGGAAGGAGAGAGGCACAGACAGAGGGATTTACCAGTGGAGCAGTGGAAAATCAGCCCCTGGCACATCCAGGGAATGTCGATTTGTTCCTGGTCAAGGGCGGGATGTGTGAGAGGGTAGTTCCTGTGCCAGGCGTGTGATCCCGGGTGCTGCCACTGGGAATTGGCCGCTAAAGCACGAGATTCCTGTCCTGAGTGAGCCAGGGCAGCTTGGGAGGGAAACCACTGACAGGAGAGGGGTTTGCACTGCAGCCTGACCCTCAGGAAGGGGATATTCCCAAGGGGAGCCAGAGAGTTGTATGGAAATCCCAAGGCAGAGGATTTTATCCAGGCCAGTTTGACCCTACCCATTACCCTGCCTTGCACATCCTCATCCTCACCTTCATGGGCGCCATCCAAGGGGCATCTAGCATGGATATCTCAGGAATGCCATGTGGAATTCTTGGTTCAGGAGGAGGAGCTGGTCCTGGTGCCTGCCCTCATTCCTGCCCCAGGAACTCCCAGATTCCCAGCAGCGGGAAGCTCCTGGTGCAGGAGAGCAGCTCTGCCCTGCTCACACAGGGGGGCTCCCAATTTCCATCTCAGGGACCTCATTTTAATCTTCTCCTCCTCTGGGTCGTGTACCTTTTATCCAGTTTTCCAGTGGTTTCCCAAAATGCCACTGCTGTTTCTCCCCTGTTCCGCTTGCAGGAGGCTGGAAGGGTCAGTCAGGGCTCCCCTGGGCAATCCCTGGGCATCCAGTGCTGCCCACACCAGGGTTCTGCAGGAACTGGACTCCTCTCCACGAGGAGATGCTTCCCTTGATTCCTCCTTCACACCAAGGAGAACCAATCCCAGTGACAAACACAGGGCCAACCCCCTCACCTCAGGAATCTGCCTGGAAAACCGAGGTTAACAAGTGTTCATTTTCTGTCATTAATCTGGGGAGCAGCTTTCCCATAGCCACGGGTTCTGGGGTTATGGCAGCTCTGATCCCACTCACAGGATGAGCTGCCTGGCTGGTACTTACCGTGTCTGAAGTGTGAATTATCCTGCTGGGAAAAGCAGCCGCGTGGAACGGGAGCAGGGCAGGATAACAAGGCTTAAACCTCCAGCATGGATCTCTGAGGAGGAGCTGTGACACCGCTGGACCAGCAGAGAAAGGGGATTTCAGTTCGAGGGGTCATGTCCAGTGAAGGGAAGGTTTTATCCCACTAAATAAAGATGAGAGAATTTAAAGCTACCTAATTTAAAGGGGAGCAAAAATTCCCTGGGAAAACCTCAGGGGGAAGCTCAGCCATGGAAAGGTCACCACAGAAAACAGGCAAGAGCTTCACTTTTCCTCTTTTGTGTCTTTCTGGTCTGCCAAGCCCTGCTCGGTCCCAGCTTTAGGCCATTCCCAAGTGTTATGTGCCTGGCCTAGGACTGACTCACTGTTTATCGTGGTCAAGGAAAGCTCCTACTGAACACTCTGTTCTCCTTTGGGATCCTCCCCAAAGACACATCTGCTTTTCCTGCCCCAGCCTTCAGTGTCCCAAATTTCCCGGACTTTCTGGGAATGGGATCAGAGCCCAAAGCCACACTGAGCTCACACACAGAGGCGCAGCCCCACAATGAACGTTCCCTGAACAAGGGGGAGTTCAGAGCGTTTCCCTCCCTCCTTTCTCCTTGTCTGCTGCTTTACATGGAAAACCTCAAAAAACAAACCCCAAAAAAGAGTCGATTCCCCAAGGGCAAAGGGCAGGACAAGAGCAAGAGGAAGGGGGAGAAGTCATGGCTGTGCCCTCCCCATCAAGGAGAGGGTGGGAGCCCCTCTGCCCTGGACCCAGGCTGGGAGAGGTGGGAATGTCCAGCCTTGAGAGAAGAATGCTCCAGGGAGACCTCAGAGCCCCTTCCAGTGCCTGAAAGGGCTCCAAGAAAGGGCTTTGTACAAGAGATGGAAGGACAGGACACAGGGAATGGCTTCCCACTGCCAGAGGGCAGGGATAGATGGGATATTGGGAAGGAATTTTTCCCTGGGAGGGGGATAAGGCCCTGGCACAGGCTGCTGCACGACCAAGCTGACATTTTCCTGCATGTCATCTTTATTCATTCCCCGTACTCCGAGGCACTTCCAAAGGTTCAGGGGAAGGCTGAGCCTGCAGATTCTGGCAGGACAGGTTGGGGTCACTCAGAAATAATTCCTATCAGAGCAGGCCAAGCAAATGTGACCCTCATTGTCTCAGCTCTGTTCCATTGCTGCCTCCCTCCCTCGCAGCTGAATCCTTGGCTTTGAGCAGGACATTGTGACCCACCCTGCTGCACCAAGGTCTCAGCCACACAGGGACTGGCACCATGTGTTGGGGGCAGCAGCAAAATTCCTAAAGACAGAGGCAGTTTGTAGGAAAAAACACCAAAGGCTACAAAACTTAAAATCACAGAGTGGTTTGGGTGGGAAGGGACCTTAAAGCTCATCCAGTCCCACCCCTGCCATGGGCAGGGACACCTTCCACTAGCCCAGGTTGCTCCAAGCCCTGTCCAATCCGGCCTTGGACACTGCCAGGGATCCAGGGGCAGCCACAGCTTCTCTGGGCACCCTGTGCCAGGGCCTCCCCACCCTCCCAGGGCAGGATTTCTCCCCAGAATCCCATCTAACCCTGCTCTTTTTCAGTTTAAAGCCATTAACTTTATCCTACTTGACAAGGATGTTGTATTGTAACTGTGTATTTCCTGTTTCATCCAGGAACAAGGAGAATTTTCCCAGCCTGAAGAGATGCTGGGTCCTGTCACTTCAGACAAATCATTTTCCTGGGAATTGTCTCCCCCATTTAGGCTCCTTTACCTGGGGCAAAGTCCAGCCGTGCTCCCAGGTATCCCACACGGTCTGTCCTCGGGATTTGTCCCAGATCTGCAGCTCTGCTTCATCGAGGTGATTTAAACCACGGCTTAAAGGCTGGTTTAAAACAAAAGGCTTGATTTAAAGTGATGAAACCTTGGCTTACAGAGATGCTCCTGGAATATCCTCCTGCTGGACAGCCCCACGTGGGTGAACTCCTTCTTCACCCTCCGCGACACCCTTGAGGACGGTGCCACTGCCACTTCCCACGAGGAACAGCCTTTCAAGGGCCATTTGAAGCACTCTCAGCTCATAAATATTTCATCGCTCTTTAACAGGCACCGCGAGCCTGCAGCCACTCGGGCACATCCCGTTTTCCTGGGTGTGAATGAAAGCAGGAGCCGGCAGGAGCCAGGTCAGCAGTTTGTCCTCTGAGCTGGCACCTCCTGGCCCCGCTTCTATCCTGAGGTGGCTGGGCTGAGCTCTCAGCAGCTTTGCCAGGAGGGAATGTCACTCCAGGAGGAAGCACGGCAAACAAACGAGTGATAAAAGGAGGGAGAAGAGGGGTGGAGTTGAGAGGAGTTGATCTGTGCCTCTGCATGAATATTCAGGATGGGTTCCTCGGTTTGGATTGTGGAGTATCGATGGAGGAAAAGTAGGAATTTGGGGTAGGAGGATGCTTATTTATTGAGTTATTTTAAAGAGCCTTGCCTGGGTCTCACAAATTTCGTGTGCTGGGGAAGGGGCTGGAGCCCCAGGAGTGGCTGAGGGAGCTGGGAAAGGGGCTCAGCCTGGAGAAAAGGAGGCTCAGGGGGGACCTTCTGGCTCTGCACAGCTCCTGACAAGAGGGAGTGGCCGGGGGGATCGGGCTCTGCTCCCAGGGAACAAGGGCTCCCGACATCCCAGGCTGGACGGGGCTTGGAGCAGCCTGGGATAGTGGAAGGTGTCCCTGCCCATGGCAGGGGGTGGAATGGGATGAGCTTTGTGGTCCCTTCCCACCAAGCCATTCTGGGATGTGTGATCCGAGGGTTCTGAGTAGTGACCCCGGTGTTTTATTGTGTTTATTGCTCGATACCTCTCTCCAAATCCAGAAATTTCCTTCGTATCCATATGTTCTGCTGGAATCAACTCTTTCCTTCCTCAGTAGGCTCTGACATGAAGAGTGATTTCCACTTTTTGAGCCATCACCCCATGTCCCAGGCCATGGCAAACCTGCTTCAGGAGCTCGGAGCACATCCCTGAGCCTGGGACTGCTGGGAAAGCCGCCCCTGGGATGTGGGAGTAGGAGGGAACGCTGGCTGCCCACGGGAGGCAGAAAGCAGCTCCTTGGAGTCAGGAAGGAGTAACAAGGTTGTCTGGATGTTGCCAGAGCACCACGACTGGCAACCCTGGCATTAGCAAAAATAACCCCAAAACCCCACTTTTTTCTCTGTTATGAAGAGGGGAAAAATCCTGCCTGTTTTATTAGAGCTTTTACGGCCAATCAAAATATTCCCTGAGAACAGCTGATTTTCCTGGAACACGGGAAGGCTCCTTCTCCAAAGCAAAAGCATTGAAAGGAGAGGTGGGAGAGGAAAGAACTGAAGAAGGATCATCTGGAGCGAAGAGGATTTCACTGCAAAGCCCAAACTCCAAAAGACATCTAAAAATTCCAGTCAAGGCCATGTGCTAGGAATGGAAAGGCCATCCTCCGGATTCTGGTGGATCCCCAGGGCCTGCCTGGGATGCAGATGTCAAGCTGGGAGATTCCTGTTACATTCAGGAAGCGTCCACAGAGCCAAGAAAGACCAATGAGATATCGAACGGTTTTCCTGTCTGAAGAGGAAAAGGTGTGGAGAGCTCTGCAGCTCTCCAGGAGCCCGGCTGGCACCAGGACACTTTCCTTGGGAAGCAGAAGTGACGTGTGAGGATGTGAAGGAAGCACGGAGCTGTCTGAGCAGGCATCCATTAGTTGGGAGCTGAATGGGGAGTCCTGGGAACGTCAGAGGCAGGATTCAATCTGCTGGAAGTGGGTGGCAGCTCCTGTGCCGTGCTGAGACAGGTTTTTAAGGAGGAAGTGTAAAAATAATAATAAGGAAAAAAAAACGCGGTAGAATTTAATGTGCAGGGGCTGAGCAGCATTTTCAACTTGCCTGCACCTCCTGGGAGCAGTTTGGGTTCTGGGAATTCTTCTGCACGGAGCTCTGCGGGTCCTGCAGGACGTTCAGCCTTTGCTGAAGGGTCAGTCTGAGGGATGAGACTTTGCAGGAGCTGCTGCTCCGGGGCTGCTGCCATTGCTGGATCTGAGGCAGAGCTTGGGACGTGCTGGATAAGAACCTTCCCACAACCGTGTCCCTGCCCATGGGAATGAGATGAGCTTTAAGGTCCCTTCCAACCCAAACCGTTCCAGGATTCCATGATTGCCCTTGGTCCTAAGCTCACCTCTGGACCCTCTGGTTGCTCAATCCTTCAAGCTCTGGAGAGGGCAGAGGTGTCCCTGTGCTGGCAGCAGCGGATCCAGCGCTCCAGGAAAGCCCTGGAGCACCTGCAGAGCAGCAGAGCCTGCTCACTGACAGCTCCTGGGGGGTGGAGGCTCATCCAGGCTTGCAGGGGGTGAGGGAATTTGGGATTCAGGGCCTGCAGGACAACTTTGAATGCAGCAGTTGGGGGGCACAGGAATCGACACCCAGCAGAGCGTCCCTAATCCCTGTGGGATCACCACGACAGGGAATTCACCCTCCTCCCCATGCATTGTACAGACTGCAGCTCCCACACTTCCAGAGCCATGGATGCATTGGAGATCCATGAAGCCAAGAGGGAAGCAGGCAAGAAGAAATGAGCTCCATGCAGGAGCTCAGCCCAGAGGGATGTGCCTGTGCTGTAGTGCCTTGCATTTATTCCTGGGGGGTTTTGTTCATACCTGAAGACCATAAAATACAAATTGTGTGTGATCAGAGGGTGTTGGAACCACGGGACCCACCCAGAGTGGGGGCAGAGCAGGGGCAACTCCAGGTTCATCTTCGGTCTTAGGACTCCAGTCCTGTGCCAAAGGTAAAAAGTTTCCCGGTGCTTGCAGAGGTTCTTGGCCCAGATCGCATGGGATGGGGACGAAGCCACGAATTTTCAATTGAAGCCCTGAGGATTTATTAGATGGTGCTCAAAACTGCAAATCCCCACTCCATAAAATGCCAGAAAAGAACATTTATAGGAAGAGGACGTTTGGGATGGGTTCTCAATGCATGAGGGGTCTCAGCGCTACCAGCATTGGGAATTGCACTGAGAGTTTAAAAATTAAAAATTATACAAATTTAATCTGCAGTTCCCTCAGATTGCAACATTTTTTCCGGATCAACACTTTCTTCTCCTTTTTTTTTTTTTTTAAATCTCAATAAAGCCTCATTTCTCATCATAATAAAATTTAGCTCTTTGTTGGAAGATTTTCACCAGCTCCACCTACTGCTGCTCCCGTCCTCTTCAACACTTCCTGACTCACTGCTGCTTCCCCTCCTCCGGATGGGGACTGGGAAGCTGCTTCCCAGCAGAGGTGGGTGCAGCCTCCTCTCAGCCAGGTCTGTGATGGTGATCAGGGAAAAGCACGGGAAAAAGAGCAGGAATAGGCTTGGGTTTTGCTTTGTGGAGAGGAGCAGAGGGCTGGATGGAGCCCGGAGCCGTCCCCTTTGGGAATGTTGGCAGGATGGCTTCAGTGCCTTTCCCAGCAGGGGAGGGTTCTCTGGGATGAACTCATGGTCATTGTCCGGGGTTTTGTCCGTGTTTCAGAGGGAATGTTTCTCCCTGAGGTGACCTGTGCCTCCTGCAGCAACACCACCGGGGCTTTGTCTTCCTTTGCTTTTCCATATCACATTCCATCTCCAGGCTTGGAAGTGCTGCCAATCCAGTGGCACTTTCCATTCTCCATTTTCTCCTGTGTCTCCACAGAACTCCACATCCTGCAGAGGAGTGTCCCAAGCTCCCTGTGATCTGACAGAGCACTGTGAAACACAGATGTTTCCTTCCTGTCAAAGCAGGAGACTCCAAAGGCCAAAGTGCCGGATCCAGGTGCTGGATCCACAAGAATCCACAGAGACATTGATCTGCTCCTTGAGGCCATGGAAAAGGGGATTCCCCTGACAACTGGGAAGGAATTGTTCCCTGTGAGGGTGGGGAGGCCCTGGCACAGGTTGCCCAGAGAAGCTGTGGCTGCCCCTGGATCCCTGGCAGTGGCCAAGGCCAGGTTGGATGGGGCTTGGAGCAAGCTCGGCTAGTGAAAGGTCCCTTCCAATCCATTCCATTCCGTGTTTCTCATGACTCAAAGATGAGCTGTTGCTCCAGAACAACTCAGTCCATATTTCACACCATCCTCACATGGCAGCTTCACTCTTCTCTGGGAAGAATTGGCTGAATTGGCTGAATTGGCTGAATTTCTCCAATCTTTTCCCATATAAGCAATGTCCAGACTCTGATCATTCTCCCTTCATTTCACCTCTGCTCTTTCCTCTCTTTCTCCCAGTGCATTCCCACGTGGGGATCACATCCTTGACAAGCCCTGAGGCCCCACAGCTCTCGCTCTTGTAGAAAAGTTTTTCCTCCCCATTTGTAGGACCCACTGGAAAGCCTGGATCGGTCTCTGCTGGTGCTGCCACTTTTCCAACCACACTTCGGTGTGGGCTTTCCCTTCCTCCTTGTGCTGATTCTCACTTGCTTTCCCTGCACTTCATCTTGGTGTTTTACAAGACCTTTCTGGTTGAATCACGAGTTGTCACCGTCACCCTTCATCCAAATTTATCCACAGAGCCGAGGAGTTTTTTGTTGCCTTGACATCGTTGAGTGCTGCTTGGGGTCTCGAGAGGAGCCGGTGCATCCCACATCCCACACCCCAGGAGAGCAGCCCCAGCCAAAGCAGCAGCTGGAGCCCAGATGGGAGACCCTGGGCTCTCCCAACCGGAGCAGATGTCCCCATTTAGGCATTTCGCCGTGTCTGATCCCTTCCATCAGCTAAGCTGGTGATAAAAAGATTCAAACAAATTGCTGGCTCTTCAATCCCGGTGAAAATGTGGCTCTGTAAAATGGGATAAATTGTCCAGCTGGAATCATTTTCGGTGGGGTGAGAGAGCTGGAAGAGAACGAAAAGATGGAGCAGCATCAGGAAATCTGGTCTGTACCTACAACGACAACAGGCATTCAGCAGACAATCAAGTTGTAGTCCTATTGTTGCAGTGCCAATGAGTAATTTTATTATTCATCGAAATGAAAATATCACGTCTAAAGAGATGTTTGTGGGAGCCAAGGAACGTGTGATTCTTTGTTGATGGGGGGGTTTGCATATTTCATATTTGTAAAACAGCATTAACATAAATTCCATGAAGTTCTCGTCTATTGTCTGTGTGGGTGTCGGTCTGACTTTGTCGGTTAAAAATTTTTTCAATGGAGTGGGCTCAGGACAGAAGCCTGAGAGACTTAAATCCCTTTCTTGAGCAGATTTCTGATATGAAATTCAAAGTCTGACGTTTTTTAAGTCGTGCTCACGCTGGGTGATTTGCTTTCAATCCTATTTCGCTGCTTGGACGAGCCTCTCCTGTCAGGTTGGGTCAAAAGCCTCGTGAAAGTCGAGGTCTATCAAATCTATCGCTTCCCTCTGTCCGTAGGCCAACGACCCCATTAAAGGAAGAGATTAAATTACTTTGACATGATTTGTTCTTGACGAGTCCAGCTTGGCTCTTTCCCGCTCCTGTTATCCTCAGAGTGCTGATAAATTGGTTGGTTCGTGATTCGCTCCAGCGTTTTTGAGGAGCTCGAGCTCTGTCATTCCCCAGCCCTTCCTCGTGTCTCATCTCTCCAGGGTGACCTGTGGGTTATGGGAAACTCCCCTGTTCTTTGGGAAAAGCCTCATCCATGAATTCAGGCTGTAGGAAAGCCACGAGTGCTGTGACAGCCTTCGACAGCCTGAGCTCATTTCGTGTGTGACCCCTCCATTGGGAACGGGGGGAATTGGGGGTCAGGGAGTTTTTCACAGGAATGCTGTGCTGGACTGGGAGCCCCTGGAAGCTCAGTAGGAGCCGAAGGAGCCGTGAAGCCTCTCAGCCTGGCCTCTCCCATCCCACTGTGGGCTGGAACCACGTCGGCAGCGTGGCAATCTCCGGCATTTTGGGAGCGGGCGGGCGGTGTGAACAAACAGCATCTGCTCCGGGGATCCAGAGCTCTGCTGACGTCGGGACACAAGGAATTGTTGCTTCCCATCTTTGGTTCCATCCCCCAGCCCAGCCCTTTCCCACGGGAATGCCATCCCAGCTGACCCTCCCTGCCGGGACACAGGAATGCCGGGAAGGGGCTCAGCTGAGGCGCAGCCAAGGAAGTTGGGTAAGGCAGGATTGGCCTCACTGCCCTTGGCAAGCTCTGGCAGCAGGACAAGGCACTCCTGCCAAAGGTGAGCTTCCCTGGAAAAATGCTCCAGGCAGAGATGGGCAAATCCTGCTCCGGAGTTCACCTGGAGGGAGCCGGTCTGCATCCAGCGAGTCCCTCACTCCCGGGAATTATGCAGGGAAGGGAAGTTTTCCCTCTTGCTCTGTGTTGTTTTCAAGTTACAGGAAGAAACGTGGGAGTTGGCAGAGCCCCCAGGAAGGGCTCAGGCTTGGGTGAATCACTGGATCTCTCCCCACCAGTCCCAACCCCACACTGGTTCCCAGTGCCAGCCAGAGCTGTGCCAGCCCTGAGGTACAACAGGATCTCTGGAATGCCAGGGATCACGGGGGGATCCAAATCTGGATTTGGCTGTGTTTGGCGGGTCTCGGTATCCTCTGGAGTTGGGTGAACAATGAAAGTGGGACACAGAATCCCGGGAATTGCCGCTGGGGCTCTGCTGGCATCCAGGGCTGTGACCCAGTCCGGGGGAGCAGCTGGGGCTCTGCACGGGTACAAGTTTGGTGTGGGATTTGACAAAGGACTGGGATCTTGGACAAGGTTGGCACAGGGACTGGGATTTCTGTCTATGGACATCCAGGAGGCCACAGGGATGGGGAGACCCTGCAAGACCCTCTGTGTCCCTCACCCGAGGGGACAGTCGGTGGCATTTCAGGAGGTGTCACCCACTGCGAGTGTCCCCCCTACACCACCCACAGACCGGGGAGGGTTTCATGGCCAGATTTTCCCTCAGCTCTTCCTAGCAGAGCAAAACAGTAGGGAGAGAACTTGTGCAGTGGCTGGCAACTGATGGCGAGATAATGAAGGCTTTGTTCTCCATTTGTTGGGCTGTTTGGGAGGGGAAAAAAACAAGCAGGAGCTGGCGGAGCATCGGGGACGTGCTCTTGGATGTGGGATAAAACAGATGCTATCGGATTCCCCCTCAGAAGTTCATTTGCTGCTGCAGCCAACCGAGACAACAAAGCTCGGAGCACCCTTTGGTGACTTGTTTGGTCTCCAGGAAGCACCTTGGGAGCCAAACACAATCAAACCCCTTTAATCGGAGCTCACAGAAAACCCGCCAGCTCCAAAGGCGTTTGAGGGGTTCATGCTGTAATCAAGTTTAGTCATCATTATGCCAAACTAATTAGCAAGTCAGACTCTTTTTTTGTCATCACCAAAAGCATTGCTGCATTTAGAAATGAGATCCCCGAGATCTTCCCTTTGCCTGCCCTTTCCTGCTGCTATTCTGGAATTAAAGCTTCTCTTTCCATCACGACAAAGGATGTGGTGGATGTGAAAAATGTCGTCTTCAGCTCTTTCCTAAAATGTCAAAAAACTGAGAAATACTCGGGTTTCTTTCCCAATTATTCTCCTCTCGGAATTCATTATTGCAGAGAAAATCTGGGAAGTTTGGAGCATTTTAGATGACTCCTGAAAATGCATTTTTACCCCTGCAGTCTTTGGCAAGCGGGGGTTCCAATTTATCACAACTGTTTGCTTAAAATTTCTGCTCCCAAAGTGGACTTTGGACAAACATTGTTTGTTTGTTTGTTTGTTTGTCTGTTTGTTTGTTCATTTTAAAATCCCTGTGAATCAGAGGCACTGTGAAAACATTTTGCAAAAATTAAAAAAAATCCCTTCCAAAATAAGAAACGCTCTCAGTCCCTGCCCTGTGTGTTCGCCTGTCCTGCTGACACAGCAGTGGCTCCCCACATTTGTGGTGGCCCCAGCGGGAATTTCTCCGTGGAAAGGGTGGTCAGGCATTGGAAGGGGCTGCCCAGGGAGGGTTGGAGTGCCCATCCCTGGAGGTGTCCAAGGAAGGCCTGGACGTGGCACTCGGTGCTCTAGGCTGGGGACAAGGTGGGCATCGAGCACAGCTTGGACTCGATGACCTTGGAGGGCTTTTCCAACCTCAGTGATCCTGGGATTCTGTGTGGCTCAGCACTGGGAATTCCAGGAGCCCACCCCAGCCCAGATTTCTGGAATGTGCCCCAGTATCACAGATCCTGGTGGAGCTGAGGGCTTCCCATTGTTCTGGAGACTATTTTGGCCTCTTGTGTCATCCCACAGGATCAAGGTCCATTGGTCCCACTCAACCTCCTCACCTCTTGCTTTCCAGCTGCTCCAGGACTTTTCTCCTGGTACAGGTGTGCTCCTGGGAGCAGAGACCATGTTCCCATGGAAATACAGAATAATTTGGATGAGAAGCGGCTGAGGGGGCTGGGAAAGGGGCTCAGCCTGGAGAAAAGGAGGCTTGAGGGGACCTTCTGGCTCTGCACAACTCCTGACAGGAGGGGGCAGCCAGGGGGGGTCGGGCTCTGCTCCCAGGGAACAGGGACAGAAGGAGAGGGAACGGCCTCAAGGAGATGTTCAGGTTGGACACCAGGAGGAATTTCCCCACAAAAGGGTGGTCAAACATTGGAAGGAGCTGCCTAGGAAGTTTTGGAGTCCCCATCCCTGCAGATGTCCAAGGAAGGGCTGGCCGTGGCACTCAGGGCTCTGGGCTGGGGACAAGGTGGGGGTCGGGCACAGATTGGACTTGATGATGCTCACGGAGGGCTGGGACATTCCCAGAATCTGCCAAGAGACCCTGGGGGTACCAGCTCTGCTCTCACCTCATCCAAGGAACAGCCAACAGCACCTTGGAGGGCAGGGCTGGAATTCTGGAGGACCTTGAAACAGCCTGGAAAAGCCATCACACAATTCAAGGAAAGGCAAAGTCAAGAATAAATTAAAATGTTGAGCAGTGAAAGTGAGAATTATTTGAGGTGACCTGCAAAGAAAGACTGAAATAATTGGAGGTATTTAGTCAAGGAAGACTGGGGGGAAACATCACAGCCTGCAATTCCAGAAGAGGTTTCCATGAGGAGGATCATTCGTTCTGCCGGTTCATTCTGCTTTAGGAGATGGGTAATTAAATCACACTTAGAGAAATTCAGACTCATTATTAAGAAAAGTCTTTCTGAGGTAAAGGAGAGTTAAACACTGCCATAAATTTTTCCAGGAGTGGAGTTTCTTGCTGGAGGCTTCCAGGAGCGGGATCGTTTCTCCAGACCCCTTTGCTGAAGGCTCCAGAGCTTTCCTTGGCTCAGGGGGTGGAAGACGTGATTCCTTTGGATCTGTTCCACCCTCTCTTCTCTGGGTCTGTCATTCAGGTTTGGGTTGGGGTTTTTTATCAGGAGTGTTTATGCACCAGCTGCAACTCCAGAGATCTCAGTACCTTTAATAATTGGATATTAAGTCTCTTCTGAAGACAAGATGGATCATCCTAAAGAAGCTGAGCACTTTAGAGCCGAAACCTCTGGTGCCAATTTAGTCTAACAAGGCTCTACATTCTCCACAAAAGAAATCTGTTGGGAAATGTTGTTCTCACTGGAAAAAATACATTCAATTTTCTTTTATTTTCTGACCCTTTAATACTCATTCTCTTTTATCTTGGCAGTGCTTGGGCGTCTGACACTGTTTTCCCGCATGGAACATTCCAGCATTTCCCTGAGAGCCGAGGACACATTGAATGTATCTGGAATTGTGGAAGAGAAGTGACCAAAGCAATGAGGACTCTCAGTTACCTGTGCATGGCAGTGCCAATAACAATCATAATAAAAACAGCCACTTTTCCTGGCTTTCATTTGGTGTCACCCGAGATTCAGCTGAACTAATTCCTCCTTTTCAGAGAGCACCTCTCAAGCACCAGACCCAGACTGGACCAAACCCTCCACTCTCAGGCTGGATCCAGCTCCAAATCTTTTACCCCTTTAATTGGCTGGAAATGGAGCAGTGAAAGTGTTTCCTGCGTTTCCCTTTGACTGTAAAATAAATTACCTCATCCTGGCCTCCTCTCTCTTCTCCACACTTCTGCCCAAGTAATGGAATTTTATTCCTGTCGTGACTCACCACAGCACATGGGGGTGGCTGGGCCGGGATTCCACTGGAGATGGTGGGAATTTGGGGTGAGTGGGGAGAGATTTGGAGTTTAACACATGGAAAACCGGACAATGCCTGGTCAGGTGTATCCATAAGGTCCTTTCCAGTAAAGCTGGGCTTAGTTAAACCTGCAGACAAGTCCCAGCCACCCAGCCCGGGGGAGGGGCATGCTCCGTGTCTGCTGCCTGGGTTATAAAAAGGCATCTCATGATTCAGAGTGAGAAGAGACTGAACACGGATTTATCTCCAATTTACCTCCAATTTATCTCCAATTTTTCTGCCCTTCCTGCAGCAGCCCCACCAACCCCAGCACCCCCAGAGCTGCAGCCTGGCCACTCCATTCAAGCCCTGCCTCTCCCGGGTTGCTGTTTCCCAGCAGGCACCGATGTCAGATTTGGAGAGGAACGACATGGGTGAGATTTGCTGGTGGTGCATTTTTTGGGGCTGCCATTAAACTGATCTATTGCTGGAACAAACAATAAAAAACTGATTAAAACTCAGCCCTTCATAAATTAAACATGGTTGTCTGTGGCTGGCACGGCTGCCACTTGGCACGGAGCTGCGGCAACGGGGCTCGGTGCAGTGAGCATCCACACAGCCACAGCCTGGGGGGGGGTTATTCCTCTCCACATTCCCAAATAAAAGGTGCCTTGGCAAGATCAGCCAACCCCTGGACCCGCCGGGCTCATGGAATGGGCAAAGCACCTGTCACGGGTGAGCTGCTTTCCGAGCGCAGAAGGTGTCAAAGTGCTGCTGGGAGGTTTGGGCTCTTTAGGAGTGTGGAGTTTTTATTTGGGGTGATTTGTATTAACTGGGAATGTTCCATTGGGGAACACAATGGGACACTGGGGGTGCTGCGTGGGGTCCCCAGAGCCACCCAGGACTAAATCAGAGCTCCCTCTCCACAGGATTTCACTGGAAGGGAAGGGAGAGCAGGGGTAGGAAGGGAAGGTAAAGGGATTTCATTCCTTGCTGGGAACGGCGTGCTGCATTCCCACTGGGAACGTCACAGCTTCCACCCGGCATTTCCCTGTGGATCAAACCTCAGGAAGCACTCAAGGACTGGTGCCAGCACAGCCCCTTCTCTCCTGGTGCTGTTCCCTCACTCCCACTCCAGCTCCTGCTCTGGGAGGCACCGAGAAGAGAGGGAAGCCTCTTCCAAAGCTGCCTCCTGTGCTTCCTGAGTCACCCCCAGGCGGCTCCACCCCACTGCAGGCAGCACCGGGGGCTCTTCCAAGGGCACTGCGGGAGGATATTCCCTTGGGCTCCAGCATTCCCTTGTGACTGCCAAGGGATTCAATCCCAGCTCAGCCCGTGTGCCTCAGCTTTTTTGTAACCCCTTCGTGCTGCCTCAGTCCCCTCTCTGAAGGTCCTTCCATCGGGATCCGCTGTTAACCCACATCTCCCACAGGCTCCCTTCGCTCCCTCCTGAGGACTCCTGGGGATTCATTCGGAACCATCATCACCACTTTTCCAGGTGCTTTTTGAGCTTGTGATGCTCATAGGAAAATTAAGGCACTGGAGTCGCTGGTGTGGTCAGTTATGAGGAATTTCATCACTTGTGTCTGTCCCTTGGATTCGAATATTCCCATGGACGGAATGTCATTTCAGATGCTCTTTCCCCAAACCAGCCAGAGCCTGGATTATCCATACCTGACTCTGAGGGAGGACAGTTGTCCTGGTGGGCACCAGCTCAGTCCAGGGGAGGTTCAGGTTGGATATCACAAAAAATGTGCTCACTGAAAGGGTGGTTAAGCACTGGAATATGTGGAATCACCATCCCTGAAAGTGTTCAATAAATCAGCAGATGTGGCCAGTTGTGACATGCTTTAGTGGGCGTGGCAGGATTCAGGCAAAGCTTGGACTTGGTGATCTTGGAGGTCTTTTCCAACATTAACAACTCCATGATTCTGTGATTATATCCCTGTCTTTGCTGTATTTCCCTGTGGGACGGGCTGATTCCCAGTATCACAGCCCCATATTCCCTGAACACTGGTTCAACTGGGGCTTCTCTCCAGTTCTGGGGATCAGAACATTCCAGTTCCCGCAGGAGTGGTGGCAGAGCCGAGCTCCTTCCTGGCTCTGTGGGCTGCTGGTCTGGTGGTGGCCTGCAAGGAGAAGCTCCTGAGTGGTTTCCAAAATTCCCTGCTTCGGAATTGATGTGATCCTTCCCAACCAACACTCTTGTGGAGAACAGAGCCACAGGCCAGACACGTGACAGAAGAAGAGGCACCTTAAAGGTGTCTGGAACCAAATCCCTCTGTGACATTGAGGAACAGGCGTGGAACTCAGTGGGAATAACCCTGGATCCATGCGGAGTGGGTCTGGGATTGCTGTGCTTCCCATCTCTGTGGTAAAGATCCAAGAGCTAGGATCTGGAGCCAGTTATAAGCTGGATGCACTTCCAGTGGAAACTAAAAATGCCACCTTTTCATACCAAACGGTGATTTCCCAGTGAGATGATGATGAACTTTGTTTTGTGAACAAACATTTGTTTTGTGTTATGGGTCCTTTTCCTGCTAGCGAGGGCTCTTCAGCACGAACACAAAGGTTCCTGTGTCGCCTCCCTGTAGTCAGTTTATGGGTAAAAGACCAACTTTTAACCTCCCAAGTAGTCAGGACAAAGATTAATGTCTAATCCATCTCCCTGTGTCCCCATTGAGGCTGAGCAGTGGAAGACCCACCAGAAATCCACCTTCCTGGAGCACATCCTGCACAGCACAAACCTTGGGAACGGCACTGGGACGTCTGCCAGACGTTCCCTAAGGTGTGACCTCCTCCCTGCTGCCTCTCCAAAGCCAGCGGCTGCAGAGCAGGGAGCAGGATGACCCTGAGAGAAGGGTATTTTCCATCACATCCAGCAAATCTGGGAAAGCACAGAATGCCAGGCCCAGCTCGGTGGAGCCACTCTAATTGGAACAGTGGGAGAAGCCAGGGAATCAGGTACTGTAAGGAGCACGATCTGCTCTCCAGCCAGAATTAAATAAGGAAAATGATGCCTGGTTTAAAACATCCCCTCCTGTCACGACTGCCAGCACAGAGAACATTAAGGGCTGAAAGAATTCCTGGCACTGCTGCATCTGTCCTTGGACTCCTCTGCTGCACTGGAACCGGATTGCAAATCTGTCCATCAGCTCCAAACGAGAGCAAAGTATTTCCAGCCTGGGCTCGCTGAAGGACTCGGAGGGAGGATCCTGCCTGATGGGAATCACGGCAGAGCGGAGGTGGGAGGAAGTGTGGGACGTGCTGAGGATGAGGATGGCTCACCAAGAGGCTGAAATCCATGGACACGAGTGGTGCTGACCCTGTGGACACGTTCCTGTGTCTCGTGGCAGTGCTGGCCCCCCCGGGCTGTTTGCAGCTCCTCGGGTGGGGAGGGGCTGCAGCCTGTGCCAGGCTCACCCGGCAGAGTCCACGCAGGAAAGGGCAGCTCCATCTCCTGGCTCCCCCCGGCACAGGAACAAGGGTCAGGCTCCCCCCGGGGGTGCTGGCAGTGCCCCTTCCTCCTCCAAAGCCCCACGGGAGGCAGGAATTCCCCCCCTGCCCCTCCCCACGGCTCAGGCTGGGAGCCATTCCCTCGACCACTGGATAAAGTTACATCCGTGCTAATGAAGGGACCTTAAAATTCACGTCCTGGTGTCTTTTCCTCGCTTCAGTGCCATTTCTCTCTCGAGCCTGATGGTATCTGGCTGCACTTAAACAGCTCCAGTCTGAGGGACAGCTCCTCAATATCGATCCCGACTGCTTCCACTTTGTTTTTCCATTCCACCTTGAGCTCAATGCCGCACATGGACACCCCAGGCTGGGCACGGCGTCCTCAGCCCTTATTGGTTTGGGATTGAACGGCCTGATTCAACAGAAAACACACACAATCTCCAGCCTTGCTTTTGGTATCAAAACAAATGTATAAGTAGATGACATTTCCATCAATTAAGCTCTTCCCTAAATTAGCTTTCTCCAAAGGGATTCTGCAGCAGAGCAAGGATGGCTGTGGGAAGAGCAGGGAGGAACTGGGAATAGGATGGATGTCACCGAACTGCAGGCAGCCCCTGGCTGGCCTGGGATGTCAGGAAGTGGCTGCTGCCCAGAGCTCAGTTCGGACACCCGGGCACTCCCACACAGGAGTCTCCCGTCCCTGACGCTCCAGGCAGGCACATTTTGGCCATAAATTCAAGGCAGAGAATAGGGAAGGGTTTCCAGAGCTCTGTTTGCTGAGTCACCAGTGCCTTTTCGGGAGCAGCTGGTGACGAAGCCACGCTGAGAGTGGCAGCAGCGAGGCAGAGATGTGGCTGCCACCGCTCTGCTCCGGGTGCTGCGGCAGAGAAACTGGGAAAAGGACACGTCTGATTCCCAGATCTCAGGGTGTCTGGGAAGGCCACGCTGCAGTGCTGGACCCCTCCTCAATTTTGGGTTGGAGCGGCAGCCCCTCACAGGCTGCAGCACTGCCGAGCCCCCTCCAAGGGCAGGGACAGTGGCCCAGGGCAGCTGAACGGGCTGGGAGAGGATTCTGGAGCAGAGGGAATATTTGCATAGGAACATCTCATTTTGATTGGAAGCATTGGAAGCCCATTGAAAAACATGGAAGTGGTGAGAACGACAAAACCTGTAAATCCTCTTCCTTTCATTAGTCTTAATAAGAAAACTTGTTTAATCAATTTAGGCTTTCGCCTCGGGTGGTTGGTTAAGCAGATTTCAGACTCTGTAAGTTGCTCGTGGGTCAGTTTGAAAGGACATTCCTGGAGCTGAGTAATCCAAGAGTTTGGGAAGGGAGAGGGGTTCATGTACCTGGAGCAGATTTTGGAGGAGAGAGCAATGAAAAGTATGAAATGAGAGATTATGAAGAACTTTCAAGCCAATTGAAATTTCGAAGGTAACACATAACTTCGTTCAGACTCAATAATTATCCAGGAATTCTCTTGTTGGTTCGAGTGTCCTGAAAGCTTTTTGGGAAGTCCTGTAGGGCTTGAGCTCTGCAGGCAGCTTGGATGCAGCTCCAGAGGGGCAGGGCTGGATCACTGCAGGGAAGGAGAGCTGGGCATCCATCCTGATGCCTGAAAACCTTGTTCCAGCTGGGGAAAGCCCAGGAATGTGAGGAGAGATGCTGCCTCAGCCTCATCCTGAGCACTGAGCTTCCCCAGGAATGTGGAGGCGGGTTGGGAGCAGCACGACTGGAAATGCTGGACAAACTTCACATCGAGGATCCTCTGCTTCCAGAAGTCTCCACGTGGAAGAGGAACAGGGATTTTGGCTTTAACAGCAGAGCAAACAGCTTGGAACCAGTCCTGGAAAAGCTGTCACGCCCTGGCACGGGTGCCCAAGCACTGCTGTGACAAGAGGGGACTGAACCCTGGAGCTTTGATACGGAATTGAGATGCAGGGAAAAAAGAGACAATTCTGAACCAGGGCTTCAGGCCAAGCTGTCGTTTGCCATTGACAGTGGCAAGGAAGATTTCAAGTTAAATCTGAAATATGCAGAGCTGGCAATTCCACAGCTACCGTTTCAATCGTGTCTTAATTCTGTCATTTCTGCGTGGAGCCTTTTGGAACACAAGCTCGGGATGTCAGGCATGGGACAGACCCAAATTCCATGGATCTGAGCTTAAACCCAAGTGACCAAAGTGATGTAACCTGCACAGGATGAGGCCACCTCAGCACTGCTGAAGATTCCACTGAAAACTCTTGGAATAAAAGCCGATAAACAGGTGGGAATTCCTCATAGAGCAAGGCTTTTCCCTGGGGAATTTCCACAAGATACCTGCCCTGCTCCTGCAGCTCCTGCAGGGGCTGAATTCCCTCTCAGGTGAGAGTCACTCCCAGGCCGGAGCGCTGGGAATAAGGAGCAATTTGGATGCTCTGGAGCTGTGCCTGCTGCTGGAATAAAAACTGCTGGAATACACGCTGCTGGGATAAAAGCACAGCTATAAATCGGAGTTCACTCCCCCGGCTCCGGGAACACCCTGGATTTGCACTCGGGGGTTACAGGGAGAAACTNGGTGAGAGTCACTCCCAGGCCGGAGCGCTGGGAATAAGGAGCAATTTGGATGCTCTGGAGCTGTGCCTGCTGCTGGAATAAAAACTGCTGGAATACACGCTGCTGGGATAAAAGCACAGCTATAAATCGGAGTTCACTCCCCCGGCTCCGGGAACACCCTGGATTTGCACTCGGGGGTTACAGGGAGAAACTGCTCCGGGAACACCCTGGATTTGCACTCGGGGGTTACAGGGAGAAACTGCTCCGGGAACACCCTGGATTTGCACTCGGGGGTTACAGGGAGAAACTGCTCCGGGATCACGGGATAAGAGCAGGAAGCAAAATGTTTTTCATGGCTACGACCCCCCGACTGCTGCTCCTGCCTGTTTATTCTGCCTCCATGAATTCATTACAGCGAAATTAAACATCCTTTCTAAATTATTAACAATCCAAAATGTTTGTGGAAGCGCGGGACAAATCAACACGACAAACACTGCGCCGCAGATGAAAGAGAGGATAATGGCAATCCCTCCATATTTGCATATGGAAAATGAGGAATTGGGAGTTAATGAGATTTATCCTTCTTTCTGGCCATTTCAGGGGAGTATTTTTTTTGAAATCTATTAAACTCGAGATTTCCACATAAAACACCACCAAATACTACAAGAAGAGACATTAGAGCCGATCTATTCTTCACGCTAGTCACAAAATCAATGGCATTTATTGTGCAGAAAAATTAAAAACCTTTCTGCGTTTTATTAAAGTGCACATTCCGACCGTGCAGAGAGATAAATAATTGATACATCCCAAATCCGTCACCTCCAAAATACTTATTGGAAAAAAAAAATCGCCGGTTTATTACCCATTTCTTTCAATAGCGGTGCTGTGCTCTTGTGATGTTTACAACGTTAATGGGGCTTTTTTTTTTTTTTCCTGAACGAGAAAACATCCAGCAGCTGATTATTTCATTGTGCTTAACATTATTTTATAACAAACCATCAAATGTGCTGTACGTAAAGCCCATTATGGGAGGGGAGCAGTTGTGCACTCACAGGTAAAGCGATTTAGGTCTCTCAGCCTGAGAGTGCTTGAGCAGCTCCACGAAAAACGGGGTTGTGCTCGGGAGTCCTGAAATCCCGCCTGGATGCGGCTGGAGAAGGGGGAACCCTGGGGCTTGGGGCCTTCCCGGGTGGGGGATGCAGAGGTGCTGGAGCTGTTCCTCCTGGGAAGGTGCTGGAATGCGCCCTGGATGGACACGTGGCTCAGTGCTGGCCTAAAGCTGAAGGAGGGCAGGGTTAGATGGGATTTTGGGAAGGGATTGTTCCCCGGGAGGGTGGGGAAGCCCTGGAATGGTTTTCCCGGAGAAGCTGTGGGTGCCCCATCCCTGGAAGTGTCCAAGGCCAGGTGGGACAGGGCTTGGAGCAGCCTGGGATAGTGGAAGGTGTCCCTGCCCTGGCAGGGGTGGGACTGGATGAACTTTAAGATCCCCTCCAATCCAAACCATCCTGGGATTCTGCCACGTCCCCAGCCCATCCCAAATGGAGCAGAAGGATCCTCCTGCTCCCCACACATTCCCAGGTCTCCTGTGTCTCCCAGCAGCCAGAAATGTGGCTCCTTCCCTCTCCAGACACACGCAGCAGACCCTGGGCAGGGTGGAGGGATCAGCCCCACTTTGTACCTGGGGAGGGAATCCCAGCTATTCCTGGGAGGAGCCCAAGCAGCAGATCCCAGGTCCATCCCTAGGGGCTGTCCCGGAGCTCTCCCTCTGCAATCCCACATCACTCAGGTGTTCCCACAGCCGACCCAACCTTGAATTCCCTTTATTTTGCTCCATACCCACCCTGTGACTCCCGTGCTGGGCAGGGCTGCCAGCTCTCCTGGAATCAGGGGATTTACACCCATCCCAGAGCAGCATCCATGGAATTTATTCCACGGACTCCTGCTCCTTCCTCCTGCTGCTCTCGCTGCGGGTGCGAGGGGAAGCTGATGGGACAGATTCCACAGCTTCTGGAGTTCCCAGGATTTCTGAGCCCACCCAGAGCCCCACCCTGCCCCATCCTCCCAATCTCCTGCTCTCGGGGGTTGTTGTTCCCACAGCTGGACACGGGCGAGCAAACCACGGAGAAATCCCGACATCCACGGGAGCAGCACCTGAGGAATTCAGCCAGGTCACCCCTGGATGTGAGGTATTCCCAGCTCCCTGTGAATGTGATAACATTTCCGAGGTGAAGTCCTTCCCATCATCCTGCTGAGATTAAGTTTCTTCAGGGATTAAAGGGATTGGAAGGGATTCACATTCCCTCCTGGTTAGGAACTTTTTGTTCCTGGTTAGGAACTTTTTGTTTGTTAAACTACCCATATTCACCACCAATTTGTTCACAATTGCTTTTATGTTGACTTTTTCCCCCCTCTCTGTTTAAAATCTCCAACATTAAGAATATGTTTGAGAGAGAAAGCTGAAGTTATAATTTGCTCTCTCCTCCGAAGGGTTTAATAACAACGGATTTTAGGCTCCTGGATGTGCTTATTAAAGAGCTAAATCTTAGATCGTGAGACACTCTGGCATGTTTATTGTTTGCAGCCCCCAATTAATAAGTAATTAATAGTTCAGCAAAGTTTAGTGCATTGAAGTGGCTTTTGAGGAACGGGGAATAATTTCCTGCCACCAGGAAAGGCAGAAATACAATGAAAATCCCGGAATGTCAGGGTTGGATTTTAAAAAGGGTACTGAGGGTAAAGAGGTGGAGTTTCTGCTGCCATTCCAATAAAATGGGAGCAGGGAAAGCTCTGTAGCTGTGATAATGGAGGGGTGGGGATGAGATTAGGGCAGCATTTGAAATGAAACTTGTCCTTGGTGCTCTGAAAGTGCAGGAATTGCCAAAGAGAACAAAGTCCTGGCGGTGAGAAGAGGTCACAGTCACAGTGGGGGAGAAGCTGAGAGGATGAACTCAGGAGAAGGACACTCCATGACCCATCCAGAGTTTGGAATGACAGCAAGCCGAGCCACACTCTTGCAGCAAACTCATTCAGCAGATTTATCGGCTTTGGGGTGACTGCAGAGTAACGAGTGCAGCACCTCTGTCTAAAACCCCAAATTTAGTGCCTCTGGCTCGTTATTGGGACCTGAGCGTTGATAAAAGCTCCGTGAGGAAGGCTGAACAGAAAATATCAAAGGCAGCTCGGTCAATGGCAAATGGAATTACACAGATCCAGGGCTGCCCCTGGGAAACGGTGCCAGAACAACCCGATGTGGTTCTGTGATAACAAAACTGCTGCCACAGGTGAATTCAGGATGCCTCCCTCCCCAGGGATATTCCTGGGAGTGGGAGTGAAGTGTCCCCTGCAGCAGCAAGGTGGGGCACATCCAGCCCTCCAGAGGATTTCTGCTTCCCGTGCTCCTGGCGCCAAAGAAAGGCAGATTAAGGCCCCAGCTGGAGCTCTGCGGATTAAACGCCTTCGGGTTTAGAGGAGTCACATTGGTTCAGTGTCATTCCAGCAGGAACGCTGGCTTGGCACTCCCAGAAAAACAAACCAATAATTAAAACGGGTCCTTGTATTCAGATAATTGCTGGATCTGCAAAGGGCTCTTGACTTTCTAAATCCTCACCAGCCGTGGGCATCTCCTCTGGGCTCTGCCGTGATCCTGAGTCCATGTGCCAAGAACACAGGAAAAAAAACGCTTTTTATTCTGGCCTGAGTCATCGATTTATTATTTGTGGCCCTTTTTATTTGGCTGGTGTAAAACCAGCTGCTGGACTGATCCAGCTCTCCATTCCCAGGGCAATGGGGAACCAGGACACCTTGGATAACTGAGTGCCAGGGTGACAGCAGCACAATGAGGGTTTGTGCAGCACTTCCACGCTCGTGGGACCCCCACTGCGGGGTCACACCAGTGAATTTGTCTGGTCCCCACAGCCTGGGGCTCTCATTCCCTTTAACCACAACATCCGGAGCTTTGTGTGCTCCACATCTGGCCCAGTCACCCCTCCCAGGGACACAGGACATGGGTGAGCAGCACCAGTCACTGCTTCCTCCTCTGGGGCCCGGGAAAGCTCCTCTCTGGTGTCCCCAGGGCTCGGGATTGGGCTCAGTCTGGTTTAAAATCTTCTTCTTTAATATCTCACCAGTGATGTCAATGGGGGTGAGGTCAAGTGCACACACAGAAAATTCAGAACAGCTCCAAGGTGGGGGGTGTGGAACTGCTGGAGGGTGGGAAGGGTCTGCACAGGGATCTGGACACGCTGGATCCATGGGATGAGGACACTGGTGTGTGGGTCAACAAGGCCAAGTGCTGTGTCCTGCCCTGGGGTCACAACCACCCCATGGAACACCCCAGGCTGTGGCAGAGGGGCTGGAATCCTGGAAAAGGCCCTGGGGGTGCAGGTGCCAGCGGCTGGACACGAGCCCAGGGGTGCCCAGGGGGACAAGAGGCCAAGGGCACCCGGGCTGTGCCAGCCCCGGGGTGGCAGCAGGGCCAGGGCAGGGCCCGTCCCCTGAGCTGGCTCTGCTGGGGCACCTCCAGTGCTGGGGCAGCTCTGGGACCCTCCTGAGAGAGACCTGGAGGGGCTGGAGCGTGTCCAGGGAAGGGAACGGAGCTGGGAAGGGGCTGGAGCCCCAGGAGCGGCTGAGGGAGCTGGGAAAGGGGCTCAGCCTGGAGAAGAGGAGGCTCAGGGGGGACCTTCTGGCTCTGCACAGCTCCTGACAGGAGGGGGCAGCCAGGGAGGGTCGGGCTCTGCTCCCAGGGAACAGGGATGGGATGAGAGGGAATGGCCTTGAGCTGTGCCAGGGCAGGTTCATGTTGGATTTTGGGAAAATTCCTTCATGGAAGCACTGTGCCCAACCCAGGCTAATGGCACAGCTATTAAATAACAGGGATAATCTGCCTATGGATAACAGAGTTGAGACAGATATAATATAAAGTGTTAAAAATGCAGCCAAACCAAAACATTCAGCCAAATGAGATATTTACGGGATTTTTCTAACCCGCTTTGTGATTTGACATAGGGTAAAATACAATCCTGGAATCTTGGAATTTCCTGCGAAGAGGCAATTTCAGTTTGACACCAGCCCTCGGCAGAGCCTGCCCCGTGTGCTCTGTGCCTGCACGTGGGGCTGATTTAAAGCAGCCCTTTGGGAAAGGAGACACCACAATTTCACTTTAAAGACTCCCATTGATCCAGCACATGCTCCAGCGAGTTCCTGCTGATAACGCCCCTTATCTCTAATCATTCCCCCGTTCTGTGTGAAGGGCAATCCGTGTTCAGCTGCACTGAGAAGCTCTGTGTGTGTCCAAGGAAATGATTTTGCTGTGAAATTATATGATTTGGGAAAACAACTCCTGCTGCCAATGATTTTCGGGTGCACTTTTAACTTCAAAAATGCCTTTTGGCTGAATCAGCATCGACAGTGCCATTAATCCTGATTATTGTTGGTTATTGAGTGTTACTCGTAATGAAAATGTTCATTGCCTTGGAAGCTGAGGTTGGCTCCCTCCTAGCCCCGAAATAATCACACAAGGGCTCGGAGTTCGGAGCAGTGCTCTGTCATGTTATAGAGCTCCTGGATGCCATTAACAAGTTATTTGATAATTACTTCCTAATACGTTTGGAGCCCTTTGTTAAAATCATTCCTTGAAAGTTCATAAAACTGTCATGCAAACCATGTGCTTTAATGGCTCCGAGTTCCATTGCCATGAATAAAACATAAGCCCCATTTAAGGGTTCTCCAGCCTCTGCTTTAAAACACTTGGAAATTCAACAAGTTCATTGACAGTAGGAGCTGGGAACCTGC
The DNA here is from genome assembly GCA_013397565.1 of Ptilonorhynchus violaceus. Classification (NCBI taxonomy): domain Eukaryota; kingdom Metazoa; phylum Chordata; class Aves; order Passeriformes; family Ptilonorhynchidae; genus Ptilonorhynchus; species Ptilonorhynchus violaceus. The sequence continues at coordinate 159,890 of VZRJ01006768.1, read as the reverse complement.
TCAGCCGAGGGGAATTCGCTGCTCCTCCTTCTCCTGGATTGTGCCTTGATGGTTTTGTGCATCCCAACTCCCAGACCCCGCGAGCAGGAAGCTCGAGGAGTCCTCCAGCTCTGAGCGATGGCAGATCAGGGCAGACCAGGGCAGGGGGGCTCCAAACCGACGCCCCTGCTGGGATCCAAACCAAAGCCGCACAAATTCAACCCAAATTTCCCGGGAGTGGGGCACCAGAACTTCATCACCCACCGAGATATTTCCGTGAAACGAGCGGTGAGGGCACCTCAGGCTTTGTGCAGGTACCATGGGGCTTCCATGCGAATGACGGAATTATTTCCACACCTAAGGAGCTGGGACATCCTTTCCAGAGCTCCCGGTTCCTGAGCCTCATCCCAAGCTTGGGGGAGTTTATAAACCCACAAGTGAAAAGAGTCTTAATCCTGAGCACTGTGCCCATGGACATCTGGGAATTGTCTGCAACTGTGTCCAGCATCCTTCCTGCTCTTCCCAGCAACCCAGAGGACATCTGGTTTATAGCATGGAAAGGAGGACATCTGTGTCATATGGTGGAGAGGAGGATATCAGGGCATTTTCCCAAGGTTTGGAGACTGAGATTCCCAACTGGCTGTAGCCCGTCCTGCAGGACTGGCTGAGCCCGGGCAGCAGTGCTTGGCTGTCAGGCTCATGGGGAGTCTGTTCATTTATTCCCTCTCTCCGTGGCCTGGGTGCTAAACTGCACCTCGGCCTCAAAATCATGGGATGTGAACTGCTCGGGAAAAGCAGCAGTGCCCTGGTGGGAAGGGCACTAATCCTTATTATGTTCCAGTTGGGAACATGGCTGGAACCGTGGGGGAAACCCACACCAGAGCCCTGGGATCAGCATCCTGTCTTCTTTGAGCTTTCCCGGGAAGCAGAACTCCCATTTCTGTGCATTATTCTCCTCTTCACCACGGCCCGAGGAGAAGGAACAGCCCAAGGTGTGCCTGGTGTGGGGCTGCGGGTGGGAAAACTCCACACACCCGAATCTGAGCCACTGCATGGGACACCGGGCATGGAGAGGGCACAAACCACATCCCATAAACCCCTTTGTGCCTGGAAGTTGTGTTTGTCCCGGGGCTCCTCCGGATGGCGTTTGCCGAGGCTTCCCTCGGCTGCCAGCTCCAGCAGCTCCCGTGCTCAATGCATCCCACGCTCTGTTTTATTACACTTCAAACCCACTTTGTTTGCAAAGTAGGAAAAGCTGTCAGAGGCCATTAATCCAAACAGAATTTAATCTCTCAAACAGCATTTACTCAGGCAGAGCCGCTAAATCTATATATTAAAAAACTGTTGACAATTAATTAAAACACTTCGCCGCTCGAGTGGGAACGGGGCCGCTCCGCAGGCACCGTCAGGTGTAGCTGCAGCCTCTCCCTGGGACACACCTGGGCGGGATGAGAGGGAAAACATCTGCCTGCTCCACAGGAATTCCTGTGCTGGCAGCTCTGCTGCAGCCTGGCAACGGCGTGACTGGAGGGACAGGCGTGGGAACGCAGGGCTGAGCGCCAGGCAGATGGGGAAGAGCATCCCAAGCTTTGTATTGCGAAGTCGCAGCTTGGAAAAGGTGACAGGAGCGCAGAAGGTCCTGAATGAGGTTTAGAGTTGGAGATGAGAAGTCCTAGTGTTGGATTTTAAGGAAAGGTTCTTCCCCCAGAGGGTGCTGGGCACTGAACAGGCTCCCCAGGGAATGGTCCTGGCCCCAAGGCTGCCAGAGCTCCGGGAGTGTTTGGACAGCGCTCCCAGGGATGCACAGGCTGGGACTGTTGGGGGGTCTGTGCAGGGCCAGGGGCTGCACTGGATAATCCTGTGGGTCCCTTCCAACCCAAGATATTCCATCATTCTGCTCTAGGCAAGACCATTAATTGGAAGATGGATTTGGGACGTCACCGAGAAGGAGACACAGTCCCTGGCACGTGCCAGACGCTGCCTGGGAGGACACGAGGAAGGGGGAAGATGACCTTTCCAAATGGCTAAAGTCCATCTCCGTGGCTGTTCGATTGTCGGCACAAGGATCAATTTTCCCACGCTGGCCCGAGGTGTGTGACATTTCCTTTAAGTCCAGGTCAGAATTATTTTGGTTTCCTGTAAGACAGAGGCGGCCCTGCAATGATTATTGCCCGCACTGCTGATGACAAAGTGCTGCTGTCTGAGAGACCAAAGATCAGAAGATTACAAAGATCAGAAACCTCCAAAAATTGAGGCTGCAACGGCCAAAGCAATAAACGTGTCAGAGGAGGACAAGAGCAGGCAGAGAGGGCACAAAATCATGGAATTACAGAATGTTTGGGTTGGAAGGAAGATTTAGAGTCCATTTAATCCCAACCCTTGCAATGAACAGGTACCTCAGGCTGCTCAGAGCCCCATCCAAGGCCTGGGATGACCTTTGGAACAGGAAGCACAATCCTTTCGTGGACTCTGTGCTCTTGTGGTTGTCAGGAACCAGCGAGGACGGGCTGGGTGACACAATGGTGTCACTGTCACACACAGACAGGGGTGGCTGCCAGGACAGAAAGGCCCTGTCCCTCCTGCTGGCAGGGCTGGGCACAGATTCCTGCCCTTTCCTGGTGTCACTTCCTCTCTGAGGACACCAAAAGCTCTGGCTCAGGCCCTGATCCTGTTGCTTAATCTCTGTTCTTGTGCAATCTTTGGATCACACTCTGGAAAGGATGGGACAACACCTTTGGAAAATTGGCTGCCAACCTCTGTTCCCAGTGCCAGGAGGAGAAACATCCTGTCAGGAGGTTTTTCCCTGGACTTGAAGTGCTGTCCAAGCTTGTTCTGGGCCACTGGAGTCTCAGCTCAGCCGTGTGGCCATGGAACTGTGTTGGTTGGAGTGGTTCTGTTCAAAATCACTCTCACTGCTCCTGCTCCTGGAAATACATTGATAATTAGTCCTCTAAGGACTAGGATTAGGATTAGGACTAGGACTAGGACCGGGACTAGGACTACGTAGTCTTTTGTTCTCCTGCTGCTGGCGCCAGTGTTGGGTGATCCTGGTAGGCAGGAAATCCAAATCACAGGAGGCTTCTCCCTTAGGGCACTGCAGGATTAAAGAAAGTCTGAGTCAGGCACCTTCACACCTCCATGAACTCGGGATGAGGGATAAAAGCCTGAGCCCCAGGGGGTGCTGGCATTGATGGATTTGTTGAGCACGGCTGGACCTTTTCCAGCACCCACCACAATCCAGCTCCAGACATCTCCAAACCCCCAGGCTCAGAGCGACGCCCCCAGCACAGGCACACGTCCAGTCTCACCTCAGAAGACACATCCTGCTGATTATCCCTGGGAAATGGGAACCCTTTAACTTCCTGCCAAGCTTTGGAATGTCCATCCCGCACCTGGTTCACTGCACAGGGCCCTGGAAGGGTGAGGAGTCCCCGGTGGAGAAAAGCTGGCTCGAGACAGCAGCAAGGCACGGAGCTGGGAAAGAGGAAAGGCTGAAGGCTGATGGATGGAGCATTTTTCCTGCGAATTGGCTCCTCCTGGCTGGCTCCCTGCTGCTGGGGAGCACAGCCCACCTGGGCTACCACAAGGCAGACGGGGCCAGTTGGTCTCTTCAGGGCGAGGGATGAAGAGCTGCTCCGGTGCCAGGGAGGAGCACTTGCAGCAACGCTTCAAATGCTGCCCCTCGACTCTGCCTTTGATGGCACAGAGCCTCAGGATATCTGGGAAAGGTCAGACCCTTCCCACGTGGAGCTGCTCCACTGGGCACTGCCTGGCTCCCACACCGGCAGCGTTCTCCTCAAGCTGCCCTTCCAGCTCCTCTGGGAACAGGGAATGCTGGAATTGGAATGATGCACAGCCCAGTGCATGTCACACTGTCCTCGTGTCCCATCCTGCAGTCAGTGACAGCCCAGAGACACAGAGCAGTGACACAGCCCAGTGACACAGCCCAGTGACACAGCCCAGTGACACAGAGCAGTGACACAGAGCAGTGACACAGCCCAGTGACACAGCCCAGTGACACAGAGCAGTGACACAGCCCAGTGACACAGCCCAGTGACACAGAGCAGTGACACAGCGCAGTGACACAGAGCAGTGACACAGAGCAGTGACACAGAGCAGTGACACAGCCCAGTGACACAGAGCAGGGACACAGTGCAGTGACACAGAGCAGTGACACAGAGCAGTGACACAGTGCAGTGACACAGAGCAGTGACACAGAGCAGTGACACAGCCCAGTGACACAGCCCAGTGACACAGAGCAGGGACACAGAGCAGTGACACAGCCCAGTGACACAGCCCAGTGACACAGAGCAGTGACACAGCCCGATGACCCACCCTGTTCTGGGATGTTTCAGTCTGAGCCTGGAGCTCCCCAAAGATCTCCAAGGGCCTTTATGCCCAGCGCTGTTTTATCCCCACATCTCCTGAACAACCGCCCAGATCCCGCAGTAAACACTTGGAACTTTGCTCTATCCCGGTTTATCTCCCCTCGTCCTCAGCGGCTCCTTGCTGTGATCCTGCTTCCAGTTCTCTGGGGAGGGGGGTGGGTGACCCACAACAGTTCATGTCCCACTTCCCCCACTCCGGGTGGTTTTCCAAGCTGGCACTTCCAGCACCGGACTCTGCTCCTCAGGGATGGTCAGTGGGGAGGAGCTGAGCTGAACTCTGTGAGGAAGAGACCTCCCACTACCACCCGGAGCAGGCTGCTCGTTAGAACTCACTTATGGGTTCATTTCCCTTTAGGAAGAGTAGTAGGAAAGGCTTTAAATAAATCATAAAATCACAGAATCTCCTGAGCTGGAAGGGACCCACCAGGATCAGCCAGACCGACCCCTGGCCCTGCACAGACACCCCAACAATCCCAGCCTGTGCATCCCTGGGAGCGTTGTCCAAACGCTCCTGGAGCTCTGGCAGCCTTGGGGCCGGGACCATTCCCTGGGGAGCCTGGTCAGTGCCCAGCACCCTCTGGGGACAGGAGAACCTTTCCCTGCTCTCCAGCCTGACCCTGCCCTGGCACAGCTCCAGCCATTCCTGGCTCCTGTCCCTGTTCCAGGGAGCAGAGATCAGAGCTGCCCTCGGGAGGAGCTGCAGCCCCCAGTGAGTCTCCCCTCAGTCTCCTCTGCTCCAGCTGAACATTCCCAGTGCCCTCAGCTGCTCCTCCATGGCCACTCCAGACCCTTCCCAATCTTCATATGGTAAATGAGAGTCCATAAATTCATTGTGCCTGAGCCTGTCCGACCTCTCCTTGCGAAGCAACATCCTTTACATCTGTTATGGAAAACCATTCCCATTTCCAGAGCTCCAATAGGTGCTGCCTTAAGAAGGCTGCAACAAGCACTGGAATGACATTTTTTCCCTTCTCTGCCCTTTCCAGAAACTTTGCAGGACCAGGAAAGGAACGCTTCTTTCCCTTTTTGGAAATTTGCCCTTCAGCTGGCAAGCAGGGATTGATTTTGTTCTGGGGCTCGTAGGAGGTTGGAATGAAAACAGCCGATTTTAATATCAGCACCAATTCCCGTTCCTGTCCACCTTTTCCTGCCCAAACATCTGTGCTGCTCCCTGCCGGATCAGCAGCCCGGTTTGGGACAGCAGCTGCAGGAAACAACATTTGGGGTTTTACTGCAGTGGGCACGAGGAGCTTTCTCATTGGGGCTGTACAAACACCACTGGCACTGAATTTTGATTTTGGAAACAGAATAATTGCTCCTCAAATCGATCTTTACAGGCTTCAATATTTCCCTCATCACATTATGCTTCTTCCAACTGTGTCTTTTTATAGCCTAAGACAAATGACTGAAACATCAGGCTAATATAAAGCACATTTTTCAGACTGGGAATGCGTTTTCTTTCCGTGCACTCGGGGCCGTGTCCGACGTGTCAGGCAGGACATTTTCATTTGGAGGGATTTGTTTTTAACTGGGTGAGCAGCGTGATTGTTATTGAACAGCCTGACACACGAAGAATGTCTGCCTGGGCGCTCTTCTATCCCACTGTCATCCCTCTAAACCCTGCTCGGGAGGGGGGATCGGTGCAAACCTCGGAATCTCATTACAAACCCCGGCTCAGGCTTTTTATGAGCTTGGGTAACTCTCAGAAGTGCCGAATCCTCCCCTTCCCTCCCTTCTCTCGGAGCGGGATAATCACTCTGGTGTTGCAGGGAGACAATTAAGCTCATTAACATCTTCTTTCTCACGAAGATGAAGTGGCCTCTGCTTGGATTCAGCCACACGGCAGCAGCCAATTACCCACAGAGGTTTTCTAACCCCAAAGAGGTTTTCTAACCCCAAAGAGGTTTTCTAACCCGAAAGAGGTTTCTAACCCCCCAGAGTTGGCCATGGTGATGGTGACGCTCCCCTGGGCACCATTCTCGGGAGGGATTTTGGCAGGAGTGGGATGTAGGAGATGCCGGTGCCCTGGTTTGGGGTGGGACAGGTAGGGACAGGCAGGGGCCGTGTCCTTCCCTGCCGGCTCTGTGGGAGAAGCTGAGACACCAAATTCCGGTGAGCAGTGGTGGGAAAGGTGATTTGTGGGCCCTCCCAGCACTGCTGAGGTGGGAAGTTGTGGTTTTCCAGGGAGGAATCAGAGCCAAATCCTTGAAAATTTATCGGGCCAGCGCCACCACCCGAGCCCTGCACGGTGTCACTGTCGCTTCCAGCTTGTTCCTCGGGCAGGGCTCTCGCTGCTGTGCCATCGACAGCTCACTGTGCACAGCCTGGCCCTGCCGAACACCAATTCCCAACAGCCCCGGAACCCTTGTCCCATCACACGGGTTTGGAGAGCCCCTTTCCCACCGGGATGAGACTTGTGATGCTTTTCCATGGAATTCCTGTTGGGCAGCGCCTGCTGAGAGCTTCTCAAGCCACGCAGACCCTGTGCTCTTATCAGCAGACCCTGTGTGTTGATAACCTCACATCCGCGCCAGGGGCTTTTGGGAGCCTCCGGAATATCCCTGGTGCTTGCATTGCCCTGCCTCGTGGATGCTCCCAGGCCTGCAGATCATTCCATGTTTTCCAATCTGCTTTATCGGTCTCCCCACTCCTCTGCAATCCCCTGGTGGAGCCAACACCACATTCCACCACCAGGAGGGCAGTTTTTTACTGAATTAGGTGTTGGATGCTCATGTCTGATCCAAACTGGTTAAACTGGGTTAAAGGGACATTTCCAGGGGGAAATCATTTCACATCCGTGCCTCCACTGATTCCAGAGGGAGCTTGGGTGATGTCTCCAAGGAGATCCCTGATTTATGCAGGGCAGAGCAGATGAGTGGAACTCCACTCTGGCTGGAAGCTGCTGTTCTCTGAAGCTCCTCTGAAGTTCACTGAACACAGATCAAGGAGACTTCCCGATATTTCTCGGGAAGCACACAACTCTTTTGCACTCTTTTCAACCAGCCCTTGAGTTATGCTGATTGAAAGGGAAAGTTTAAAGCTTAAATCCAAGGAATGCACTGCCGAGAGCGATAACACAAACCCTGTGTGGGACAATGGGATGGCCTCACAGGGTGAGAGGAGAGGTCCCTCTCCCCATTGTCCCCGGGAGCCGGAGATCAGAACAGGGAGAAGATCCAGCCCTGCTGCTCCCTGGGACATGGGAAGCGGGAGCAGTGGCCTCTGCCGCAAAGCAGCCTCTCCATGGAGCTCCTCTGGCACAGCCCCAGGCATGGAAAGCAGGAGAAAGCTCCTGCCTTGGCTGTCATCAACTCAGCACCATCCAGCTCGTCCCAGCCGTGCTCCGGTGCTGCTCTGCCTCCACAGCCAGGTCCACATCCCTGTCTTCATCCCTGTCCACATCCCTGTCCACATCCACATCCCATCACCATCCACATCCTCATGCTCATCCCCATCCACATCCCTATCCACATCCCCGTCCCCACCCCCATCCACATCCCCATCCGCATCCCCATGCCTGTCCACAACCTCACCCACATCCCCATCCACATCCCCAGCCACATCCCCATCCACATTCCCGCCCACATCCCCATCCACATTCCCATTCCCATTCCCATTCCCATCCCTGTCNGTGGGAACAGGCGCTTGGAGCACTCGGCACACCCATCCCCATCCCCATCCCCATTCCCTGTTCCAGGCCCTGCGGATCCCACGCAGGGAAGCTGTTGGACCTTGCTCTGTCCTCCTCCACCCCCCAAGGTCTCACACCCACCCTCGGCTCTTCCCCATGGGCTCCAGACGTGCCCAAACTGGGTTTTTCTCCCATGACCTGACCTTGGGAGCTCTGTGGACCCTCGGACAAAGGTGGGGTCAGTTGTCCCAAGGGTACAGCTGTGGCTTCCTCTTGGGAAGGTTTTGGGTGTCAGGCTGACTCCTTGTGATGTCCCTCTGTTCCCACTCCTGGAATGGGTGGAGAACCACCAGAAGTCAGTGACAGAGCTCTCCAGGAGATTCCAATAATCACTGACCATATTTCCCATTTATTTCCCTCTTCCTGGTGAAAGGAAAACCCGAGGTAAGACATGCTATCTGTTACCTTTATCTTCCTGTAAAGGGAATTGTGCTGAAATTCACCTTAATGGAGAGAAAATTCCTGCCTGTGTGAGGAACATTTCAATGGAGAGAAAATTCCTGGTGTGTGAGGATTGATTCTGTAGCTGGCTGTCCCTGTGATCCGCAGTTCCTGACACAGATTTTGGGCACTGATAGCAGGAAGGGATCGATCTGTACAATGAAGCTGTCACACAGTGAGGGTTTGGTCTCCTATTTTTTTTTTCCTTCTGCTTTACAAGGAAGTCACAAACTGCCCAGGGACAGCGGGGCTGGAGTGTGGAGCTCTCCCATAACCAGCTCAATGGGATTTTTTGGGAAGCAAAGTCCTGTGTGGGACAGGAGACAGTCAAAGGTCAATGGGTGAGATGCAGAAAGAGAGTCAGGAGCACTGCTCAGGAGATTCCTCGAGGTTTCCCCTCATCCAGGCTTGCTTCTTTATTCCCCCAGCACAATGACTCTCATTAGACCTTTCTGGACCTTTCTGGACCAAGGCTGGACTTTGTTCTGGTGGGACTGAAGTGTGACCCCATCTCCTGGGATCCCATTAGGTCACACTAAGCCCAGTGTCCATTTGGGAATTGTTTTGCAGGACACATTTGGCCTTTCCCTGTTTTCCATCACACATTGACCAACAAAGGCAGCACCCAAAGCATCCTCAGGGCACCTCTGCCACGGGAGCCCCCACAGTGGGGCCAAATTTGGGAGTCCCAAACAGCTGCAAGGGGCCCCTGGTGCTGAGCACCCCAGTTAACGCCTCTTTACCAGCACATTCCAGGTGCCTGTGGAATGTGTCCATCCCAACAGCCCTGGGAAAGCTGCTGAGTGTTTTTCCTTGGATTCTCCTCACTTGTATTACTGGAAGACAGAATTATCCTTTCTGCTTTTACGGCTGCTCTTTCAAAATCCTCCCCAGGGCTTTCCCAACTCTTCGGGAACAGCAAAGGTGCCTTTTCAAGGATCGGTAACCCTGGAAGCGCTGGGACAACCTCATTTCCCAGCCTGTGGTGGCTGTGGGAGAGCAACGAACCTCCTAAAGCTCCACTGCCGACCTGGAGGGCCTGGAAAGTTTTCCTTAATTAGGAAATTATTTTCCCTTGTTCCCTCAAGGCCACAAGCAGAGCTGGGCAAAGAATTCCAAACTGGGTTGTTCGATGAATTAATGGATTCCAGCAGAGTTTGTGCTGTCCAGTGAAAAGATCTGATTGATCCCATATCCAGCCTGGACCTCTCCCGGCACAGCTCGAGGCCGTTCCCTCTCATCCTGTCTCTTGTCCCAGACCCCCCCTGGCTGCCCCCTCCTGTCAGGAGCTGTGCAGAGCCAGAAGGTCCCCCCTGAGCCTCCTTTTCTCCAGGCTGAGCCCCTTTCCCAGCTCCCTCAGCCTCTCCTGGTGCTCCAACCCCTTCCCCACTTCCCGTACCCTGAGGTTGCAGTGGGAAAAATTCAGTCTTAGAACCCCAACAAAATTAAAGCCTTTATTTCTGGAATGTTCAAGATCCAAACTGAAATAGAAATACACTTAGGAAAGGAATTATGATTGTGGGGTTTTTTGTTTATTTCCACCATTCCAGCCTGGAATAATTTATCACCTGATTGTCTTCAGATTTGTGGCCCACACCGCCCCATCTCTTCCATCTGAAATTCTCCCGGATTCCTGTTATTTTCCTGTGTTTTCATATTTTATCTCTTAACTCAAACCCACACACAGGCTTGGGGTTTCACACAGGTTTTACCAGTCTCCTTATGGAAATACACAGAACTTTAACTGTTTTCATGGAATAAACTGCTCTGGGTTTTCCTCGAGCCACCTGGAAACCTCCATTTGCTCAGTTGCCTCCTGCATTCTCCAGAAATCAGGAAAAGGAGCTAAGGAAGCTGTGCTGTGCCATGGGAGCAGCTCTCACTCCTGCTGAATAGTCCTGGACACCCAAATTTACACTCTCAGGTTAATTAATTTCTCTCCCAAACGAGCTCTTACAACACTCTCAGCACAGCCATGTCCAGGCATTCTCCGGAAAGATCCATGATCCCGCTGCTTCTCTCTCCTCACTGGAGATTCTTGGCCTTTCCAGGATGTTATTTCTCACAGAGTCCTGCTTTTAGTCAATAATAGTCAGGCTCGCTGGCACTTTTACTCTTCCAAAGCCTTGAAATGGAAATTCCCTAAATTGTCCTTAAAGCCAGAAGACCAAAAATACCCAAAAAAGGTTCCCTTTAGGGCCGTTTTTATTCAAACGCAAACTGTAAGATAACTTTTGAAATAGGGAATTTGAAATAGGGAACGTTCAGATCCACTGGGCAAGGCAGAATTTTAATCAAGGAGCTTAAACAAATCTGTTCTGGTGTCCTGGGAAATCAGATCCAGACCCCATCCAGCTCCATATTGACACTTGTGACAGGGAAAAAGGAGGTTCCACCGGGAACTGGTGTTTTCCAGCCTCTCTGCGGATGCCAGGGAAGAAGGAGGGGAGACTCACAGGGAGAAATAAATAAAAAGGAAACCATAAAGCTGAAGAGTTTAAAATATGCTGGAGCAGTGGGACAGCACTTGGCAGGGAATTCCTGTGCTCAGGAATGCCACTGGCACTGCAATGGTGCCCAGGGGGTAGGAAACACATTCCTTTGGATCAATTTGGATCAGCTTTCCAAATAATATTAAATTCCTGAATATATTTCCCCACAAGGGCTGGAACTGGAGCTCTCCAAGAGCTATCACAGCCTTATGGGATCAGCTCTTGTGCTGGGACCAGCACTCCTGCATTTAGGAAAAGTGGGAAGAACCTTGAGCTGATTTGGGGCAAACCTGCATTTAGGAAAAGAGAGAAGAAGCAGGAGCTGATTTAAGGCAAACTTCGGAGTCCAACTGGTGGCTGAACATGGAACATTTGATTTTTTTTAGCCCCTTTTCAAGTGTGGCTGAAAGTATCGGAGTGTCCTGTTCTTGCTGCTTTGATGTGAAGTCCTTTTGCACGGATTTTCAGCCCTTTTCCATGGATTTTAAGCCCTAGGGAATCAGGATTGGCTGCCTCAGTTCCACAAGGACCTGTGCCCCCGGCTGATATTTCCAGTCAAAAAAATTTGGGAAGAGTAACAGGCAGCCAGGACCAAATGGTCACAATTCTTCTCACAAAACTTCTGGAATATGAGTGGATATGGACACTAAGCCACATTCAAGTTAATTCCATAACAGCTCCAGCAAAACAGCTGCAAAATCCCAGGGATTGTAAAGAGGGGAAAAATCAAAACTGTTCAGATGGGGTAAAACTGAAGAATCTTTCAAAATTCCCGGGAAAAGCCAAGGTCTCTGGGCAGGATTTAAGCAAGTTTTGGTTCTGCAAAATCAAACCTATTGAGAGGAAACTCCAGACTGGACCTCCCTGGGCCGCTCCTCCCGTCACACGAGGGGCCTGTCAGGGAGCAAAGAGCCCGGCAGATTTATAACAATTTTATTTCCCAGTTCTTAACTTTCCACGCTCAGAAATTTGGGAGCAAAGTCGTGCCTCGGAAGCTGCTGGAGCATTTCCTCCGACATTGTTTCCCAGGATGAGCCAGGTCACTTTGTCCCACCGGGATGGAATAATTTCATTTTTATCTCGGGGACTTTGCATTTAAGGCTTGGCTGGGATATTTTTCCCCCTCTTCCTTTCCCAGGATGCACCATCAAATCACACAGAATCCGAATATATCAGAAAGATGATGATGCATAAACCAGCAGCCCATTCCACAAACAATAAAAACAGGTAAAATCCAACATCCAGCACCAGCGAGTAATTCCAGCGGCAATTCCCAATTTATTGTCTTGTTTATTTATCCGATTGATGTCAATAAACATCACCATCCTCCCGTGCTGACGGATCCATCTCTCAAACTTGGTTTTGTTTCTCTTTGCTGGAAACTTGAAGGGTCTCCAGGGGCCTGGGCATGGCCTTGGCAGGGCAGGAACTCCCACACTTTTATGTCCTCACCGGATCCAAGGATTTGCTGGCACCGGATCCCTGTGCCGAGTGAAGGTTGCCCACATGATGCTGTGACAGATGGGCAGGGCCGGTGCTGAAGAGTTCAGTGGGATCCAGCCCAAGCACCTGGAGCCATAAACTGCTCAGTCCCCCCCTTCCAACGGGAAGAGGCCCCAGGGAAGTGTTGTTTTGGGAATTGCTCTCTCCCGAGGGGCGGATTGGGGGTGGCATCACAAAGGACGGATGTTGGGGCTGTTGGGGTGTTGAGACGTTGTGGGAACATCTCCAGGAGTGAACAACCCCTGAGCTGGCACTGCTGGGGCACCCCCAGCCCTGGGGGCAGCTCTGGGACCCTCCAACAAGAGAGACCTGGAGGGGCTGGAGCGTGTCCAGGGAAGGGAACGGAGCTGGGAAGGGGCTGGAGCCCCAGGAGAGGCTGAGGGAGCTGGGAAAGGGGCTCAGCCTGGAGAAAAGGAGGCTCAGGGGGGACCTTCTGGCTCTGCACAGCTCCTGACAGGAGGGGGCAGCCAGGGGGAGGTCGGGCTCTGCTCCCAGGGAACAGGGACAGGAGGAGAGGGAACGGCTTCAAGCTGTGCTGGAGAGGTTTAAACTCGATATTAGAGAGAATTCCTTCATGGAAAGGTTGTCAGTGCCTGGCACAGCTGCCCAGGACAGTGGTGGCATCCCCATCCCTGGAAGTGTTCAAAAACCCATGGATGTGGCACTTGGACATGGGTCAGTGGTGGATATCGGGATGGGGCTGAGTGACAGTTGGGCTTGGTCGCCTTAAAGGTCTTTCCAGCCTTGCTGATTCCATGACTCCGGCAGCTCCCTCAGCTTCTCCAGGGTCTCCTGAGCGTTTTCGGGAATTACAGCAGACTTCATTGAGTTGGCCAAGGACACTGAGGGGCTCTGGGCAGCAGGAGAGTTTAAAAGCATAAAATTTAAAAGCATTAAAGTTTAAAGTTTATGAATAGCAGCAGCTCCAATCCCATCCAGTGAAGAGCCAATCCGAGCACTGTTGGCACATCCAAATGTTCCTTGTGGCACATCCAGAAAGGATTCCTGAAAAACCCCACCAGGACCTGAAGGCCTTAAACTGATGGAGGACAGATTTGGATTTGATTTTAGGAAGAAATTCTTTGCTATGAAGGTGGTGGAGCACAGGAACGTGGAGTCTCCATCCCTGGAAGTGTCCAAGGCCAGGCTGGACGGGGCTTGGAGTGCTCCGGGATAGTGGAAGGTGTCCCTGCCCATGGCAGGGGTGGCACTGGATGGGCTTTAAGGTCCCTTCCAACACAAATTCTGGGATTCTCTGATTGATGTAGGGAATACCGGAAAAAGCTCAGCAGGATGTGGAAGTGTCACTGGTAGGGATTGATCCTGGAATGTGCAATAATTCTCTGTCCTTTGGTTTCTTGAAAGGGTCCCTGGCAATCCCAGGATCTCTTACTGCAAGACCTCACTTAATTAATGTCGATCCTGAAAGGGCAAATTCACAGGAGAGGTTATAAAATAATGTAATATCCATCTTTTGTGGGGTATCCCAAAAAAGGCTGGGGTGCCAGGCAGGACTCTCACATTCCCTGCAGGATGAATGCAATAAACTGCCTATTCCTTTCCCAAAATCCTGAGCTTTCTGACAGTAATTGTGGGTACCCCAGCGCCTGAACTCATCCCACTCCCAGCCCAGAATCACTCCAATTTGCATCCTCCCGGAGAAAAACATGGCAACTCAGCAGCTGACTCAGCCAGAAAGTCTTCCCCAATAAGTTATGAAAAGAGGACTGGGAACCTGCATTTTTCTCATTCCAACCCTTTCTGGGTTGTTTTTTGGTTTGTTTTTTTTTTTCTTTTTAATAAAACCCTGTTTATGATGCTGGATAAAACATTTCTGTCATCCTTAATAAAAGCCTTTAGTACCAATCCAACAGGAGCGGAGAATGGATGAACTGTAAATCAAAGCACAGCTTGGAAACGGGGCCTTTTAGCAAAGCAGCATTTATGGGAGCTGCTGATGACAGGAGATTACATTTTATAGCGGAACATATTTAAATTTAGGGGGAATTAACCCTCCAGCTCCACTTCAGAGTCTTCCCAAGGCGTCAAGGCTCTCTGAGCAAAGAAAGTTTTCACCAGTGGAAAAGGAGGTGACAGAAAAAAAAATAACAAAGGGACCCATTTCACCTGAATCTCCCCTCTGGAAACAAGCTGCAAAAATTGTCGCTGGATTTTAATTGGGAGACAAAGTTTTTTCCAGTTTTTCCTCGGGTTTGGGGAGATGAAGTGACGGCGTTTTAGGATCCACGAGCTGCCTCTCTCTGCAATGAAAACGCTTCGGTTTTGGAGCATTTCTGGAGATGTCAGGAGAAAATCTCTCTGCTGCTTGAGGTTTGGGCAGGGCCAGGAGATGGAGGCAGGTGGTGGGAAACAGTTGGTTCTGCTCCGCCTCGCAAGGAATTACAGAATTCCCTCTGGTGGGAAGGGAGCTGGGGGGGGGATGATCACGGGGGTGCAAAATATTCCTGCAGAACCAGATGGAGTTGGAACCCCAGAAACAACTGGGTCATTTATGCACCTTAAAGTCAAGGCAGGACAAAAAGCTGAGGGCTGGGGCTGAAATATGTGACCAACACTTGGCACAACACCCTTTTCACAGAGAAATGATTCTTCAAGCGGCTCCATCCCGGGCTTGTGGGCTTGGATAAGTAATTCCAATAAATCAGCGTGCTCCCCCCTCACACCACTGCGTTTCAGGCCAGGTTTGCGCCCGGAAATCTTCAGGAACACATCCAGAAGAGGAATTCTCCTCACTCTGGGGTGTCAGAGCCAGCCCATGACTCATCTGAAGACGCCAAAATTCTTCGTGGCTCATTGATTTCCCTGCTCACTCACAAATCATCCCTCCTTCCTCCCGGTCAATAATCCTTTCACGCCCTCATTGCTGTTTGGGGAGCACTTGGAGGCAAAGTTTGTTTCCCATCACCTGCCCCGGTGATGGAAATATCGCCAAAATTTCTGCTTTTACTGGAAAAATGCAGAGATCTGGGAGAGACCCTGGCAGGTTCAGCTCCGAGCGCTCCGGAGGTGAAACTCATCCCGTCTGAGTGACTCAGGGATTGACTTTGGTGATGAATTCTCATTCCTTGTTCTGTCCCTGCACCACCACTGGCACTGGGGTGTGAGAGCAGCTCCTGGAGCATCCCTTGGATGTGCTGGAGCTGCAGTGGGAATGTGGGAATGTGGGGGTGTGAGGCACAGGGACCATCCCCTCCCTCCTCACCCCACATTCCTCATCAAGGATTCATTCCCACGCTCCATCCGACTCTGTTGTAGCTCCTTAGTTCTGCAGTCAATGAGCTCCTGTGGTTTTGTGTCATTCTCCTTCCCAGGGCTGACAAGCCTGGAATCACACAAGGGAAACTTGGGAACAAGGGAAAACACTCAGCTGGAAAATCCCTCTCGTACAGCAGCACAGGATGAAAACTTCCTTGCTCTGGCTTGGGAATGTCCAGCCAAGGACTGATGGGACAGAAAGGATCCTCTCCCAGCACTCCTGTGTTCCCTCCCAGAGAAACCCAAAGGCTTTGGGCAGCTGGATGTTTTCCTCCTGGGATACTCCTCCGTGTATCCTCAGGGAAGAGCAGGGCGGTGAAAACCCCACACACAGAGAGAGTGAATCCCACCAGCAGAAAAATTCCAGGGATGCCGCTTTCAGCTTCTCCTAAAAATCAGGGTTGGAAGCTCAGACCCCTGCTGGAGTTGGAGTTTTGCCTGTCAGACAGGAATTATTTAAATAATGCCGGGAACAGTGGAGGGGCAGGCACGGATAATGAAGTGCTCCTGTCGTGATCCTTCTGACACGCAGGGAATGAGGGAGCAGAGTTATTTTTTAATAAAAGGAGAACTCCTCCTGGATTTGATCCCGCTCCCTTCCCAAACCTTCAGACAAATACTGCTGTCACGGAATTAAGCCATGAAGTCTTTCATTAAGCACCACCCTCGGGAATGCAAAGATATTCTTGGAGAGCCAAAGGAAGGAGCCGCGCTCCAAGAACGGAACCTGCGCGGGAATGAGGATACGGAGAAACACACCCGGATGTTTAATCCATGAACCAACCAGGACACTCCCAGTGGGTCGGAAAAGCGATTCCAGCCTCACAACGAAACCCTGGAGTTACAAGCAGGTGTAAAGGCAGTGATGTCCTCATTAGGGGAAATATTAATGAGCGGAGGGAACGAAGCATTGCAAACAAAGATCCATGGCAGCAGCAGCAAACATGGATATTTTGGATTAAAAAATCCAGGAATAACTCAGGGAACTGTCCCAAAGCATTGCTGCCAGGGCTCAGCGGCCACAGCAGCTGTCAGGGAGTTTTCCCAAATATCTGAGACATTTAAAAGGAAATTTCCAGCCATAAAACATCTGCAAAGTGCTTGGAAAATTACAGTGGCCAGAGAATGTTTGTAGTGCCCGGTGAACATCAGGGATTCTGGTGTCTGTGCTGGGAATAACATCCACGGGAACGCCACAGGACTGGCAGCATGGAATATTCACCTCTGTCCTGTTGATGCCTCGTTAGAGCACAGCCCTGCGGCTCAGGCATCCAGAGTTTCCTCAGGAAATCCTCCAGGCTAGACAGAACACCAAGGAAGTTTCAGTCTCCCGGCAGAGGAGAGCGGGAGTTTTCCTGTGTGCAGTTTGGGCTTTGGAAAAATGGCTCTTGAGGAATGTTCCTGCCTCATCACAAAATCCAACCGAGTGTCTCCCTGTGTCCCCGCTGGTGCTGGGGCTGCTCCATCGCAGGACAATTCCCAGGCCATGGAAACTCCTTTTCCTCTCACAGACGACACTGAAACCTCTCCTTCCAGCAGAATTCTAGGGAAGGCATTCCGGAATTCCACAGCCACGAGCAGCCCAGTGCAGGATTCCTGACAAAGCAAATTATGGAGAAAACAGACTCAGCTGAAACAGAGCTGAGGCTCACAGAGCAATTTCCCCTCCTTTTCTTGGAATGCTCCTTCCTAAGGATAGTCCCTGCTGGGTGTGTTTTCCGTCTGGATGCTCAGAACCAGGAGGAGCTCTGGGAAAGGAATAGGAGCTTTTCTTTTTACTAACTGGAATATTTTAATTCTTAAGATTAAAATCAGCCTGATAATCTCTGACCCGTGCAGAGCCAGGAGCTCTGACAGCCTCAGGGCTTGCAAAGCTTTGTCTTAGGCCAGGTTTAAATAAATTTAGACCTGTGGATTTCTCCTGCTCGTTCCCTGAGCCACCACAACCAGACTGAGACCATCCCAAAGGATCCCTCCTGTTGTTTAAAGAAGGAAAGTGAATAAACCCTTTAATTTTAACCAGGTTTGGTTGGGGGTTGGTTGATTGGGGTGGGTGTTTTAAGTCAAGGGAGGATTTTAAGCTGTATTCAAGAGAAAGAAAGTAAATAGGGCCAGAAATCTTCGTATTTAACACTAAAAATGTGTAGTTTGGGTGTGACAAGAAGCAGAGCCTCTCAAAGGCTCCCCTGCCCTAAGGAACTGGCCAGGGCTTGCCAGTTCTGGGCCAAATCCTGCTCCTGGCACAGCAAACACGGGACAGAGCTCCTTCTGCAGCCCCCCACCCACAGCAGAGACCCCCCCACAGAGCAGGGGGGAGCAGGGGGGATATTTCAGCCCCCAAGTGCCACATGGAGGGGCTGGAGCGTGTCCAGGGAAGGGAACGGAGCTGGGAAGGGGCTGGAGCCCCAGGAGAGGCTGAGGGAGCTGGGAAAGGGGCTCAGCCTGGAGAAAAGGAGGCTCAGGGGGGACCTTCTGGCTCTGCACAGCTCCTGACAGGAGGGGGCAGCCAGGGGGGGTCGGGCTCTGCTCCCAGGGAACAGGGACAGGAGGAGAAGGAGCAGCCTCAAGCTGTACCAGGGAACGTTGAGGTTGGATATTGGGAAAATTCCTTCATGGAAGGTTGGTCAGGCACTGGAACAGGGCAGGGGTGGAGTCTCCATCCCTGGATGTGTAAAAGGCTGAATGAAACGGGAATGGGAATGGCAGCAGTCATTGACTCCATCCATCACACCCTGTGGAGTTTCAGGTGGCTTCCTGCAAACATTTATTAAAAATTACCTGGTTTTTACCAGGAATATTCTTGTGGATTCTTCCCAGCTGCTGCTTCTGCTCTGGAGAAGCCCCAAATGCCCAGGGCTGGGCTCTGCACCCACCCCAAGACACCCAGAAGCACTCACAGCTCACCTGGTGCACACCCCAAGTAGAGGAACCCCAAAACGAGCGAAATAATTTCCATCCTCAGCGTTCCACAGGCTGCTCTGGATCCACCTGCTCTCACTTCCTGATAAATGTGACAAAACATTCCATCCCAGGAATGTGAAATGGTAGCTCTGTGTCCCTTCTGCAGCGCTCAGACCGGAGCTCATTGCTGTGCTCATCACATCTGCCACTGTAATTCCACATCCCTCTCACCACAACACTGCATAAAATGGTGAAAAATCCACTTTTCTGCTCAAAAGTGAGATGTGGAGAGGCAAAAATTGTTTTGTTACGAGACAACAAGTTGAGATTAAAAAGACTCATAACGTTTTAAAAATACACAATTCGGAGTGTGTTTAATATTCCCTCAAAAACATTTTTTCGGGACTTTTTTTTTTAACAAAAAGCTTTTTTTTTGTGCTTCAGCAGTCTCTGATAGTGAAAAAAAAAAATATGAGGGATGGCTCTGCTTCTTTTGGACAGGATTCTCACATCTTGAGTGAGTTCCCCTGTTCCAAGGGAGGCAGGGATGTGATAATCCAGCTTGGAAGGGCTTTTTGTGGCATTGGAGGAGTTCACATTTAAAGGCTGACCCGGGATCAAACAACTGATTTGGCTCCAGCTTGGGAATGCCTGGTGCTATTTCTCCCATGGAAAAGCCCAGAGGGAAGAAGTTGGGACGTGTTGTTTGACCGGCAGCTGCTGCTGGCACCAGCCCTGCTGGCTTTGGAGCTTGTTTGTTCATCCTCGGCTGCAAGCAGCTGTCCCTGCAATTATTCCAACAATCAAAGGAAAACGAGGATGGAGGCAGCACATCCAACGCTGAGGTTCAGAGGGAGGTGCAGGGTTAAGCACCTGGATGTTCCTTTTGCCCGGCTGGAGAACAGGGAAGGGCTGATTCCCAGAGCTGGAGGCCTTGGTCAGCTTCTTCCTCCTCCGGCAGCACTTCTGTGCTTGCTTCTCTCTCTTCCTGGAGCTTTTGGGGGTCTTGTTCCCCACCCCCACAGAAGCAGGTTGATATTCCTGGGAAAAATGCAGCAAGACTTCTGCCCCTGGTGCTGGAGCGGGACACCTGCCTGGATTGTGCTTTGTGCTTTCCATAAAGGAGAAGAATTCCTATTGGGATGGACCTCTGGAGGTTGCCTGGTCTGACCCTCACTCGGGGTGGGGCCACTTCCAAAGGCTGCTCAGGGTCTTGCCCAGTCAGTGTTGTCCCATCTCCAAGAATGGAGATTCCCACAGTTCCCCTGGTTTACGGTGTTTAACCCCCTCCATCCCCAATTTCCCTCCATTTTGCAGGAGGTGCAGGGTCCCTCACAGCACAGCCACGTCAGCGAGCCTGGGGACAAGGGGCAGGTTGAAGAGGGACCAGCCACGATGTTCCTGTGCTCAGCAGCTTCCCTGCACTGTCCCAAATCCAGCCCGGGTGTCAGCTGCAGGGAAACAGGGATGGAATGTTCATGTCCTGGGCAATGTAGCCCTTGAACTTGGAATGATGGAATTATGGGATATCCTGAGTTGGAAGGGACCCACAAGGACCATCCAGTCCAACCCCTGGCCCTGCACAGCCACCCCAACAATCCCAGCCTGTGCATCCCTGGGAGCGTTGTCCAAACGCTCCTGGAGCTCTGGCAGCCTTGGGGCCGGGACCATTCCCTGGGGAGCCTGGTCAGTGCCCAGCCCCCTCCTGGGACAGAAGAACCTTTCCCTGCTCTCCAGCCTGCCCCTCCCTGGCACAGCTCCAGCCGTTCCTGGGTCCTGTCCCTGTCCCAGGGAGCAGAGATCGGAGCTGCCCCTCGGGAGGAGCTGCAGCCCCCAGCGGGGTCTGAGCTCAGTCTCTGCTCCAGCTGAACATTCCCAGTGCCCTCAGCTGCTCCTATGGCTTCTCCAGACCCTCCACCCACAGCTTTAGATCTTTCTTTATCTGTGGCACCCAAAACTGCCCCCAGCACTCGAGGGGAGTGAGACCTCTCCCGTGCACACCACAGCAGAGCAGGACAATCCCCTCCCTCGACCAGCAGAACCGGATGCCTTTGGAGAGCTCTGTTTATCCCAAGGAATCGCAGCTTCCACTCCGGGTCTTCTTGGAGAGAAAAGTGTGATGGCTGGGAGACAAACATTCTCTGGGGTGCAGAACAGATGATCTACCACAAGCTCCTGGAGCTCAGAAAATGGTGAAAAACCTCCACTTCCCTCACTCGGGGAGTTCTGTTCCCATCCAACGCTTCCAGGTGGTTTTCTGGGACACTGAGCCTTCTGAGGTTATAAAAACCCCACCACAGATCTGCTGCTTTAGGCGTCTGCACCCCTCTGAAACGCTCCAACAGATGGAGGATGAAGCCCTGAATCAGTCGGCCCCGAGACAGCTCATTCCACAAGGTTCACGTGGAAATCTGCAACTCTTGGTTTTTGTAATAAAAATCCCTGGGATATTTAAGATCTCAGTCAACCCATCCCTCAATTTTTTCAGAGGAAGTTGCCAGAAAAAGCTCTCCTGACATTATTTCCTGCATCATCCTGATGCATGTTCGGAGGGGAACATAATGGCTGGAAGTTCCTTTGCTCAAGGGCGAATTTATTTCCTGGCCAACATCTGGCTCCAGGCTCATCTTTCCTGCAATTTGCCAGTCGCTGGCGTGAGCGAAAAAGAGAATTATGGAGCTCTTTACCTGCTTGTGTCCAATTAGGCAAAGAAAAGTTGCAGGAGGTAAACATGATGGGCTCAGGAAAGAGGCAAATGTTTCCTCTCTGCCAGGTCCTTCCTGCCCCAGCTCAGGGCAGGGCCTGGCACCGAGGTGAGGGGACACAACCTGCCCTAAGGTCACCCACTCCAGACCTTCTTTCCCTACCAAAACACTTGGAGTGACAAAAGTGGGATGAGCAGGGATCGTACTCAGCTGGGCTACCTCCCTCAGCATCTGGGGATGTCATGGAGTCATAGAAATATGGAATATCCTGAGCTGAGACCCACAAGGACCATCCAGAGCAGCCCCTGGCCCTGCACAGACACCCCAACAATCCCAGCCTGTGCATCCCTGGGAGCGTTGTCCAAACGCTCCTGGAGCTCTGGCAGCCTTGGGGCCGGGACCATTCCCTGGGGAGCCTGGTCAGTGCCCAGCACCCTCTGGGGACAGGAGAACCTTTCCCTGCTCTCCAGCCTGACCCTGCCCTGGCACAGCTCCAGCCGTTCCTGGGTCCTGTCCCTGTCCCAGGGAGCAGAGATCGGAGCTGCCCCTCGAGAGGAGCTGCAGTCCCTGCTGAGGTCTGAGCTCAGTCTCTGCTCCAGCTGAACATTCCAAGTGCCCTCAAGCCTCCAATTCCCCTCCAGACCCTTCCCCATCTCCACAGCCTCTTTGGGATGCTCTCCAACAACTTTACTGTCTCATATCGTGGCACCCAAAACTGAGCCAGAAGCTGCATGAGACACCAAAATCTCCTCCTACAAGGAAATAGGAGATGTAAAACCATTCCATGGATCTATTGAAAGAAAGAAACCTGTTACCTCCACATTGTCCCACACAAAGACAGGACCATGGGATAGGTGGGTGTTGGCCCTCGGGAACACACAGGAACATCTCCATGACAGTCAGAGCCACTTCCACCCTCTCCACTCCAATATTTCGAACCCATGGACCTGTTTTCCATGACCACTCATGGACAGGCAGGTCCTGGTTCACTGGGCACACTCATGGAACCACTTGAAAAATAAGGAAAAAGTCCTCAAAGCCCTTCTTGTGTTACCTTTCTGTCCCTTTTCGGGGCCCAGCTGGCCACAGCTCCATGAGAATCTTCCCTCTCAAGAAAAGACCCCGGGAAAGGAAGAAGTTGAGGCTGAAGGAGCAAAGCCAGCTCAGGAATGCAGGTGCATTGCTGCACTGAGAGTGTTTTATAACTTCTTCCCGAGCCCTGCTCCCCATAATCAGATTAGGAAACCTCAGACCGGAGTTAATGCAAACAAACAGCTCATGCGGAGAGCCGTAAAAATGAAATATCATAATAAAACCCCTAAATCGAGAGCGCATCCCGCAAGCAGAGCGCTGTAAACACCGTAATGTGTCTCTGCGCGACGATACTCGGCGAGATGGAGAAGGGCCCCGAGAGATGGCAGGAAAACACAGCTGTTCCCTCCTGCAGGGGGTGCGTCGCGGTCTGGACAAACTTGGGAGGAAGACTCGAAGAGCCTCCTCTGCAAAATACAGGGTTCAAAACTCCCTTCGCCTCCCATTAAGAATTTCTCGGAGGAAAGTGAAAAAAAAACCTGTTTATTTAACAAAACACAGCAGCTGGGGGGGGGGTGCATGCAGGCACCAGGGGGAAGGGAAAGGAAAATAAAAAAAATGAATAATGTTAGATAATAAACTCTTGTGAGGAGGATAACCTGGATGAATCAAAGTCCTGAGCCCTTGGCAGGTGTGGTGCTCTGCTCTGTCTCTAGCCAGCTGCTTGAGTATGGAGTAAGCCCTGTCCAGGCCCCAAGGAGGGGGGCGGGAGGATAGGCCCCAGAGTTCAGTAGTCTGTTGTAGAGTTCCAAAGGAAAAAGAAAAAAAACTACAATCCCAGGAGGAAAAAACCTGCCTTCTTCCCNATCCTTTGAAGAAAACCAAAACAAGTGCCTGGCTTCTGGAGCCAGCTTAAAGACACAGAGTTAATACTTTTCATTAAGCAGGTGATTGGGATATACAGCATCATAAAGTCAGTCCAGGACAGGGTGAGGAGGGACGGCCCCAGGGTTGGAGCAGGCCCTGCTGTGGCTCCCNCCGAGATGTTCTCTCCTCAGAACCCTAACACAGTGAGCTGATAAGTAAAAAAATGTAAATATCCTTTGAAGAAAACCAAAACAAGTGCCTGGCTTCTGGAGCCAGCTTAAAGACACAGAGTTAATACTTTTCATTAAGCAGGTGATTGGGATATACAGCATCATAAAGTCAGTCCAGGACAGGGTGAGGAGGGACGGCCCCAGGGTTGGAGCAGGCCCTGCTGTGGCTCCCGGAATGGGAATGTGGCTCCTCCAGGTGCCTCTGCTGCAGGTGTGGGCTGGTTTGACAGTGAAGTGGCTGGAGGAATGAACCCCACTCAAGTACCTTGAGAGAGATTTCAGGCCGGAGTTACAATTTAGTAGAGAGATTACAATAAACACAGTGATACACAGAAAACTGGGTTTAACCCCCCCCAGCCCGGCACCCTGCTGGTCAGGGTGGTGGTCACAGTCCTATCAAGTGGTGGTCCTGTCGAAGTTCTGCTCCTCCTCTGGATCCATCAGGTGGTGGTGGTGCCCCAAATCCCCAAACCCAGATTTTATGTGCTCAGGTTCAGGTGGGAATGCTCAGTGCTTCCCCCAAGGCGGGGAGTTTCACATGGAATGATGGNGAGATTTCAGGCCGGAGTTACAATTTAGTAGAGAGATTACAATAAACACAGTGATACACAGAAAACTGGGTTTAACCCCCCACAGCCCGGCACCCTGCTGGTCAGGGTGGTGGTCACAGTCCTATCAAGTGGTGGTCCTGTCGAAGTTCTGCTCCTCCTCTGGATCCATCAGGTGGTGGTGGTGCCCCAAATCCCCAAACCCAGATTTTATGTGCTCAGGTTCAGGTGGGAATGCTCAGTGCTTCCCCCACGGCGGNGTGCTTCCCCCAAGGCGGGGAGTTTCACATGGAATGATGGAATCCTGTGAGTCATGGGATATTTTGGGAGTCCTTGCTGGTCTCAGCGGTTGCAGCTGCCCATTGTGCTGGTGCCATTGAGTGATGGGCCATGAGCAGAGATGACCCCTCAGGCTGGGTGTGACTGAGCTGGTGCTTCCCGGAGGGAGTTATCCCAGCTGAGTTTGTGAGGACAAAGCAACACCGCCCTGCCTCCCTGGGTTTGCCTCTTTCCTTATCCCATTTCACACCCAGCTCATAGCCTGAGGGGCCGGGTGTGCACTGGGCAGCTCCTGGTGACTGACAGCTCACCAGAAATGACCTAGAGCAAGGTAGAATTCCCAGTTTGGTTACACCCCCAGAGCGCTAAACTGTTACCCTGCTCCTGGAACTGGGACAGCCATGGCTGGGCCCCCCGGAGCAGAGCCTGGGCCCTGCTTGGAGCCCTCCCTGCACACAGGGACACCCAGGGATGAGGTTGGGACACAGAGACACCCAAGGATGAGGCTTGGACACAGGGACACCCAGGGATGGGGTTTGGACACAGGGACACCCAGGGATGAGGTTTGGACACAGGGACACCCAGGGATGAGGGCCCCTCTCAGCTGGGGCTCCTCTCCAGGCTGAGCAGCCCCGGCTCCCTCAGCCTTTCCCGGGCAGGGAGAGGCTCCAGGCCCTGGATCATCTCCGCAGCCTCCGCCGGCCCCGCTCCAGGAGCTCCCTGGCCCGGCTGTGCTGAGGATCCAGAGCTGGACACGGCACTCCAGAGGTGCCTCCCAGGGCTGGGCACAGGGACAGGATCACTCCTTGACCTGCTGGGAATGCTCTTCCTGATGCCCCCAGGATCCCATTGGCTCCTTGACCCCGGGTTACTCTGCTGGGCAGGGACACCTCCTTGTCCCCCAGGTCCTTCTCCCAGAGCTGCTCCAGCAGGTCCCCCCCAGCCTGTGCCGGTGCCCAGGATTTTTCCTCCCCAAGTACAGGACCTGCATTTCCCTTTTTTCTATTTTCAGACAGTTCTCCTCTGCCCATCAACCCGTTGAGGTCCTTGGTTCCCAATGTTTTCCTTAGGTTTTGCTCTGGCTCCTTCCTCTCTCCACAATCCAATGCTGAGTGATTAAACCAACACAGATTCCCAGCTCACTGGAGTCAGCACATCCTCCTGGTGACACGGAATTGTTTGCATTGTTTGCACATTTGGATGAATGTCTGAGTAACTTTTATGTGGAACAAGGGATTTCTGTGATTACCGGAGTCCCAGGCAGGGAATCTTGCGGAGATAAGAGGATGAAATGCTGCCAAACATCCTTGGAAGGCTTGTTCCACACAGGGAATAAAAAAGCCCGGCATTTGTACGGAGTATGAACTGCATTTCCGCAGAAGGAGGTGAGGTGGAGGCAACTGGAAAGTTGCCTCTGGAAGAAGGATGGAAGAGGGTGAGACCTGGGAGATGGTGCCGTTCCAGGGAGCCTCCAGCATTTCCCACTGCTCATCCCATTTAGAGCAAAGGGAACCATCCACTTCCAGGATTCCTGACTGGCACTTTCAAAACCGGGATTTTTCCAGCTGAGTCTTCACCAAACCTGGGATTGTGTCAGGTCATTGAGAGCCTCTCCGAGCTGAGGCCCTGCTCTAAAAATGTTCATTTTTCCTGGCCTGTTATTATTGTCCATGCTCCTAAACTTCCCGGGAAAAGCAGTTTTCCATCCTTGGGAAGGAGTCTCAGCAAACACAAGTGGTTGGTGTAACCAGGCCCTGAGGGATATCGGTGACATCTGTAATCCCATGCTGAGGAATTCTGTGGATCCATTGGAAAACTGTCGGCACTGCAGTTACTGCTCCTGTTCCACCAAGAAAACTCATCATAGAATCCTAAAATCATGGAATATCCCAAGTTACACAGGAATCATCAAGATTCCAGCTCCATATTTTCCATTCCCACTTGAATAATGCCATCAAAATAAGGAACAATACTAAATATTAATAAATGAAATTATTAATAAATGTATTAGTAATTGCTAATAAATATTAATATCAAAATAAGAAACTTTTCAAACAGAGTGAGAAGGATGAGGTTTAATTAATTTTCATTATTTCTCCTGAAACTGTATTGATTTTAAAAAATTCAGGGTTTGGGAAATTTTTGGGGAGATTTTGAAGCCTT
Organism: Ptilonorhynchus violaceus; assembly: GCA_013397565.1. NCBI lineage: Eukaryota > Metazoa > Chordata > Aves > Passeriformes > Ptilonorhynchidae > Ptilonorhynchus > Ptilonorhynchus violaceus. The sequence continues at coordinate 133,395 of VZRJ01006768.1, read as the reverse complement.
TCTCCCAATTTTCCTTTGAGAAGGCTCCTGACTGGGAAGGAGGATGAGGAGCACTGGTTTTCCAGCTGGGATTCTCCCAGGCACAGAAGCAAAGAGGCTGCACCTGCAGCCAGGGATGGCATTCCAGGAGGAAACAACGGAATGTACCTGTTTATCCAGCTCCCTCTGTGGTCCATGGACACTCCAGCAGACAGAAGGCAGCTTGGACAAACATGGAAGTGTTCCAGGAGGTGTCCACGGCTGGGTTGGATGGGGCTTGGAGCAGCCTGGGATGGTGGAAGGTGTCCCTGCCCATGGCAGGGGGTTGGAACAGGGTGGTCCTAAAGCTCCTTTCCCACTCAAACCATTCCATGATTCCATGATTGGAACACCTCAACTGCTCCCATCTTCAAGAGCAGCTCAGGAAAAAGGAGCAAATTATTCCCATGGAATCTTCCCAGCTATGGGCTGTGAGAAAAGGACCAGCACAGGCTCTGCTGCCTCCCCCGGGACCGGCAGGGAAGGGATCACCTGGCAATGGAGGATTTGGATGGGGATGATTTGGGAAAGGAAGATCTGAGAAAGGATGGTTTGGGAGGGGATGGTCTGGAAGGGAACATCTGAGAAGGGATGGTTTGGGTGGGAATGATCTGGGAGGGGATGGTTTGGGAAGGGAAGATCCAGGGTGGGGATGATCTGGGAAGGGAGGATTTGGGTGGGAATGATCGGGGAGGGGATGGTTTGGGAAGGGATGATCTGGGTGCAGATGATGTGGGAAGGGAGGATTTGGGAAGGGTTGGTTTTGGGAAAGGTTTCTCTGGGTGGGGATGATTTGGGAAGCAGATTATGTGGGGGGGGATGATCTGGGGTAAGGAAGGTTTGGGAAGAAGATGATCTGGGGAGGGATGGTTTTGGTGAGGATGATCTGGGAAGAAAGTATCTGAGAAGGGATGGTTTGGGTGGGAATGATTTGGGAACGGAGGATTTGGGCAGGGGATGATCTGAGAAGGGAAGATCCGGGAACGGAGGATGTGGGAAGGGGATGATACAGGAAACTGGATGGTTTGGATGGGGACGATCTGGGAAAAAGATTTGGGAAGCGGAGGATTTGGGTGCAAAAGGTTAGGGAAGGAAACAAAGCTCTGCGCGCAGAAAGCCCTGGGGAAGGGATGGTTTGGATGGAGATGATTTGGGAAAGGATATTTGGGGGGGGGGATGGTCTGGGAAGGGAGTATCTGAAAAGGGATGGTTTGGGTGGGAATGATTTGGGAACAGAGGATTTGGGTAGGGGATGATCTGGGAATGGGATGGTTTTGGGAAGGGAAGGTTTGGATGGGAATGATCTGGGTAAGGAAAGCTCTGGGAAGAGCATGATTTAGGTAGGGAGAATTTGGGTAGGGAGGATCCGGGAAGGGAGGATTTGGGTGGGGATGATCTGGGAAAGGAAAGCCCGGGAAGGGGATGATTTGGGAAAGGATGGTTTGGGGGGAGATGGTCTGGATGAGCATGATTTGGGAAAGGAAGATTTGGGAAAGGATGGTTTTGGGGGGGAGGATTGTTTGGGAAAGGAAGATTTGGGTGGGGATGACCTGGGGAGAGATGGTCTGGGTAGGGAAGATTTGGGAAGGGTTGGTCTTGGGAAGGGTTTATCTGGGAAGGGCTGATTTGGGAGGGGCTGATTTGGGCGGGGCTGATTCAGGAGGGGCTGCTTATCCCTCCGTACTCCCAGGGGTGGCCACCATCCCTGGTTTTTTGGTAGCCATTTAACTAACTATAACCTGGAATTGCTCTAATTCCTTCCGGGGATGATGAAGAAGAACAAGACAGGGAAGGATGGCAGATTTATTCCAGGGAAGCATTGCAACCACCACATTGTTGCTGCAGCAACACCAACAGGTATGATTGGGGTGGTTTTTCCCAAATACGGGGATTTTTCTTAATAAGACCAAATTCTGCCTGCTCTACTCAGCAAGAAACATAAAAAAGACTACAGAGGACGGAATTCTCTGCAATCCCCCTCCGTGCTCTTTGTAGGCATTCCAAAGCTTTTGGTCTTGCGAAAGGAAGATCAAATTCCCATTCAAGCTGTTTTTCGGACAATGAGAATAATTTGCTCTCCAAATCCCCCCCTTTTCTGAAGTTCCTCTCGGCTCTGCAGTTCCGTGGTGACACGGCTCAATCCCATTTCCAATTATCTTCCTGTGACAATGGAGCTCAGCATTGTCCCCTCCATCAAGGTTTGGATAAGAGCTTCTTTCACGCCACACTCGCAATTCCGACGTTTCCTTTCGCTCCTAATTTTTTAATGGACTCTTCCACAGAGCCCAGCTCGAAATGAAACGAATCCAATTTTGATTCCAACAAATCAAAATGAGACTTTAAAGTATTTTTTTTTCTTTTGCTGAAGAAATGCAGCATCAAGAGGAATCTTTGAACACAAAGGGATCCCCAGGGAGGGAGATAATTTTGGGAGCAGATTGGGCCGTGTTGGGAGGACGAGACCTCGGGGATGTGACAATCCACGGCTTCAGTCTCTGCTCACAGACAGCACCCTCGTGTCTGAAGCAAATGCTGGTGTTCCCATTCAGGAATTTTACCTTTTTTACCAAAAATGCCTCTCAATGAGCAAGACCAGGAGTTCCTCTCTCCAATTCCCATTCCTGCTGAGTGAGCTGTGAGCAATCCTGGGGAGAAATTCAAAATACCTCTGGTTTACATTGCACTGTTGTCGCCGGAAATAAATAAAAACCATGGCTGACGGCTGGAATTGATGTCCTTAAAGGTCTTTTCCAACCTTAATCATTCCCCGATTCCAAACCCAGCAGTGGTGGATTAACCTCCCCAGACTGGGAATTTCGGGTTGGATTTTAGGAAAAGCCTTACCAGGAGGCTGGTGCACCACTGGGAGGGGGCCCTAGTGGCTGGAAGCACCTCAGATCTGGACCTGCTGGTTGGAAATGGGATGATCTGGGTAGGGATGATCTGGGATTTGGGAAAGGATGATCTTTAGGCTGAGAAGCTGGAAAGGAGGCACCAATGGTCCTTTCCAAGAAACCTTTCCATGCTTCCACGTCTGTCACATCGTGGACTGGGACAGGCTGAGAGAGACCAGATAAAACAGGGAAAAAAATGTTCTGAGTGTGGAACACCAGGAGGCCAATCCAAGGGGAATTTTGGCTCTTGGTCAGGGAAAGGGCATTGCTAAAGAAATACCCCAGTGCAATGTTTTCCAGGGAAATAACATCCTGGAATTAAAGTGCTTGTGTTGAGCAGCAACTACAACTCCAGGGTGCAACCTGCTCCAACCCTGTGCGGGTGAATGCCTTGGAAATCCCACTGTGGATGCGATGCCAAAGGGTTCCCGGCACAGAGAGGTGGAGCAGTCTGCTCGGGAGAATCCCAGAGGGCTCTGGATGTGATGCCAAAGGGTTCCTGGCACCGAGAAGAGGAGCTCAGGAGAATCCCTAGGCTGTGGGGGTGATGAGGACACGAATTGCTCTGACTCTGAGCCCTCCCCCCCCCGACACACACAAGAACCCCCTGTAATGGCAGATCCAATCAGGAGCAATTTTTTGTCCGTTTTTTGGAGCAACCTGGGATAGTGGAAGGTGTCCCTGCCCACGGCAGTGGAATGAGCTGGGATTTAAGCTCCCTCCCAACCCAAACCATCCTGGAATTTTATGATTCCACGATTTAGTGCCTCCCAGCTCAGCAGAACTTTGCCATCTGTGTGAGAGCCAAGCTGAAATCCTCAGCTAAAGGGCAGGTCCCGTGTCTTACACCGGGGAATCGTTTCCATCATCCTCCCAAGGAAAAATGGCTTGGAACTGCTCCTTCCTTCCCTTCTCTATTCCCCTAAGGAGCTTTGTTCTGCGGGGAGCCTTGTAACGATTGGCTCCTGCCAAAGCCTTCAGCAGAAAAATGGGACTTTTACAAGTCCCAGCAATGATGTAAACGATGTGTCTGCAGTCACAAAATGCTGATAAGGACAACAAAAATAATTTTGCCGGTAATTATCACATTGAGCTTTGCTGCTTTTGATTAAAATCTCCCGCTTTCCCAAAAAAAAAAAACATGACAATTTGGCCGTGTTAAAAAAATGAAATTATTGCCTGTGAACCGCTTACCTGGAAAATATTTCCTGACCTCTGGCTGTCTCTTTAGGGTCTGTAACAGCCAGGGAAAGAGTTATAGGAGTTTGTAGCAGCAAAATCTTTGCAAGACATTCAGAGGGAGCAGAAATAATTGAGGTCTGGAGGGGCTGAATGCAAGGAATGATTAAAAGAGATACTTATGCATAACGACTCGAGATGGAACATAATAACTTTCTTGGAGGGCACAGGGAACAAAAACATGGGATTTGTTTAGCTTTGCACACTGGGGCATAATTAGGAGTAATAGGATTAAATTTCTGCATGGCAAAATAATCTGATTATCAGGGATCAATTGAAAATGAACCGGTGTCTGCAAAGGGTTAATTGGGCCTTCCAAGCTGCCTCCTCCTCCTCCCTCCAGGCACATTCCTGGCTGGGGCACTTCCAGCAGCTCCTTCTGTGGGGCATCCCCCTGGGCAAAGCTGTTCCCAGCTCCCTCTTTTCCAGTGTAATTTAAATGAGTCTCTTTTTTAGGAATTCCATTTTTTCAGGGTGGGGAGAGGGAGGTTTTGATGGGATTCTCACTCCACACTCCTTCAGGGAGCAACCCTTCCTCAGAAGAGGATGTCCCAGGAGTGGGGTCCAGCAAAAAAGAGGAGAGGGACAAACCCCACTCAAGGGAAGCAGAAGCAGGGTGAGGATGCAGAATTTGGGAATGGAGGAGAATTCCCAGTGAGATAAATCCATGCCCCATGGACAAGCCATGTTTCCATGAGCAGGTGGATCCAAGCTGTTTGTCCTCCTGGAAGACCTTGTGGAAGAGGGCGAGACACTTGCAAGGAAATGTGATGATCTCACTAAAGTGCTGAGGGATTTTCATTCCCCTCAGAATGATGTTCCTCCTGAAAGACACCGTTATTTCCAGGGGAAGAGACGTCTGAATCCATAACCAGCTGGAAAGACTTTGCTTCCAAGCGCTTGTCCAGCCCGACAGCAGAGCAGTAGCTCAGGGTTTGGGGTGCTTTAGCTGGGAAAATGCGACAAATACAGCCAAAAGGAGGGAAAAGTGGCATTTTGTGGAGCAGGTTTTTAGGATGGATCCATGGAAAGGGTGATCGGGCACTGGCACAGCTGCCCAGGGCGGTGGTGGAGTCACCAAACCAGTGTGGATGTGGCACTTTGGGAATGTGGATCAGAGGTGGCCTTGGCACTTTTGGGTTTGATGATCTCAGAGGGCTTTTCCATCCTCAGTGGTTTTAGGATTCTGTGAGCAGTCAGGTGCACCCTGCAACTCCCCCATGCTGGTGCGCTGCACATTCCAACTGGGAAGCTCACGGGACTGCAGCAGCCTCTTCCCACGGTTCTAAGGAAAACAGGAGGAGGAGGAGGGGTGGTTTGCTCCCAGGCTCTTTCCTCTCATGACCCTGGGATGTCCCAACCTCAGAGCCCCCGGGATGGGGATGGACACGAGAGATTCTGTTCCTGAGGAGCTCAATCCAAACCCCCCGAGGTTCCAGGACTGTGGGAGCAGCACCATTTCCCCATTTCCCCTGGCACGTTCCTCACCATGGACCTGCCTTCCACTGGGATCACCAAACCTTCCCTCGCCTTCGGAGCGCTCCTGCCCTTCCCACAGATCCAAGTGGTGTTCCCAGCTGCCTGGAGCTGTAAAACCGCAGCTGTATGGCAGCATCTGCTCCTTTTACAGCCAATCCTCAATCCTGGGCTGCTCCCGAACCGCTCTCCGGGCAAAGTCTTTCCTTATGAGACTGGGAAGAACCATCCAAGGTCATCTGTCTCCCGCAGTCACATCAGCTCCTGTCCTCCTGCTAATGAGCCAGGCCGAGCTCTGGAATCACTCTGGGTAAGGCATTTCCATCCTCTTTGAATCACTGTTTTTCCTCCAACCTTCCCTGTGTTTTTCCTCCAACCTTCCCTGTGTTTTTCCACACTTTTGGAAGGTCAGGTTTGGAACTCGGAGCCCCCGGCTCCCACTGGTGGAGAGGCACAAGAGCTGTTGTGACACTTGTGTGGCAACAGGAATGTAGTAAATGAACAGTAATGGCACTAATGAGCTGCACAATTGGAATTTTGGGGCATTTACAGCTCCTGGATTTCAAAAGGGACAACGCAAAGTTGAACAAGGATGTCCAGTGAGGAATATTTTGATATCCATGGATAAGCAGGTCCAAATGATTCCAACAGGTACTGTGAGGAACAAGCAACAAAAGGTCTGAAAAGGAAAATAAATGGATTTTTCCATGCCAGGAGGGTTTCTTGCCCGAAGTCTGAGAGGCCACAGAAGCCACACTCGAATTTATAATCACAAATGATGCTTCTCTGAAACACAATCCCCTGTCCTTGTTATCTCTCCATCTCAGGTGTTTCTCCACAGTCAAGATGTCCCATATTTTATGGAATCAATATCCCAGAGTATGGATTTTTGGAGCAATCAGGAGAAAACAAACACTGAGATTTTCATTCCCAGGTGGGGATTCGTTTTTAACTCCCAGCACCACGTTGGGAACACTCTGCTGAATGTTCCGAGGAACATTTTCTGATCTATGGTTTCACCCTCTCCAAGGCAGATTTTATTTCGGAACAATATTTTTTTGGATATTTTGGAGGTCCTCCTGGGCTGTTCCTGAGATGAATCACGTCCCTGTCCAACTCTTCTGAAACAAGAAAAACCAAACCCAGCATTCTTGGGTGAAGAAACATCATGAGAACTGGGGGCTCATTGACCCGCTAAAGACAAAACCTTTATTATGCCCCAAAATTGGTATTTTTACGCACCAGGATGGAAAATTGTATTTCCAGTCTTTTTTTTTTTAACGCTGGGTGAGGTTTAGGGACAATTTTACACCCCCTTCTAATACAATTGACCTGTGTCATGTATTCCCAAAGTGACACCAACTTCCATGGAGAGATCAGTGCTGGAAGTTTGTTTTTATATTCTGAGTGCCACCGGTGAGCAGAGAAACCCCCACACGGAAACCCTGGGGCCTGGAGGGCCTCTTCTCCCAGGAATTACACCCAACATCCACGGCCACCTCCTGGAGAACATCCGAATTCTCCACAATTTCCACCACCCAACTGAGCCTCGGAGAACCAATCCCTGCTTTCCAATCCCGCCGGATGAATTCTGCTCTGGAGCGCGTCTCTTCAATCCCGAACATTTGCTCAGCCATAAAACCCAAATAAACAACCAAAAAAAAAAAATAAGGCTGGGGAAGAATCAATGTAAGAGTGCCATCTGGTGACATCTGCCACAGCCTTTTATCATCCACAGCTTTTCCTGCAGTGCGGTGGGAAAAAATAGGGATGCAACCCATGGCTCTTTTCCCAAACGGATCCATTTTCCCCACAAAAATGCTCCACTTAAACAGGAACCTCCAAATTGGTGGCTGAGGGCAAAAAAATCCAGCCCCAAACGTACAAACCTAAGTGCAAAGGGCCTGTTTAATATTTAAATATGCAAATGGAGTCGTTGTCCTTGCAAATGGCTAATTAGGGATGTTGCACGTGGGATTGGGAGAACCGTGCCCACAAACCCGCCCTGCTGGGCTGGAGTGGCCTGAGGAGCCAGGGCTGGGTCTCACCCTGAATATTCCAATGTGGACATCTCATGGTTGTGCAAATTCCTGCCCTGCTCCGACGCTGTCAAACACAATGGCGACGATTTGAACGTGACCTGGTGTCAGCTCCGACATGGATTGGCTTTTCCTCTCCGAAGGAGGTTAATTCCCATCATCCGTTTAATCCGGTTTTCTACTGGGAATCTGCTCTGCCTAAGAAAACAGAAGTCCAGGATGTGTTTCAGGGAGATGTTGCTTGGAGCTGTCGAGTTTTCATGGATATTTCCACGTTGTCCCCACGTGTAGGAACACACAAGACCAAAACTCTTATTTTTAAAGGCTTGGAGTGGGGCTTTGGCTCTGCTTTGGGTTTGACAGCCCCAGGAACCCATTTTGCCTGCTAAAAGTGAGGATCAGTCTCAAATTTAGGGATAAATAATAACCCCCTTCAAGAAATCTGGGAAAAACAAACCAAGGAAAGACTTTTTGGGGGGGGATTGGTTGCGTATTCCTGCTCTTTGAGGAATAAGGCACAGGAACACGCAGGGAAAGGTTTGGATGTCCCAATATCCCAACCCCTAGAGGACAGGGGCACTAAAAGTGCCACGGGAACACCTTACAGTCACTAGGCTGCCATAAATGAAAGGAGAACCTGAATCAAAAGGGAAATGGTCCTGGAGCAGGCCAGGGAGCAAATTCCAGTGTCCCAGAAGTGCCTCCCAGGTTGTGGATGTGCCAGAGTGGAGTTTCCTTTCCCAAATCAGGGATAAGGTGCCGGCGGAAGACAAAACTCACTCGAACAACAAGGAATTCTATCAGACACTGCCTTGCTGCTACGAGGAGCATCGTGTTCCAACCAGGGATGGAGGCACTGGGATACTGCCACTGTAGGAGGGCCCCATTCCCAGGAATTCCTCATCCCAAGCACACCGAGCTCAGTTATTCCCTCCCAGTGTCACTCACCTCCCATCCTCCACGGGATTCTGACAGAGACCTTGCCTGTTATCCCTGGCTGTTTTCCTCAGGACTAATTTAGCCTTTCCATCACTAAGTTTTGTTAATGATGATCCCATGATCCATCAGCTGAAATAGATTCCTGGCATTACGGAAAATCCGGGACCCGGGGATCGGCAAAATACACCCTCAATTTGAGTCCATCATTTTGTCCTCCTGGAATTGCTCAGCTGGGATAAATGTCATTACCAGGAGCAGGGAGAGTGGCTGAGTGAGGGGATTGCAGCACAGACCTGGAGTGGAAGAAACGCAGCTAAAAATCCTCCCTTAGCCACAGGAACTGTGAAAAACGGAACCAGAATTCCCAGAGGTCCAGTGAGGACCCTGAAGAGCCTCTGGCTCAAAATGGACCTTTTTTCCTTGCTGTTCAAGAAGGAATTTCATGATTGGCCTGAGAAATAGCACTGACAAAAGAAAAAATGTTTGATTTTTCAGAAAAAAAACCCAGTTAGCGCCACCTCAACCTCCCCAAAACCAGTTCCATGTTAGCTGGAATGTGAATATTCCTGCAAGTTCACTCAGTTGTGCTTGGGCAGCTGTGGTTAAAGACACGGCATCATTTTTCCTGCAAATGATAAGGCTTTTTATATAAAAATGGGGAAGGACTGAACAACTTGGTCACAAAATTGGGGTGCAAAGAGGGAGGAAAAAGCCCTCTGGTAGGATTCTGCTGAAGCTGTGCAAAAGGCCCCACCTGTATTGCAGGTGACAGCAGAGTCACCGCTGAGCCCGGGAGGGCCATGGACAGCAACGACTGGAGAGGGGAGGAAATAAACAGGGATTCAATGTTGAGTTTGGGATGTGATCATCGTGCAGGGCTGGTTGTGCAGAGGGAATATCCTGGGTTGGAAGTGACCCACAGGATCATCCAGTCCAACCCCTGGCCCTGCACAGACACCCCAACAATCCCAGCCTGTGCATCCCTGGGAGCGTTGTCCAAACGCTCCTGGAGCTCTGGCAGCCTTGGGGCCGGGACCATTCCCTGGGGAGCCTGGTCAGTGCCCAGCACCCTCTGGGGACAGGAGAACCTTTCCCTGCTCTCCGGCCTGACCCTGCCCTGGCACAGCTCCAGCCGTTCCCTGTGTCCTGTCCCTGTCCCAGGGAGCAGTGATTGGAGCTGCCCCTCGGGAGGACCTGCAGCCCCCGGGGAGCTCTGACCTCAGTCTCTGCTCCAGCCGAACATTCCAAGTGCCCTCACCCTCTGGATCCCTCCCCACCTTCATATCCCTGTTAGGATGCTTCCCAGTACCTTTATATCCTTCTTCTGCCGTGGTGCCTCAAACCGCCCCCGAGGACTGGAGGGGAGGGTGGGGTGGGCGCTCAGACACGGGTGGGGAATGAGCAGAGCTCCGAGGTTTGTGGAAGCAGAAAGTTTTCAAAGAGCCGAGATGAAAGGGGAGGTGACCCCTCCAGAGCGTGCAGAGAAAAATGTCACAGCCTATTAACGTCTGCAGAGCAGGGAGGGGACAGGGGAGACAGGAGAGAATCCTTGGCATTTGTACTACAGGAAAGGGTCAGGAGGAACAAGCTGGAAACGCAGCGTCTCCGCAGCGTCCCTCATTTCCAATCAGCGGCAGAGCTGTGAAATTCCAGCCCTTGCATTCTCCTTGTGAAGGTTTCGGTCCCCTCTGAAGGCTGGGACTGAGGGGTCAGGGGTGGAGGAGTCATTTTGTGGAGAAATGTTCTCTCGGTAATAACTGCCGTGACCTGGCCTCTGTGGATTGTAGGTGTGAGCTCATCGGGGTGGGCGCTGCGTGACCTCGGCCTAAGAGCTTTTGGGAGAGCAGCTCCCAAAGATAAAGCCCATCGCTTTTGCCGTTGGAATGGGCAGGACCCTTGGGATTTGCTCTTTGACAGATTCCATGTATTTTACATTTATTCCATTAACTCGCTCGGTGCCACTCGGTATTTCTTGCCCTGCAGAAAGTTTGCTCCCAGAGCAGAGGGGAGGATTTAGTTTGAAACACGGGAGGAAAGGCTGGGAAAAATAATTTTGTGGCATAATCTTCTCTTGGAACAGGCTGTAACTGCTTCCATGTCCCTCAGCCCGCCGTTTCTCACCGTGGGCTCTGTGAGTGAGCGGGGGGTGTGCGGTTGGAGGGATGGGAACTTCCTTTTTCACTGTAATAAGTTCCTCTGAAGTGTCTCGGGAGCTTGTCCATAAATGTGATGGATTTCCTGGGAGAGCGTCTCACGCACTGAAAATCATCCCCAGCTCGGGGAGGTCTTGCTCATCCTTCTCGGAGCAGATGTGGCGGTGTCGGAGGGCCCGGCTGTTCATCACCACTTTGGGGACTTTTTGCAGAGTTGGGAGTTTTATGAAGCATGTAAATGGATTTTTTGTGAGATCCCATTTCCATCCATCACTTTGGAATAGGGACCTGCTGGAAAAGCACTCCCTGGGAGGGGGGAGTTGCTGTTGGATCTGTCCTGGAAGTGGGATAACCCAGGGCCTTTGGACCGGGGGCTGTCTGGGCTCTCATTCCAGGCTGGAGCACAGCGACAGGTCGTGGTGGAGCCAGAACAGCACCAGGCTCTGGAAAATCAGAATTCAAATGCTCAATGCCAATAATTGACATTATTAACGTCTTAAAGCTGTCACTGACCACGTGACACAGCCTGGTCCAAGTCTGGGGAAAAGAGGACAAGGAATAACCTCAGGTTTGCTCAGGAATTTCACAAGACAGGAGCTCCCCAGGGGGTTCAGGGAGGGTGACCAAGAGTCTCAGTGGTTCATGTGGGGAATGGTTTTGTCCTCATTTGGGCACTGAAGTCTCATCTCTCTCCACACAGAACTCACTTGGATTCCTGCACACAAAAACAAAGGGGATTTATCCCAGGCTCAGCCGGCTCATTCCAGGTCCTGCCTGGAGGAGCCTGTTTTTCCCATGGATTTTAAACTGGGCCTCAGGCAACTGCCAACAAACACTGCCCTGCCTCCTGATCCACCCAGGATCTTCAGGAATTTCACAACATGGCAAAGGTTCCTTTGCCTCCTGCCTGGAACATCAGGGACAATCCCTGAGCATCTCCCAGTCCCCTCCCCTCTGGGCCCTGAGGGTGTGAG
>VZRJ01006768.1:103231-114867 GCA_013397565.1 Ptilonorhynchus violaceus | reverse complement strand
CTGGAGAAAGGACACGCTTCCCATCAATCCCAGGCAATCTTCCCGGCGCCCTTTCCCTCCGAGCACCTGACACACATCGATCGGAGCTGCTGCGCTTGGATAAAGGTCACATTCCAGGGCTTGCCCGCTTTGATCCGGGGGATTTTGGGAGCAGGGAGCCCTTGCTGTGCTCACAGCACACGCTCCCCATCCGGGACCTGAGCTCCACGTGTCCCTGCCCTGCTCTTCCAGGGATTCTGGCTTTGCAGGGACACACCACAGCCGTGGAAAATCCAGGGATTTTCCCCACCAGCTCCAGCTGTGTGGGCTGGGAGTGAGGGGAATGCTCTGCTCCATGGGACAACGGTGACAAAACTCTTTTGTGTCCTGTCCTGGCAGTGCCAGAAGGGCAGGAACCCCCTTGGGAAGCCCTTGGAATCCATCGGGAACACCAGGATACAGCTGCTCTGTGGGAGTCATCCTCCTGTTTTCCATGGACGCAGGGTGAAAACCCCTCCCGGCTTCCCAAACTCCCAGATATGGGAACAAAAAGATGCTTCCATCAAAAAAAAAATGTTAAAACCATGTAGGGTTTTTGCACCTCTTATTGGAAGGTGATTTGCATTTGTAACAGCGGGAAGGTTTCCCAGGGCAGATTCCAGCTGGATGGGATGGTGCCAAGCACTGCAGCTTCCAGGCCTTTTCCATGCAGGAGACTTCTGGGCTTCCAAACATCCACACCAAGAGGTGTCTGTAACATCTGCATTTATCTTCTCTATCAGACACTTCCTATTTAGTCCCTCTCATATTTTATATTTCCTGGTCTTCCTCCCTGGAGCAGGGCTGTTCCTCCAAGCCCTTTTCCTTTAGGGATACTCGGATCTACTCAATGAAAACGGAAAAAATGGCAAAAAACGGCCATTTCAGCCCCAATTTCCCCGGAATAACACTGTTTTCTTGTGAGGGCTCCGGCTGTATTTTCAATCCCAAACCACACCGTAAATGTCTGGGATCTTTTTTTTCCCCCGGTTTGGGAGAGTAGCCACCGGCTCTGTTCTTTTTTGGGAATTTATTTCCTTGTCCTACCTTAAAATCACAGAAATCCTGAGTGGGAGGGACCCACAAGGATCATCCAGCCCCATTCCTGGCCCTGCACAGGAAAATCTCAGTTCCTTTGGTGTTCCAAGTCTTTAACACTTCCCACTGTTGTCCAGTCTGGGCAGGAATCATGGACACTGAGGAAGGCACCAGCAATAATGAGTGAATTACCTTTTTCCCATGGAAATAACCTTTGTGTGCAGCAAAAATTCATTTCCAGGGGCAAAAGGGTCACCAGGCGAGCGCAAGGTCACACAGCAGGTGACAGCTCCAAATTCCCAAGGGGCAGTGCCAGGGACAACCAAACACATCCCAAACCCTTCCCCTGCACCCTCTCAGCCATCCCTTTACGGAACACCAGGATAAGACATTCCCTTTCTCCTAAGATCCTTCCAAATGGTCATTCCTGGGGGATTTAACCCTAAAGCTTTACCCAAAATCACATCCTGGAGTCGCCCTCTTCCCAAATTGGAATTGCCCATCAGAGGAGGCATCTCCATCACCCCATTCCTGGTGATCCCTCAGTGCACAGGGATGTTTTCCTACTTTTCCCTGGCAGAGGGATCCACAGGAGATGGGGTTCAGCTTCCCTCACTCTCGGCAAAGGGAATAGACCACGGCTCCATAGGGATCCACAAATATTTTGGCTCTACCCTGTCCATGTTGTGATTTCTCCCAGAAAATTTTGTGTGTGAGAGGGAAATCTTTAGGTGGGATTTTTTTCCCCTCTGTACAGTGAAATCCAGCAGGGAATGAAAGTCCTTTGTGCATGGGAATGTAACAAGGAGCTCGGGGGGGATCCTGCGGGATGAAAGGGAATGGAGAAATGCAAATGTGTTCTTTGGATGAGCCCTCTGGATTAGCGAGGGAATTTTCAATGGCGTTTCCCTGGCAGAGCCCTGAGCTGAGGCTCTCTGATGATGATAATTCCCAGGTAATTCCCAGGTAATCTCCCTGACAGACTGGGACAGCCCACCCGGGCCGGGATTGTCCTGGATCCCGCTCACCTGCCCCAGCAGCACCTGGAGCAGGGCAGGGAATAACAGGAAGGGCTCCCTCTGCCCCGTGCTGCCCGCGGACTATTCCAGGGAAAAAAAGGACAATTTTTCTGTTTGTTCCCGAATCCAAGCTGAAGTTGAAGCAAACAAAGCTGGCTCAGATGTCATCTGCTCTTTCCCAGCACCTGCAGCCCAGGATGCGAATCCTGGGAAGGCTTTGATTGCACAAACTGGGGCACTCCCAACCCTGACGACAATTCCAGGCGTGAGCTGGATATCATGGACACCAGGAATTCCAGATGTGAGCTGAATATCATGGACGCTGGGATGGACAGAGACTGGTCCTGAGGGGACTCCTCATCCCAGGGGGGCTCCTGCCGGAATCCCTGGGCTCTCAAGCTCCTAAGGTTATTCCCGAGTATGAAACCTGCTGGAAAAGGCTGCCCGAGGGCAGCTCCGATCGCTGCTCCCTGGGACAGGGACAGGAGCCAGGAATGGCCGGAGCTGTGCCAGGGCAGGGTCAGGCTGGAGAGCAGGGAAAGGTTCTTCTGTCCCCAGAGGGTGCTGGGCACTGACCAGGCTCCCCAGGGAATGGTCCCGGCCCCAAGGCTGCCAGAGCTCCAGGAGCGTTTGGACAACGCTCCCAGGGATGCACAGGCTGGGATTGTTGGGGTGTCTGTGCAGGGCCAGGGGTTGGACTGGATGATCCCTGTGGGTCCCTTCCAGCTTGGGATATTCCATAATTCCGTGTTCAAACCAAAGCTCCTGTTGTGCCCCCTCGAAGGTGCTCAGAGCTGCTGCCCTGGCTGAACTCCCACCCTCAGCAGGGTTATCCAAGGATATCATGGATAAAAGCGACAGCATGGCCCCCGCCATGAAATGCAAACATCCAGCTCTCCGTCCTCTCTCCCCACTGGAATCACCTCGGACAAGCTTTCAGGAAGTCCTGCTGCAGGCACGGCCCTGTCTGGTCCTAGTTTGCATTTTCCACCTCTGCTCCAGGAGTTGCTATCAGCTCGCAAAGTCATTTTCCTTTCACCGGCACCTTTTTCCAGCTTCCCTGTAATTGTGTAATTAACACACGCAATCCATCACCTTTATATCCTCCATCCATCACGGGCCGAGCCCAGCACAGCCGGGCACAGGAGCTCTGCGAGGACCAGCAGTGCCTGCTGGAGGGCAAACGCATCTCCAGGTGGGAGAGGTGGCTACAGGAAAACCTGGATCACGAGGAGTTGCCGTGGGAGTTGCCTGGATCGTGTGGAGTTGGATGCACTCCATCACCCAGGAGATAACTGTGCCCATTCCCAAACTCAGCCGAGCTGTTCCCTGTTAAAGTCTTTTTCAAACTGAAAGGGAGGGAATTTAGGTGGATGTGCAGGAGAAATCCTTGCCTGGGAGGGTGGGGAGGCCCTGGCACAGGTTGCTCAGAGAAGCTGTGGCTGCCCCTGGATCCCTGGAAGTGTCCAAGGCCAGGTTGGATGGGGCTTGGAGCAACCTGGGCTAGTGGAAGGTGTCCCTGCCCACGGCAGGGGTGGGACTGGATGAGCTTTAAAGTCTCTCCCAACCCAAACCATTCCATGGTTCCATGTTTCTACAATTCTATTCCAGAGATATCCAATTTCTACCTGCTCACATGAATCTGTTTACAAGCCCCTTCCATGCCCCTGATCCTGCCCTGCTGTGACATCCGGCCACACATCTGGAGCTGGGAGCAACCTGGTTCAGAGCCTGCGGTACCAAAGAAAAGGAAATAAACTCCTTTTCATCCTGTGCTGCTCAATCAGATAAAAAAATCGCTCCGAGACTGTCTGCCATCCCTGGGGAGTGTCCATCCCATGCTCACCCAAGGAGGAGCAGCAGAGCTGGGATTGGAGCTGCCTGGATCCCAGGGACAAGGAGCACATGGAGACTGTGACAGCTCCAGCTCAGAGGGATCTTTATGTCCAACGATTCTGACCACACCATCAATGAGGCTGTTCTGTCATTATCATAGAATTTGGGCTATCAGGCTGTCAAAACATTAATAAATTAACTAAACCAGTGTATTTTTAGCTCTGTGTGTGCTGCCTGTTCCCTTTGGCCTGCAGCAGGGCCTGGAGCGGGACATCCTCAGCAGAACAGTTGGGAGTTCAATTCCTCCCTGCTCTGGTCACCTGCTCAGATTTTTGATCCCTCCCCAGAGGAATTTAAGGAATGAAAGCCCAGAGGGGATTCTGGGACCGAGAGGTGACTGCAGGGGTTTGTAAATGAGAATTGTGGCAGAGCTGGCTCAGGGTGACAATTTCTCAGCCACTGCTGCCAGGGGGAGGCTCCTGGCACAGGGATGGGCCGTGCCGTGATCCCTTGGGATCCCCACGCAAGGAGAGTGTCACAGGGATGGACTGAGAGCTCCGACCTGTCCGTGATCCCTTGGGATCCCCACACAAGGAGAGATCTTCAGGCTCCTCACACCCTCAGCTGGACAGGGCCCAGAGGGGAGGGGACTGGGAGATGCTCAGGGATTGTCCCTGATGTTCCAGGCAGGAGGCAAAGGAACCTCTTCCCTGCTGAGAAATTCCTGAAGATCCTGGGTGGACCCTGCCCACCCCATCACGGGATTGAGAGCAGGGCAGTGTTTGTGGGCAGTTGCCTGAGGCCCAGTTTAAAATCCATGGGAAAAACAGGCTCCTCCAGGCAGGACCTGGAATGAGCCGGCTGAGCCTGGGATAAATCCCCTTTGTTTTTGTGTGCAGGAATCCAAGTGAGTTCTGTGTGGAGAGAGATGAGACTTCAGTGCCCAAATGAGGACAAAACCATTCCCCACATGAACCACTGAGACTCTTGGTCACCCTCCCTGAGCCCCCTGGGGAGCTCCTGTCTATCCCAGCCCTCTCAGCTCCTGGCCAGAGGACTGAGGATGGATTTTTCCAGTGTTTCCCATGTCCCTGGCTGGATGTGTCACCCTCACACCGCTCTGGTGGCTTCAGGATCAGCTGGCATGGATCAGGAGAGCGGGAAGAGCACGAGGGCAGCCTGGTTCCCTGCCAGCACTCAATGCATTCCCGAGTTCCCATCGATTCGACTGCTTGATTAAAGAACAGGGATCTCCATCTCTTCCAGGTTTCTCCATCAGGTGATGCGTGTGGGAATACAGAACACGCTATTTTAGGAGCCGAACTGCGGGATGCTTCCCGTGATTAAAAAAAGAGAGTAAGATGGGATTGTCTCCTTTATTTCAGAACGAGGGAAAATTCCACCCCGAGGGCCTGGAACAGGAACATTTGGGGGATAAGTGTGGGTGTGATGGGCGTGTCTCGCTGCATTGAGCCAGACACGAGGTGGAAACCGGGGCCAGTTCAGCCCCGAGACGTTCAGTCCCCAGTCCCAGGGGCTGCCTGGCGCTGGGAAAGGCATCCCAAGGGATCAGCCTGTGCTGCTCCTAGAGGGTTGGTTCCCTGCAAGGTGGAGCTCAGGGATGATCCCTGCTGGCAGCAATCCAACTGCAGGGGGCTGGAAAGTTTGGGTGCCACAGGGTAAGAAAGATTTAAGGCTGGGAGAGTGTGGGGAAGCTGAACGAGGGTGGGGAAGGGTCTCCAGGGGAAGCGGAGGCTGGGGACACTTGGAATGTTCAGCTGGAGAGGAGGAGACCGAGGGGAGACTCCCGAGGGCAGCTCCAATCTCTGCTCCCTCAGACAGGGACAGGAGCCAGGAAGGGCTGGAGCTGTGCCAGGGCAGGGTCAGGCTGGATTTTAGGGAAAGGTTCTCCTGTCCCCAGAGGGTGCTGGGCACTGACCAGGCTCCCCAGGGAATGGTCCCGGCCCCAAGGCTGCCAGAGCTCCAGGAGCGTTTGGACAACGCTCCCAGGGATGCACAGGCTGGGATTGTTGGGGTGGCTGTGCAGGGCCGGGGGCTGAACTGGATGATCCCTGTGGGTCCCTCCAGCTCAGGATATTCCATGATCCTAAAAAAAATGTAGCTGAGGGAAATGGGGATCCCTCTAAGGTTTGGGTTTGTCCAGAGCTGGGCTGCTCACTGTTTCCAGAAGTACTTAATGCCCAAATTATTTGGAATACGGAATCTATTCCTACACGTAGTGAGCAGCAGCCCATGGATGTGGGCACCACCAGAGCCCAGCGAGAGCAGCTTGGGGAAATGAGAGGAAAATGGAATTGCAGGTGGCGGGAGCCCAGCCCTGCTGTGCCGCCAGGGCCACGCTCGGGAGCGCAGACAGAAGGCCCTGCCCGAGCCTGCTGATAACGGGAACAAGGGAAGAGCGAGATAAGGAGAAGCTGAGAAGGGATAAAAATGAGCCACGGAAAGAGAGGCTTTTGTTATTTTGTCAAGGAACGAAAACCGGAGGAAGCGAGGAAACTCGGGGAGGAATAATAGCCCAGGCACCAGACGAGCTAATAAATGGCTGATGAACAATGCAGCTCCAGCCAGGAGCAGACAGGAGATGGAGACTGTTCTCAATTCCAAACAAAAAAAAAGCAGGAATAGGGGAATAAATAGTTACACTGGAGTGCGAAACTCCGGCAGCCACGGGTAGCTTTGGAAGTGGAAAAGTTTCCCTATTTAAAGGAAATTGTTGGACCTGTACATCCCTTAACATCCCTGCCAACCGCCACCATTCCATGATTCTGTGATAATTCCCACAACACCGGCACGCGGGAGAAATAGGAATTATTTCAAGCACAATTTTAAAAGCTGGATTTGTGCATAAATTTTTCCACAAGGAAGCCACAAACCCTGAGGTGCTGTCACCGAGAGGTCTTCGAACATAGGAAAACCCTGGAGCAGGAGGGTGTCCAGTGCTCCCAGGAAATATTGGGAATATTGGAACACACAAGCCTAAGGGAGAAGGGATCAGGCACATTCCAAACCAAATGTAGGACAGGATTCTGCAGGTGGGGGCCCAGCAGACAAGGAGAAGGTAGGAATGGATCCCAATTCATCCCATGAAACTGCTGGAACAGCTGCTCCATGAGCACCGTGAGGAGGAAGTGCGGAGACTTCAGCTGGAATCCTCTTTACTCTTGTGGAAATTGGGAAGAGGGAGCAGCAGGGAGAAAATCAAGGGAAGTGTGGGGATGATGGACTGGAAATTACTGGACAAAGATGCTCCTCACATCCAGGCCTGGGCCTTGAGCCCTGTCCTGCAGGGCTCTGCTTCCAAACAAAAAATTCCTGGGAGGAATCTTGATAAACCTGATTTCGATTGAGTTTTTCTTTTATTTTTATTTCTTTTTTTGTCCCATTGATTTCATTTCACCTCGAGTGTCTATAAATGAGTGGCCCAAGTCTGATTCCATCACCGAAAGCCCTTCAAAGGGTGATCCATGTGCCCCATCCCTCCCCTCTGGATGGAGGATGCTTTCCCTACTCCCCGGGCAGGGCAGAGAATGCAGAGATGGTTCCTCCAGGGCCTGGCCCTCATGAGGGATGGGATTTGGGATTTTTTTTGGCAGCTGTGAGCCCACCTGGGATAGAGGATTTCCCTTTTTCCCAGCTGAAACAAACCCTGAGACTGCCCAGCCATAAAACAGCCCCAACACCAGAAACCCGTGAAATCCCAAAATCTTCCCAAACCACTGTGGTGCATCCAAGGTCTTTCCCTGGAAATCAGGACTTGCAGCCACCCTCGGATCAACCTGGCCACGGGGCCGGGGAGAGAAGGATGGCGAAGTGAGACGTTAAAAAAGCAGGACAGAGGATCCGCAGGAGTTTTGAGCTATGGGGCTGCCAGGCAAGGCAGGGAGATAGTCCCGAGATTTATGAACAGGATCCTCTCCCCGACTCCCGACACAGCTCCGGAACTTGTGGGAAGTCTTATTTATCAACCCCGGGGAAAGGACAAATATAAGAACAGCCCGTGACAGACGATAACTCACCGCGCTGCCTGAACGTGCAGCCAGTGGCATTTTTCATCCCGCTCCTCTGTTTGCACAGAGCTCGGCACCGGTGTTGTTTTCATGGAATTTCTCCATTTGGGAGAGATTCGCCCGTTCGTTTCGGCTGGGATCTGATAAGCAAAGCGAGGGAAACACGAGGCGGGAGCGGAGCAGGGGCAGGGAAGCTGAAAAGAAAAGAGATTTTTGTTATCAGCTCAAATATTGACTGGGAGTCGTGAGGAGGGAGGGAGGGAGAGAGGAGAAACTTGCTCCAGAGGTAACTTCGGAAGAATCCCAGGCTGTTGCTGGAAAGTGTTTATCTCCTGGTTTCTTGCCTTGATAAACAGAGAGTCATTCCAGGGAGTGGAGTCTGCAGATGTCGGGGGTGGGGGCGGGGAGAGGCACACGGACAAGCAGGAGCAGGGGGATGAAGAAGGATAAATTTAGTTCTGATTTTGGGAAGGAATTCCTCCCTGGGAGGGTGGGGAGGCCCTGGCACAGGTTGCCCAGAGGAGCTGTGGCTGCCCCTGGATCCCTCGAAGTGTCCAAGGCCAAGTTGGACGGGGCTTGGAGCAACCTGGGCTAGTGGAAGGTGTGGAAGAGGTGGAATGGGAAGCGCTTTAAAGTCCCTTCCATCAAAACTATTCCATGATTCCATAATTCTGTCCAGCATGGTCACACACCTCCAGCAGCCCTCATTCCAGGATGGAGCTCAAGGACCACTCGGGGGTGGTTACATTTGGGACAGCCCAGGACAGGGACACGCCGGAGCAGTTGGAGGGTTTGGAGTGGTGGCACAGGGATGTCGGTGTGGCTGGAAGAGCACTCATAGGATCGTGGAATCAAGGTTGGAAAAATCCTCTGAGATCCTGCGGTCCAACCCTTCCCCAGCACTGCCAAGGCCACCACGGACCCGTGTCCCACATCCCTGTGTTTTGGACACTTTAGGAATGGTGGTGATTCCATCACTGCCCTGGGCAGTCCCACGGGATGTGCAGGAGGAAGGGAATGGCCATGCCAGCATTCCATGGATCTGGCGGGCTGCAGGGATCAGTGTTCACAGGGCCTGAGAGAAGGAGGGACCACCCCCCTCCCTGGTTTCCTCCTTCCATCTTCCCATAAGAGAAAGACAGGAAAAGAAATTTTCCTTCTGAGCCGGCCAGAAACAACCCTGGAGTTCCTTCCCAGCTCTTCCTTCTTTTCAAAGGGACAAAAACTGGGACAGAGGAGCTGCCGCCCCTCAGGCATTGCCACATCCAGTTCTGGGAGATGCCTGACACAGTTTCCAGCAGGAATTCCCATCCAGCCTCTTGGCTCGGACCTCCATGGGCAGTGAGGGGTGATGGACAGGGCTGGGAATGAGGATGGGATGGCTGATGGGAAGAGAAGGGCCCTGCAGGAATCGGCAGGGGTTGAGAGGGACAGACAGGGAATGCAAAGGGACCTTGATGGGAGCATTCCCACCAGGATCAAAACCGGGCCATCCGGGTTATCCCATCCCCACGGAGCCGCTCGTGGCTCCCGCACAAAATTCAGGAGCTGCTCCTCTTTTGGAAGGTGGAAAATCTGATCCAAAGGTCAGAACACTTCAGATTTGATCCGTCCAAAAAACCTTTCCCGCATTTCCACTGGAGTGGAACAGCCCCCTCAGTGGAGAAGGATTCCCTAATTTTTCCAGAGTGCAGGAGGCGAAGGAAAGCCCTGGCACACACCCACGCTGGTTTTCCTTTGGGGAAAAGCTTCTCATTCCCATTTTCCTGTCAAAGAAGGAAAATTTCCCCCTAAAAGAAGGGAGGGAACTTGGAAGTAAAGGGAGATTCCAAAGAAATAGAAAATGGGAAAAAAACCTTCTTAAAGCACAGACAAAATGAGGCAGAACGAGAGGAAAAAGGGGCTGTAAACAGCTTTTTCCCCTGCCACTACAGCCCCAAAAATTGTTCCTGTCAACCAGCTCCTGGAAAAAGTCTGGAAGCTGAAAAAGGAAAAACAAAAAGCTCAGGGATAGCTGTGAAATCAGCCCAAATCTGCTCTGTTGGGCTGGGCTGAATTAATTAACATCAGTTTTTATCAGAAATGTGGGTTTTGTATATATTTTAAATATTGGTGCAGCTACTTGAAAACGGAGGGATTTTTATTCTGCTCCACACCCCTCTTAAAAAAAGAAATAGAGAAGAAACTTCTTAAACAAAATAGAAAAGACAAGGAAACGGAAAAAATGAACCCTATTTCTGCTTTATGATTGGTCTCGAAGCCATTTCCACCGGCAAAATGTGTAAAAGGAATATTTTACCCAAAGGAGAGTGAAATAAAAACTCATCCTCAGCTGGGATTCCAGGCATGGGCACAGGTTAAGGTGCTCAAGTCTTTTTCTAAAACATTTCTTTTTTTTATTCCCTGCAATTTTCCTGTTTCTTCTCACACGAAAATGTCACTCAGCCTCTTCTCGGGTCGGATATTTTGCTTTCTCCCGGCTAAAAAGGCAAAATTACAGCTTTCCTTCCACCTGCTCCACGCCCCTTCTGATTTTCAGCCCAAACCGGTCATTTCCAAAGGTGTAATTCCGCTCTCCGGCAGAATCCAGACACAAATCCGCTCCTTTCCAGCCTTTGGATGGGAATAAAGCTCTCTGGGAAGGGCAAAAAGCGGTCAGGGAATGTTTTGTGGGAATTTCTCAGCTGGGGGAGCCTTGGAGCAGTTTGGTGTGGGTGATGTTGGGATTATTTGTCACCGACCAGGCACTGGGCTTTGGGTCATTGAGTAATTTAGACACTAAAACCTTGGAATGTTGAAATTCCAAGGAGTGGGTGGGATTTGATCCTGCTGGGATCCCACTTGGAAGTGGGTGAAGCTGCCCTATCAATATGGAATGTTCTCAATAATTGAAGGAGGCAAAGGAATCAATAAAAACACTTTAGGGAGGGATAACAGAAAGGTTTGGGCAGGAATATCCAAGTTTTCCATGGTTTTTATGCCTGTGTCACCAGTGATGGGAGATCTCAGCACCCACTCCAAGTGCAAATGGAAAATCAGCCGTAGGAGTGCGGAATTTTTTCCCAGGTTTCTGGAGCAATTGGTGGATGTTGGTGCAGGAAGAGGCTCCCCGTGCAAATCTTTGCAGCTTCACCACTGGAACAGAAACAAATCCAGGATGGATCCCTTGTATTTGTCGGGAAAAGGTGATGATGGAGCCACAGGGGTGCATTTGCTCTGCCCCTGCCTTGGAAAGAAACTTCCCAGCCATTCCCAATCCACACCAATGAACCAAGCACATGGAGCTGGTCCCTCATTAATCAACATCCAGATTATCCCGGGGCTTGTTCCAATTGACCCAGAGCTGAGCTTCCCTTCTCCAGGAGTGGAAAATAAAATAAATTTACCAGAACTCCGGCGTGCCAATTCCATTCCCAGGGGTTTGATTTCCCTGGACAATTTTCTGGCCTCTCAGCTCGGAGCAGGAGCAGATTGCTGGAAAAATGCTCCAGAGGTGTGCAGGGACACGGCAGGACTGGAACTTGGTTTGTTTAAAAGTGCTGGAAGTTCATTTGGAATTGCGGATTTAGGGGCTGTGAGGCCTCTTGTGGGTCCAAAGATCCTGCCATGGGAAATTCCCTGGCAAATATGTGGGAAATGTGAGTTCAGCGGGAGGGAGGGAGGGAGGGAGGGAGGGAGGAAGGAAGGAAGGAAGGAA
>VZRJ01006768.1:0-102705 GCA_013397565.1 Ptilonorhynchus violaceus | reverse complement strand
CCAGTGAGCCCAGTATGACCAGTGAGTTCAGTGAGAGCAGTGAGACCAGTGAGTCCAGTGAGCCCAGTGAGTCCGGCGAGCCCAGTGTGACCAGTGAGTTCAGTGAGACCAGTGAGACCAGTGAGTCCCAGTGAGTCCCAGTGACACCAGTGAGCCCAGTGAGCCCAGTGACACCAGTGACACCAGTAAGTCCATTCTCACCCCCGCTGCTCCTTCCTGCTGCAATCCCATGGGATTCTGCTGCCCCCATCGCTGCCAGGCAGACCAGTGACCCCAGCACGGGCCTGGGGCGGCACTGGGAGCACTGGGAACACTGGGAACGTGAACTCCCGAGGCACAGCACGGGCAGCAAAGCCTCCCCCGGCTCCGTTCATCCTGCTCTGGATGTCTGCCCGAGTTCCCGAGGCCCGGGAGGTGGGAGAGGGAAGTTACACAAACGTTATTAAAAGGGTTGGGATTGAAGAGGAGCAGGAGCTCCCAGTTAAAGCGCACATTTGGGATCAGGGCTCGGAAATGTCCATTCAGCTGTTCCGAAATGTGACTTTTGATAATGTGACCCATAAAACTTTCCTTGAAGTTCACATCTCTGTTCTTTTTCCTTATTTCTTTTTTTTTTTTTTGGCAGCCTCTGAACATAAAACCCAAGCATTTGCTCCTTTGGTGGGCCTGATTTTTGTCATAAATTTCAGGCAAGAAGCAGAACCTCTCCCTGTCCCTAATTCCACATCGAGAGCAGCAACTCTGCTCCTAAATCATCATCTGTGAGCATTTACAAGGAGCCTTTCCTGATTTGTCTCCTGTATCCCATAATTCTGGGCAAAATGGGAAGTGCTGAGTAAGAATGAAGTGTTATCAGGAGAGGCCTCAGACCATCTATAATCTCTCTCATCCAAGTGGGATTAATGATCCACTGGAAATGCTAAAAGTGCTGGTCATAGATCAAGGGCTAAATGGGTCGTGGAATTTCATGGGTCAAGCAGGAATGGGATTTGTCACTGAGAAAAACCTCATTAATAAACAGCTAATTGAAAGCAAACTTGCTCGGGAGAGATCTTATTGTAAAGATTTTTTACATTCTTATATAAACCCCCATTTAATTGAGTTCCTTGGAATTCCTGGCTGGGCATCAGGAGCGACCCCATATGGGAAGTGTTCTCCTGCAGCAGGGATGGTCAGGGAAGGATCTGAGGGAGAGAAAGGGCAGCAGGGATCCCGGGACTCTTCCACCAGTGGGAGGGACAGGAATATTGAGATATTGGCATTAATGAGAGAGGATTCCATGTAGGAGGTGTCCACCCGGACAGCCACATCCATGTGGGATTTGCTGCTCCCTGGGAAAGCTGTGAAGGATTCACAGACCCAACTCAGATCCGAGTTTCCCCCGAAGCAGGAAAACTCCTCTGCTGTGACATCAGAAGGAGCTGGGATTCGGGGGGATAGGCTGCCGTCATTCATGGAGTCACAGAAATGTGGAATATCCTGGGTTGGGGGGATCTCACCAGGATCATGGATCCAGCTCCTGGCCCTGCACAGCCACCCCAACAATCCCAGCCTGTGCATCCCTGGGAGCGTTGTCCAAACGCTCCTGGAGCTCTGGCAGCCTTGGGGCCGGGACCATTCCCTGGGGAGCCTGGTCAGTGCCCAGCACCCTCTGGGGACAGAAGAACCTTTTCCTATTATCCATCCCAAACCTCCCCTGGCACAGCTCCGGCCATTCCTGGCTCCTGTCCTTGTCCCAGGGAGCAGCGATCGGAGCTGCCCCTGCTGAGGTCTGAGCTCAGTCTCCTCCAGCTGAACATTCCCGGTGCCCTCAGCCTCTCCAGACCTTTCCCCATCCCTGTGTCACTCCCTCTCAAACAGCTTTAGATCTTTCTGATTTTGGCAGAGATTGGCCGTTTTTCCTTTCCTCATCCTTACAGGTTTCCCCGGATTTTCTCTTCATTCCAGTTCCTTCACCTAAACTCTGTTCTTGCCTCCCTCTAATTTCCATTTCCAGCAGCTGTAACTTTACCTATTCTGCATTTTTCTCTCCCAAAGAAGTGGAACTCCCTCTAAATCCTTCAGGAGCAGGGCAGATGCTGTCATCCCAAAGTTCTCCTGGCAGATCCACTCCCTCTTCCCTATTCCTGCAGGGACACAGCTTTGCTTTCCCACCCTGCTGCCCACCACCATCCTCTCCCAGCCCTTCCTCCCAAGCAGCCACTGGTATCGATAATGCTGAATTATGAATTGCTTTAGTGCTATTGAATAATTTACTCACCACTTCAAGTTCTTCCAGCAGTTTGTTAGAGACCGGTGCTTAGCTAAGGAATTTAGTTTGGAATTCTCGAACATTCTGCACCATGTTAATTAAAGCAAAAGGGAAAAATAAAAAAGAACGGAAAAAGTGAACGAAATAACTTGTGATGGTTTTGTGGAAGGAATAACTCCCAGCTGTCTGCAGTCGGGAAAGATGATTTAAAGTTTGATCCGGGAGAAATAATGGAATGTAATGAAGTCCCCAGACAATAATCAGGGCCTTATCTCGGAATGCCAATCTGGCCTCATCTGCTATTCCGGGGAAGATGACTTTGTTATCAATAATGAAAGGAATTGGGGCCTCCCTTCAGAGTCTCGTTAATACCAGGCAAATTCTTCTCTGTCCAGTTATTCCTGAAATCTTCACCAAAAATAAATCCCAGGGCTAAAATGGGAACAATTCCCTGAGTCATCAATTAACTCCAAGAGTGTCTTTGGGGCAGTGAGCACCAACCCGCCCTGGCCTGGCTCCCGCAGCTTTCCATGCTCCAATCCATTCCAGGGTGCAACGCTGGACTCTTGGTGGGAATTCCTCTCCAGGGCAGATCCTCCAGAGCCGCTTTCCAGGTGAAGAACAAAAGCCTGAAGGAGGAAAGTTCCTCTTTTGTGTCATTTAACCAAATCCCACATAATCATGGTGGAAAATTCCTTATCCCGATTTGATCCTGTGTTTGAAAACTGCAGCAGGCAGATATTGGGAATGTGAATTAATTAAAATTGGGGGAATTAATTGTGTTGTCCTGTATCCAACCGCAGCTCTGGGATTTTGGCACGGTGGCAGGGGATCCTCAACCTCCTGGGATGTTCCGGGAAGGGCTGGTGGTTGGCACCAGGGGATGTCCCACCCGTGGTTCCCTTCATTCCCACGTGCTCGGGGTGGTCAGGACTGCATCCCGAAGGGAAGGGAATGGTGTGAGCAGAGAGGGAGCAGCTCAAGGATCAGGGCTGGAGCATTCCAGGACTGAGGGGACAACTGTGAAACACTCACAGAAGTTTGGGATTTATTGGAGAAGTGAATATATTCACCCAAAGGTGAATATAAAGCACTTTCAATTTAGCAACACCAAAAGCACAGGGTTTGGTCGGAAGTTTGCATTTAACTCGGAAAACAAACCCGGTTATCCAATGAAAAACAGATGGAAAAGGTCTGAGTTCAGATTGTCCGCGTGGCAAAAAAATACGGATTTCTGGAGAAAACCAAAAATCAGCTGCTCGTGGTGCCTCTCACATCCCCTGAGCACGGCCAGCCCCGGGTGTGACCTTCAATGTGACACCAGAGCTACGGCCCCGAGCCCGGCAGGAAAGCTCATCCCTGGAACTCGGGATCGTCACATTCCCATCGTGCATCATCCTCGGCACGGGCGTCTGGGAGCTGCCTGGAGAGGAGGATACGGGGAGGTTTTACCCTGGAAAACAATGAAAGCACTAGATCTTGATTTAGGAGGATGAGCACCCCTCGGAATAGAGAGAAAACAGAAGTCAATGGAAGTGTAGCAATAATAAATGACAAACCCAAACCCGGTAACAAAGCAAAGCTGGTGCCTGTCTGAAAGATAAAGAACCTGCACGGCTGGAATTTGGCCATTTTGAAGGAAGAAAGTGAAAAAATAACAGCAAAAATCTCCTGCCCACAGGCGGCTTTGGTTTGGGAATAGAGAAATCATTTCAATTAATGGATGCTGGAAAAAAATCTGTATTAGAAGGGTTAAATCACCGAGTCTCAGATGTAAGAGTATAATAATATTTATTATATATTGTAAATTTGCTGTGCTAAGGACAGGCAGTGGGAGCACAAATTAAGCAGAGGATAATGAAACGCTTCCTAATTTGAACAATTCTGAATCCAGGGGTTAAATAATCCCGGAGAAAAGGTGCTGGAGAATAGTGGCAGATATTGGAAAGGCAAAACACTGCCAGGGGCAGGGACACCTCCTACTATCCCAGGCTGCTCCAGGTTGTCCAGCCTCACCTTGGATACTTCCAGGGATCCAGGGGCTGCCACAGCTTCTCTGGAAAACCTGTGCCAGGGCCTCACCCCCGTCACAGGTAGGAATTCCTTCCCAAAATCCCATCTATCCCTGCTCTGTCTCAATTTAAATCCATTCCCTCTTGTCCCGTCCCTCCAGGCCTTTATGAAATTTAATTTTGAAAAAAATGTTCACTTTGAAAAGCTCATTTTAAAAAATATCAGTGACAAAGTCCTGCTCTGACTCCCTTTGGAATTTCCCAGCCCTTCCAGAAGGGATCCTCACCAAAGGAATGCAAGAACCTTGGGATAAAGTGGCTGATTCCGACAAAAATGGGTGCTTAAGGGATGAGAAAAGCACTTCCCAGGGGAGGGATTTCAGGAGTGGACGTTTGTAAACGATCCCAAAAGGCCAGGAATGGTGAGATCCCAACGCTGACGGCATCGAGTGATCCAGGATTGGAAAAATCAGCCCAGCCAAACCTGCCAACAGTGACTGGATGGGGAATGATGGTTGGGAATTGGCACAGGTACCCAGGGAATTCTGCACCACAAGGACCTGGGCCCTACATTTAAATCCATAATCAGGGGTTGGATCTCACGATTACTGTGCAGGAAATATTCCCGAAGCCAGAGGATCCAAAGAGATCCAGAGTTCGGGAACGGATGGTCCTGAAATATCAACTCAGAGAGGATGGGAAGGGGTGCTGGAATGGGCTAAGGAAGGAAAAGAGGCCGGACTGAAGGTACGGGGTAAATCCCTGTGTCCTGAACACGGATCATCCCGGGGAATGGCTGGAGTGGTGTTGGGAAAGGTTCAGGAAGATCAGAAGTGTGGAATGAGGAGCACAGGAGATAATTTCAATATAGAATAAGGAATGTGAGTGGAAAATGCAGATTTGGGAGTGGAAGGGATGAGTGGATAAGTCGGAAATGAGGCAGCAGGATGGGATGCTGGTGGGAGACTCAAAACCATGGGAAGATAAACTATGGGATCTCCATCACTGAAGGCTGCAGAGGCTAAAATTCTGTGGGAAATCCCAAAAAATCAGCAAAGCCATGGATAAAACAGCCATTCAAAGTATTCACTAGATACAAGGATCCCTTCCAGAGATCCCTTCTGAAATCCCTACATCCTCCCAGGACACATGGGAGATCCTTTGTGTCCTGTGGCCACTCCTTGGCTCCAGAAAACCCATCCAAGCACAAAGCCTGAGGCTGCTGCAGAGAGTGACAAGAATTCCAAATCATTCCACAGAAGCCAAACCAAGAGTTGTGGGTATTTATTTATTTTTCCTTTCCCAAGGCTGTATTATATTAAATTATTTTGGAGATATTTGATCCCTTTCCCCGCTCCAAGGGGCTCCTGGACTGACTGAAGAGGTGTTTATTGGAGAGAGAAAAGTGAGGAAAGCTGATTTTTACTCCAGGATGTCGTTTATTACCTGGGTGTGCATAACCAGGAAAAATTATTAGCTACGGACATAAAGTTGTGGAGTTTGAGCCCAGAGGTCACCGGAAGATTCCTGTTCGGAAGCAGCTCCGTGCACAGGGTGGAAGACACCTCCGAGCAACTCTTTTTCCGATTACTCCCTGAGACTGAAACATCTCCTTGGAATAAAATCCAGATCCTGGCTGGATGTTGCCTTTGTCCCTGGGCTTTCAGTTCCCGTCACATTCCTAAGTCCTTTTCACAATGAATGTTTCCCACATTCCCCATTTTTCCTCCCCCTGCTCCTGCCTGTCCATCCATTATAATCCACACTTTTGGATTTTCGATGGATAATCCTGGAATGTTCAGTTCTTTGTTTACCCAGCTCATGGCCCACCGTACAAATTCTCCTAAAGAATATTTTCCAAGGAATAATTCCATGGAATATTCAAGGATAGCTGAACTGTTCTACCTTTGCTTGATTTATGAAGCTGCACCTTCTGCTTCCATACAAACTCCAAGAAAAAGGTAGGATCCTCTTCCACACAGCCCCTCTCCCTTTACCCCAGAGCCACATCAGGTTTGCTTTTAATCCTATAAAATCCTATGGGATATGAATATCCCATTTAACCAAACCCACTTTTTCACGGAATGCAGCCCTTTGGCATGGGAAGCTGCCTGGTTTTATTCTGGCAGAAATCCTTCCAGGATGTTCCCTTGCTTTGCTTTGCCCCTTCCCCAGAGAGAGGAGACCCCATGGAGTCTGCCGAGCTCAGAGTTTTCCAGTGTTTTTTCTTCCTGCTTTTCTGCCAACCTTTATCCCGTGAAAACAAGGGGAAAATTTGATTTCCAAAGGGTGCCTGCGAGGAACTTGGAGCTGCTGGGAGAGTCAGGCTGAACAACACGGTTTGTACCTTCCTTGGATCCCTTTGCTGCCATGAGAAACTTGTCTCAGGATATCCGGTCCGGGATAGCAGGAAAACAAGCGGAAATACAAAATTCCAGCGGTGCTCTTGGAGCTCATTCCTCTTCAGGAGAGATTTGGGCAAAAATTGGGGGTGTAGAAGGAATTTTTGGGCCACTGGGTCCCAGATTAGGGAAGGAGCAGCTGCCTCCATGCAGGGAGCTGAATCACATCCTGATATTTGATGTTTTTCCATAGATTTCGCTGCTTTCCCTGCAGTTTCTCCAGCAGCAGCTCCCTCTGCATCCTCTCAGATGCCGGGCGGGGTTGTGGCTGTGATGGATTTGGGATGTTGTCCCAGGAAAAGTGCTCCTGATCCTCCTGTGCAGAGGAGCTCAAAGCTCTCAGAGCTGTTGGATTCTGGAAGGATCCACCAGGATCTGCCCTCTCCTGATCAAGCCCCACACGCAGAAGGAAAAGTCTCTGGGAAGGCTGGATCAGGGATCAGGATGTTATCGGGATGTTTCTGCCGTTGGAGACAGGATTTTGTTGTCTTCAAAGTTAATTAAATAATCCATAATTTTGCTGCTGGGGTGACTCAGAGGGACATCCAAAGTCGGGCTGACGGAGCCCAGGAAGTTCCGGGACACAGGAGCAGGAGGCAGGAAAAGCCTATGGATACCTCCAGAATAAACGTGACCACTCCAGATCGGGACATTCATCCCAGAGGGATGGAAAGCAGCAGTTCCCTGGAGCCAGGAAGGTTCCGACTCTTTGGACTGGGGTGAGCTTTGTGCGGTCACGTTCTGCTCGCTTGCAAATCCCAAAACACTTGGAAAGGAACAACAGGGAAGAGCAGCTTCCCAAGGTCTCCAAGCTTTCCAGAGTCCATATTGGTCATTCCCAGTGTGCTCTTTGTGGAGGTCCCACTGCATCCCATTGATAAATGGAAAAGATATTCGAGGTTCTAAATAAAAATAGCCTAAAGAAAACAATTCTTCCCAGAATCCTTGGAATCTCCTTGGGAGAATCCCGCAGCTTGCCTTGCACGCTCTGGCAGAACGGGCAGTGGAGAGGATCTGAAATTTTAGGTTCTTGGGGATGATTTAGGATCTCCCCGCAGGGAATTACGGTGTTAATAATGTGCTTAACCCTTTAAAAAACGCTTGGGAATGGAAACTCCAAGGAAGCAAACTCCAGAAATTTGGTCACTATGATTTCATGGGAAAAGAGTACCAGCTAATGAGGAATGAAGGAGACCAAAAACTTCCAAAAAAAGGGATGTCAGAAGACTCAAATCCAGGAAAAAATAAATAATTGTGATAAAAGAAACTTGGAGCTGCTTTGGGGAATTCTCAGGGACTTGGAAAAAAGGAAGGAAGGGGATCACGAGTGGAACCTGAACATGAAAATAAATTAGCAGAAGGTCTGGAATGAAATGAAACTGGAAAATGAAATAAATCCTCGGATTTATAAACCTATATGAACAGAAAAATGAAATAAACCCTTGGATAATCCCACACAGAGTAAATAATGGATATGGGAAAGCTTAAGGATTCGGTGCATCCCTCACTTAAATAGAAAATGTTATCTTTAGACCAATTATTGATGCCATTAATTCCAGGAGAGGAAGGGAGAAAATAGGAGATGAATCCTCAGCCTTTACCTGGGAGAGCACGGGGAGGAAGAGGGAAATCCTGGAAGACCGGGAGGGAATAACCACAACGTGTGGCGTTAAAAAGGAATAATCGAGGAGCTGGGCGGATCCAGACAGGTCAGTCCAACCTCAGCACCTGGAAAACACTGGAATAAGCAGCTGAGCAGCTGGAGGATGATAAGGCAATGAGATAAGAGCCCACACGGATCTGGCAAGAAACAATTCCCGTGGAAACAACTGAATTCCCTCCCCTCGGCAGGAGAACTGCCCTGGGGGATGGGGAAAGGGGCAGGTGGGATTTGTTTGGGCTCTGACACGGCCCCACAAGGAATTCTGGGAAGTCTGAGCTGCTGTGGGGGATGAACATCCCTGAAAACATCACTTGGGGGCAACTCTGGATGGATCCGAGCCCACTTTGGAGGTGGTGGCAAACGGGCCCCGTCTGGTGGCCAGCACCGTTGGCTGAAAGCTTTGGAGGTGGAAGAAATCAAAATTCCCACAAATCTGGCGACTCAGGCCGTGTCTTGACAGGTGAGATGGAGCCCTCCTGGAAAACGGGATTTGCACTCCTGCCCTCCCCAGATCCTGCAATTCTCAACCCAGACCTCGGAATTCTCAACCCAGACCTTGGAATTCTCAATCCAAACTTTGGAATTCTCAACACAGAGCTTGGAATTCTCAACCCAGACCCTGCAATTCTCAACCCAGACCTCGGAATTCTCTACCCAGAGCTTGGAATTCTCAACCCAAACCCTGTAATTCTCAACCCAGACCTTGGAATTCTCAACCCAGACCTTGGAATTCTCAACACAGATCTCACCCTGACCTTCCAGAGCTGGGGTAAATGCTCCTCCCCACCCCCCAGCTCTGCCCCCTCCTCAAGGCCATCCCTGGACAGGGATTTTCCAGCATTCCAGGCAGCAGCAGCATCACCAGTGGGAAGGGTTTTGAGCACACTCCCAACATCAGGAAACATTCAGGGGAAAAATTCCCAGATTTGGGATCAGAAAAGTTGTTGAGAGAAATAAACACAAAACACAACTGATTTTGTCTCCAGCTGCCAGGAAATGAACATTTTTGCCTCCTAAAGCCCATTCCCAAGGAACTGCTGTGTGGCCATTGTCCCCAGCTGGTCCATTCCCAGGATAACACACGGATAATCCATCCAATTGTCTCCCTTTGCTCCGAAGCAAGTGGATTTCCTGGAAAGATCGGCCTGGGAAGGAGCTGCAGGAGTTGTGTGTGGGAAGAGCCATTCCTGACACTTTCCCTCCACGTCTCCAGTGGTTGTCCTGCCTCACCCTCGTGTCCCACACCTTTGGGGACACCTTTGCCACCTCTCCCCCCGGTCTTGGCAGGAGACTTTACAGCTCATCCCAAAGTGTGTCCAGTCTGCTCCGGCAGGTGATTGGCAGCCTTAGCACCCCGTGAGCTTCGGAAATGTGCCGGAAACATCCATGAAAATGTGGATTGCATGACGCTTTTTGCTGCTGTCACCTCCTGTGTCTCCTCAGCTTTCCAAGGAATTCACTCCCAGCCTCTCTCCATAGCTCAGAGGGGACACAACAGGAATTGTTCTGGGGGTGCTGAGGCAAAAACCCTTGGAAGATTTCCAAGTGCTCTGGATGGGAGAATCAGAGCCGAACATGTTCTCCATGAATTGGAGGCAGGGCCCAAAATAAAAGCAGTGAAATTCCACAGGGATGAAGGCCAAGGGCTCTGTTTGTTGGGATCCCAGGAGGGTGAGGCCCCTCTCTCCCTCTCCCCACCTCCCATTTGCTCATTCCCGCCTTGGGATGAGTTTGCTGCCCTTTTAGGTGTGCTGGTTTTGGGGCTGCGTCGGACACAACTCCGAGTAAAAATTCCTCTTCTTTATTTGTGAAGTGTGAGCTGGGTCCTGCCTGAGCTCCTGCTCCACAGCCCAGCCCCACGAGTAGCAGCTCGGTGTCTCTGCAGGGGAAGGATTCTCCAAGAGTGGGAAACAAAAGGGCTGCCAGGGATTTGGGAGCAGAAATTCCACGGCTGAAGAAGCCAAGATTCCCGCACAGATTTTGGGTGAAGGAGAAATCTGCTGTAAAATACGAGACAGGGAAGGGTTTGTGCAGCACAGCCAAGCTTGGAGTTGGAGTCAGGCACAAACTCAAAATGTGTCTTTGGAAAGAATAATCTCAGAATCAGGGTTTGGGTTCAGAGAGATCTTAAATCTCATCCCATTCCATCCCTGCCATGGGCAGGGACACCTTCCACTAGCCCAGACTGCTTCAAGCCCCGTCCAACCTGGCCTTGGACACTTCCAGGGATCCAGGGGCAGCCACAGCTTCTCTGGGCAACCTGTGCCAGGGCCTGCCCACCCTCCCAGGGAACAATTCCTTCCCAATATCCCATCTAAATCTGTTCTCTTTAAGCCCGAAGCCATTCCCTGTATCCTGTCACTCCAATTCCTGAGGATAAGTGGATGAGCAGCAGCCGGAAACCTAAACCTGACCTTGGAATGCAGAGCAGGGGGCGTGAAAAGATGGGAGGTCAGCTTGGTGCTGTGGCTTTTCCTCACAGTGGACTTTAAAATTATGCTGGGATCTCGGAGGAAAACCGGGAAAAGGGGTTCCCTGTGGAGAAATCAGGAAATGAGAGGAACTGGTAAATTTTCCTTTCTAGAAAAAAGAAGTGAAGGAAAATATTCCAGTCTCCC
Source organism: Ptilonorhynchus violaceus (assembly GCA_013397565.1). Taxonomy (NCBI): domain Eukaryota; kingdom Metazoa; phylum Chordata; class Aves; order Passeriformes; family Ptilonorhynchidae; genus Ptilonorhynchus; species Ptilonorhynchus violaceus. The sequence continues at coordinate 91,759 of VZRJ01006768.1, read as the reverse complement.
ACAAAACATAAATACAATTAGAAACAGGGATAGCAACTGGACCTGCTCCTTGTGTAGGGTGAAAGAGCAAGGAATGAACTGCTGGGTTTGTATAAAAATATTTCAGTAATAAAATAAGAAAAAATCTTTGGTCCATCAAAAAGAGAAGCACAGGGACAAAATAGGGACAATTAAAGGGGCACATTGAGGAGAGACCCTTATTAATCCATCTGTTTAAGGGATCTATTGATCCCTGGCTGTGCCTCAGCTCCAGTGGGGGATTAAAGGATCTCCTGAGGCTCCTTTAAGCCTTGTGTCCCATGATCCGGGCAGTTTTTCAGTGGCACGGGAAGTTGTGTCCTAAAAAAAGCAACAACCCAAAGATAACAGGGCTTGGATGGCGACAATCCACGAGCAAGGAGAGCTCATCCTGAGCTCTGCCGGAAAGGGAGCTTCCAAAAGGTGGGATAAGAACAGAGGAGGCCACAGGAACAGCAAAAGGATGATTGGAGGCTTGGGAAACAGCAAGGAGATTTTCCCGGAGATGAAATCTGGGAACGTCATCTTGAGCAAAGCGGGGGACAACGGGGTGTGCTCGGAATCTTGACTCTGCTTGTAGAGAATTTTCCTTTATTGACACTCATCAAGACCAGACTAATGGAGAAGATTGGGCAGAAGCGGGGCCCGGCTTCTGTTTGTTTTATTGTAATTGGTTTTTCCAAGAGATAATTAACTGTGGAACTCATTGCTCCGAGACACGGCAAAGAGCGGGAATTTATTGAGGGGAGGTGGAACGGGAGAGGTGTCAGCAGGAGGGAGAGACAGGATGTTTGTTTAGGGGGGATGAATTATCCCTGCTCGCAAATTGAATCAGTGGACAGGAGAGGTGGGGTTTGGAAGCACAATGTTGGAAATTTGGCTATTATGGATTTTTATTCCATATAGTGCTGCCCACCATGGCTGGCAGAGAAAGGAGCAGGCAGATCCATGCCATGGGACCAGAATCATGGAATGGTTTGGATGGGAAGGGACTTTAAAGCCCATCCAGTGCCACCCTCTGCCATGGGGCACCTTCCACTATCCCAGGGTGTTCCAAGCCCTGTCCAACCTGGCCTTGGACACTTCCAGGGATCCAGGGGCAGCCATAGCTTCTCCAGGAATTCCATCCCAGGGCCTTCCCACCCTCCCAGGGAACAATTCCTTCCCAAGATCCCATCTAAAACTCCTCTTTTCCAGTTTAAGCCGCTCTGTCCTCTCAGTTCCCGTTGTGTCTTCACAACCAGAGCAGGAATAAAAGCCCTGTGGGAGCTGGAATTTGCCCCTGGCATTTCTGGGCACCAAAACCAAGACATCTTCAGCTGTTCTGAGCACCAGCCAAGTGCTGAAGTTGTGTTAAATTTGGGAATTCAGCCCCTGGAGGAATTTCAGGCCGGGCTGGTGTCTCAAACAACTCTGAGCCAAGGAAGCCGCAGTGCCCAGGGACTGTTCCACAGGGCCTGTTTGAGAGGAATTAATGCCAATACTGGAGGAACTATAGGATAACTTATGGAATTTCAAAGCTGCGTGGAAAAGAACCCTCATTGCTTAATGCTTAAACACCCCACTCACAACAAACACCTCTCCATGCCAGCCACTGCTTTATCTCTGCCTTATCTCCGCCTTCTCTCTGCCTTATCTCTGCCTTATCACCACGAAATCCAAGCACAGATCCGCTCCAGCCCGGTGGCTCTGGGAGGAATGGCTGGGTGGGATGTGATGATAATGAGTGGCTGTGTGACGGGGATGAAACTTCTCCGTCCGCTGAATATTTATCTTCCAATTGGAGCCAGCCGAACCAGCGGGCAAGAAAAACAAGGAGACACGAAGCCTTTCTCTCCGATGCGTGCGTTTTATTTTTATTTTAGGTCTTCTTGCCCCGCTAGCAAAGGTCATAAATTATTTAACTGCAGCGGCTCAGCCTTCTCTTTTTTACTGTCTAATAAAATCAGGGAAATATAAATCTATTTTAAGTCCTTTTTTTTTTTTTTTTTCCCAAATAATTGAGAGGGGAGACAAGCAAAACGGGAATTGAAGCAACAATTCAGGGCAGGGTGGCAGAGAGTTGTGAGCACACCAGGAGGTTTCAGCAGAAAGCTCGTAAGGAGGCGGTTTTGCTCCTTTCTGGACAAAGATGTCTTGTTCCCGTTTTAAATTTAATAATTTATAGACTCGGTGCCGGGGTTTTTCATCTCCTGGCTGCTTGCTGCCTATTAAACACATAATTCAGGGGGTTACATTATTATATTTTGGGCTGCCCACATTTCAGGCAGGAGATGGGGAGAGAGGCGCCGATAAGTTTGTGGGAATGATTCAGGGTGGGGAATTGCGGGATCAGATCCCTGCCTGATTTCCCTGGGATTGTTTCGCCCTGAGATTTTAAATAAGCAGCGGGTTTTTGGGTATGGCCCTGCTTTCTTTGTCACTTGGAATTATCAACATTTAACAGCAACTGCTGCAGGAGTAAAAGCGGAAAGGTCAAGGAGGTGGATAAAAGTAAAAATTCAGCACGAGGAAAAAGGAGAGGACAAGTGTGGGCAGAGGGGGAGCAGAGGGGGATTTAAGGGTCAGAACCCTTTCCAGGAAGGAATTTTCCCGATATCCAACGTGAACCTGCCCCGGCACAGCTTGAGGCCTTTCCCTCTCCTCCTGTCCCTGTTCCCTGGGAGCAGAGCCCGACCCTCCCCGGCTGCCCCCTCCTGTCAGGAGCTGTGCAGAGCCAGAAGGTCCCCCCTGAGCCTCCTTTTCTCCAGGCTGAGCCCCTTTCCCAGCTCCCTCAGCCGCTCCTGGGGCTCCAGCCCCTTCCCAGCTCCATTCCCTTCCCTGGACATGCTCCAGCCTCTCCAGGTCCTTCTTGCCATGAGGAGGAGCCCAAAGTCTTGAACCCTTTCAGCTTTTCCCCTCATGTCCCAAAACCCCAAGGCTGCAGGGAGCAGCTTTTCCCAGCCCCATTCATTTCCCAGCCCTGCTCTGCACAAACGCATTCCACAAATCCCGCCAGGATTTGCCCTTTCAGCCCTCAACCCTTTCCACTTCTTTATATTTCCCTCCCGTCTCTTTCTCCCAGGACCGATCCCTTCACTTAGGAGAACATAAATGATCAGGGCTTGGTTGAAGCACACAGGAGCAGATATTTCTGGATAAAAATAGATTTCCTCCTTCCACATGAATTCCTCCAGCTCTCCCATCATTTCTGCCTGAGCAACAATAACGACTCCCATCGGAAACCCCTCCAGAGGATCCCTCTGCAGAGCAGGGAGGGGAATTCAGAGCACATCGAGGGCCCCTTTCCACCTTTCCCACCGTCTTTCACAGCTGTATCCGAGCTGGGAGCGAGGAAATGGGATTTAAAAGGAGGAATTAAAGCAACACCAAGCCTGGTTTTAGGTGGCTGATGAGAGGCTGGGACAGAAGGGATTCGTGATTCCATCAGGAGCAAAGGGAAAAAATTCGACTCCTCCAGCAGGCTCAAGGGGGGTGGAGCAGCTAAAAAAAAAATCCTTAAAATACACAAAATGGATTTGGAATGCCAGGGGCTCCAAAACTGACAGAAGGGAGCCGAGGGTGGAAGGGGAAATGTGCTCTTCTGCCAAGACTAGACTCGGTGTTAATTGCCAGCTTAGGCAGGAAAAACTCAGTTGCACCCCCGAGAGGGGCCCACGGAGACAAAGCGGTGGGAAGAGCTCAAATGACCCCCTGGGCAACTGTCCCTGGCCAGCAAAGGAGCCACCAGCCCATCCAAAGAGCCACCAGCCCATCCAAAGAGTCACAAGCTCATCCAAGGAGCCACCAGTCCATCTAAGGAGCCATCAGTTCATCAAAGGAGCAACCAGTCCATCCAAAGAGCCACCAGCCCATCCAAAGAGTCACCAACCCAGCAAAGGAGTCATCAGCCCATCAAAGGAGCCACCAGCCCATCCAAGGAGATACCAGCCCATCTAAGGAACCACCAGCCCATCCAAAGAGCCCCCAGCCCATCAAAGGCTCATGTCCAGGAGGGCACAGGGGACAAAGACAGGCAGGAATTACGGACTTAGGGAAGGGCTGTCCCAGGACAGCCTCGGTCCCGTGGTCCGGGTGTGAAACCCAGCGGGATGAGCCACTGCCAGAGCTCCTGCGGGACTGGAGGTGCTGCCTGGGGGTGCTTAGGGAGGAAATAGAGGTGGGGAAAGGAGATTTGGGGAGGAACAAGTCTGGGAAAACAGAGGAATAATGGGGGGAATAAAAGGAATGAGGGGGAATAAGGGGGTAAAAGGGCTGGTCAAGTGTAAAGGGGTGGCTGGTTGGGGTTTGCCTGGCTGTGTCCCCCTGTCCTTGGGTTAAATTCCATTTCTAAGCCTTTACCTGGATGAGGGATTTTATTTTCAGTTGAGGGGTATCAGCAGCTGGAGTGTCCCTGTGGCCTCAGGGACACGTCCAGGGACCAGCACTTGGTGGGAATGTCTGGGACAAACCTATATATATTTATATATTTGTGTGTATGTGTGCTCCATAGGTGCTTGTGCCCCTGGAATTCCATGCCGAGCCTTCATGCTGCTTGGAGCTGGAGCATCTCCTCTCTCAGCCTCTTGGATCCGCTGTGATGGCCCTAAAATTCCCAATTTTTCGTGTGTGGCCTGTGAAAGAGTTAATGAGCAGTTAATGCCGCTCAGGCTGTGTGACCTCCCAAGATTTCGAACAGCCCTGGGAATATTTGGGGTCTCAGGAAAGGTTGGTTAAGGCAAAAGGGAGGGCGCCGATGGAGAAGTAGAGTAAATGGAGCAAATCCTCGAAGGATTGGGAAAAGGATAACGCTTGTTTTTCATATTTATGTTTCATAAGTGAACTCCATGAAATGAGGGAAGAAGGGGAAGCCCCGTAACCCAGAGAGCAGAGGGTGGAGGAACATGAATTATTAAACATCATTTCATAAAATCTCGGGAAACACAATAAACAGGGAGAGAGCCGAGGGAGGGATCACTCCATCATCCAGAGGCACAGGGAAAAGCAGAGCCTGGAGGAGATCAGGGCTCAGGGATCACCTCATCCCCCTCTAACTCATCGCTGCAGCAGCCAGGGGTGGCCAAACTCTCGCTCCATGGCCCCTCCGTAGTTTGGAGTGAGATTGATTTTTCCATGTGAACTGAATCCATTCCCCTGGCGGAAAGCTCCGTATCCCACTGGAGCTGTGTGCATTCCCACTTTATCAGCAGGGGAAGGATCACCCTTCCTGTGGGGGTCCCGAGGGTGGGACAGGAGGATTTGGGGGTCTCTGCTCTCTGCAGGGCTCAGAGAAGCCCGGAGACCCCACTGAGCCCCCCTGCCCGTGCTGTGGGGCTCCAGCTCTGCATCCAAGGATTCCCACTGTGCTTCCAGTTTTGTAATCAGGGACTGAATTCCTACCAGGATCAATTTGGTTCATTGAGCTCGGCTGGTGCTGGGAGATGATGGATAACTCCTCCGAGCCAAATATTGTTCCTCTGGAAACGGTTCTGATAAAAAAAGTCATTCCATACCTGAGATTTGAGGTGAGTTTGGGACCCCGAGGAGCTGGGAATTCTCGGGTTGGAAATACGGAGCGCCAGGGGGTGGAAAGGAAATTCCCAAAGGCTCTGACTCCCCCAGCAGACACAGCAATGTCACAGTGAGACACCTCCACTGCTGGGGCTCGTGGCAGATGGAAAAACCTTCCCAATAAATCCCTCTTGCTGGATGTGGATTTGGGGAATGTGTGCACCAGATTCCAGTGCCTCCCCTGGCCGTGTTTCCCATCATCCCACCAAAGCAAAGCAGTCCTGAGTCTGTGACCTCCCACCCTCAGCAGACACTAGAACGCCAACCTTTGTGCTAATTCCAAACATTTTAACAACGATTTGATGTCTAAATCCGTGTTGGGGAAGACAAAGTGCTCAGGAACGGGGCCCCCAGGAAAAAGCATCATTCCCGGGTTGTTCCCAGATCATTCCCTGCTCATTTTGTCTGTTGAACCGGGGAATGAGAGGATGCAGGGCTGGATTTTAAAGCAGCTTTGCCGGGTAAATCCTGCCCCTCACAGGGGCTAAAGCAACATCCCTGGAGTGCTCCGTGCTCTGGAAATTCCTCAGCAAGCAGAGCCTTGTCCAGGTGCCCAGACACCCACGGAGCTCCTTCCCACCTCCTCATCCTCCCCCCTGCCAGGCTTTGTGTCCAGTGCCTGTGGAGGATGGAGAAAAACTCCAGTCCTCTCCCATCCCTCCACTGTCCCACAGTGGGCCAAGCAGATCCAAGGAATTCAAGTCCACAGGGCTCTTCTGATGGAGAAGAACTCTCCCTGCAGGGCTGAAAGGGCTGAAAGCTTCTGGTGGGCAACTGGAGCGAAACTTGGGGGTTGTTTTTCTGGGAAAGGAGGGTTTGGTCTTCTCGTGGGGGATTTAAACTTGGGATTTAGGGATCCCCACATTTGTTTATTTATTTATTTATTTATTTGGGATCCCCAAGGTTATTTGGCTCCCTGGCCTTGCAGCTTTGCACGGGATTTTCGTGTTTAAAAACGATGTCCCAAAATTCCTTCAGTGCCTCTTCCAGGGAAGGGAGGGAAATGAGGCTCATGGAAAGGAAGCTGCATTTTCTTCTCTGTCGAGGATCATTGCCCCGTTCAGTCACTGCCAGTGGAATCTGGAGCTCCAGAAAATTCGTGGAGAGGCTCTTTTAATGAGTGTTGTGCTAATTAATCTGTCTTGCTCGAGTGCTTAGACAAAGCCCATCAATACCAAGAGGGTTCTTCATTAAGGATTTGGGATTAATCCTGCATTTAGGAAAGAAAGGTTCTGGCTACAACAACAACCACCCAAAGCACTAAAAAAATTCTTGGTGGGCCTGGAACCCCCCTGGATTCCCTCTGATGGACACTGAGACCAAGGCAAAGTCCCCTGTGAGCGCCATTCCAACGTCACAGGAGGATTCCACTGCTGCCTTCCGGGAAACGACAATCGCAAGGAATAATTCCAGCACCCTGGAGGACCCAGCGACGGCTGCATGGATCCCACGGAAAGTCAGCGTGATCCTCATCACTTCCCAGCCCCCTGCTCTGGAGTTCTGGGCTGAAAGAGCCAAAGATCAGCACAAAAACGGCATCATCGGCGAAGCACAAGCGGTGCCGTGAGGTGCCACCCCCCGAGGTTGGCACGGCACGGCTGTGTCCTCAAGGGACACGTATCGTGGAATTATGGAATATTCTGGGTTGGCAGTGACCCACGAGGGTTTGGTCCAGCTCCTGAAGGTGATGTTCTCCTGCTCCATCGCCTCCTCCAGGCAAATCTGTGGGAAGAACGGCCGAGGGAAGGTGAGCAGTGCCTCACCCTGTGCGTCGTGAGGAGGAATTTGACATGGACAGGTCTGTCCCTCATCCCTGTTCCTGCTTTCAAAGCCTCTCCCACCCCACAGACCCCCCTCTGCTTTTCCACCTTCATCCCATTGCTTTGTGGACCTTTAGCTGTGCCCAGTCCTCGCCACTTTTGGAAAAGCTCTGGAATATTCCCGTGGTCCGAAGATTCAAGCCATCCCTGCCCTTCACACAGAGGGAAATAATCCAAGATGTCCCAATCCCTGCTCCATTCCCGGCACTACAGAACTGCAGGTGCTGTCCCTTCCTTTCCTCCATCCTTCCCTACCAAGGCTCTGAGAGAATTTCTATGGGAAAAACTCCTCATTCCCGGGTTGGATGCGCCTTTTCCCTGCTCAAAGAAGCTGCAAATCCAGGATACCCTGATTCCAGAGCCGTGGGAGTAAAATCCAACGGAGAAAGGGTCTGTGAGGTGGGGCCAGGACTCCCAAAGATCCTCCTCCTGAGGATTATCCATGCTCCCTCTGCTCCCAGCATTGCTGGCAGGAGCCAGGAGAACAAACCCAGTGTCCCAGGCCCTGAATATCCCTGAAAAAAAAGAAGGAAAGAACACAAACCTTGAGCAGTTCAAACACTTTCCTGCTCGCTCAACCCGCTGAAGGGCCAGGTTGGCTTCAAATGGAAAAGGAGCGAGGAAAAATAACAACGAGGGGCAAAGGCAGGGAAAAAAGGACTCTTGAATCCCGGCTTTGATCCCGCTCCCTGTCCTGCCTCCACTGAAGTGATGTCCCACTGATCCCTGCAGGGCAGAGCTCGGCTCGTTTGGTTCAGAGGAATCTCCTCAGCCCTTAGAAAATCAGTTCTTTTTTACAAATACTGCTAAATCAGGTCAGCATTCCCACGTTAAATATTCCAGCTTGGCCTGGATTGGTTTGTTTTTACAATATTTTAGCAGCCTGCTCTTCATGAAATAGGAAAAAAAAGAAGCTGTATTTTCATTTTTCACATGCTGGATTGAAGAAGTCCAAACTGTGTTTGCTTTTCAGCTCTTTATTGAAGTTCTCACGGGACCTCTTTGTGGAAAAAGAGGGTATTAAACTGGAGACTTTGCTGGATTTTGGTATTTCCTTATGGTTTTGGCCCAGCTGGGACATCTCAGCAGGAGGTGAAACCCCAGTAGGGTCCAAACCCTGCATTTACCTCCAGACCCATCCCCGTGGTGGCCACACTGTGGAAATTGTGGGGTTTTCTGGCAGGTTCCGAGACCCTTTAATCAATCCAGAGCTTGGGCCCTACTGGGGTCTCAGATCCAGCTTTAAAAATCAGATTCCATGTTTGTCCAACAGCAATAAACTCCCCGGGTTTTTTAGGGTCATAAAAACCCTACAACTGCTCCCATTTCTGGGTGTAATTCACCCAGAGGTTTCCTCTCCAATGGTGCAGTGCAGATGATTGGAGTTAGATTAGCTGGAAGCAGCACATCTCCATGTGCAGAATTCCCAGGAATAATTCCCGTGCAGGGAAGGGAGGGGCAGGGGAAGGACAGGAGGGGAGGGATGAGAGGAATAAAAAAAAAAGGCCATGAAGGCTTCACAAATCAGGAATTCAGGGAAGCTCTGCTCTCAGGGGGTATCAAAATCCCATTTTCCTGCTTTGAGCCGGAGCTGGAAGCACAGGTCGTGCTCGGCCGAGGGCTGAGCTCCCTGCAAAGGCATCCTTGGAAAACACAGTCTCCCAGGACACTGGGAATTCCTGGGCTTCCAGACAGGCACTCGGCTCCCCGGGAGCTTCGGAGCCATAAATGAAATGTTAGGAATTACTTCAGAAACTCCCGGAATTATTTAACCCGGGAAAATAAAAGCCTTGGAGTCAACACAGTGGGTTTTTTAAAATGGAAATAATGTAAATAACGACCAAAAAAGAACATGTGAGTTGGGGTGTAACACCAAAACAGCATCAAACTGGCCGTGAATAAATTTAGACTGGAAGGCATAAAAAAAAACCAAAAAAACCCCACTATGGAATTATATCCTGGAATGACTTTTCGAACAGCACAGCAGGGGCAAGGAACTGAAATTATTGCAAGGTGAAAAAAACTGGAGGGAGGCTTGTAAAGCAGAACATGGGTCAGAACAGGGCAATAACCGGAACTGGAGCCCCGTGTGACCCCAGGAGGGCGGGGGAAGGAGCCGCCTTGTTCCTGCCTGATTGCATTCCTTGTTCCGTGGATATTCCGGATTGTGCACACGGCAAACTGAGCTATCCCGACAGACATTCCCGCCCGGAGCAGCACAGCTCGAGTAATGGAAAGAGGATTTATTTCCAAGGGTCGGTGTCAAAAATGGAATTAGACAAGGACTGGTGGATTGTACCTGCTTTGTTCGGCTTTTCTCCGGCTGACGCTGCTGGTTGTATTTTCCTGGCTCGGGGAAAAGAGGGATTTGTTTGCCAATGGAAATTCCTGCACATTCCAGGCCTTAATTCTTTGCCAGCACCGACTTGTCTCGCTCTGAGGAGCACGAGGTCGTTTCCTCGGGAAGGGAGGGGAATTAGAGAAACCAATAAACGGATGGATATTGGTCCCGTTCCGTCCCTGCTTTATTTCCTCGGGTGCACGGCGGGAAATTCCCATTACACACGGAATGGAAAACTCAGCCAGAGCGACCGCGGGAGGAAAACAAATTCTCAACTTGGCTGCCCCTGGCGCACAGCACCCGCCTGGAATGTTCCCAGGGAAAGCTGCGCCGAAAGTCATCGGGAAGTGTTGATGTTCAGCACCTCTGTGGGAATAAGGAAAATGGAGAAAGCCACTGCGATATGTTCAACGTCAGAAACGGGGGCTCGGTCGTTACACGGAAATTACTTTTTATCAGCTCTCCTTTTGGAAAAGAGAATAAAACACAAGGAATGGAAATAAGGGAATAAAATGAAAGGAACGGCCATAAATTCCTCGTCTGTGGTGTGGAAAGCAGAGGTCACGGTGGGATTTTGGGCAATGTGTTTTCGAAAAAGGCCAAAAGAAGCCACACAGAGGCAAAAAAGGTGCTGGAAATGCAAAATATAATAAGAATTGAGGGAAATAAGCACACAATAAAAAACTGAAATGGTGTTTGCAGCTGGTTTTACCAGGAAAGGGTCAAGGAGGCTCCTGCTCCTTTCCTTATAAAGGGACACATCAAAGGATCATTCCCATATTGAAGGAGATCCTGGAGTGTATCCAAAGGCATTAACGGATCACCCAGACCAAAGGATGTTCTTCCCAGAGCAGCTGAGGAATCCCACGGGGAAATTGCTGCATGAATAATGGGAGTGAGGCTGGAATGTGAAAATGCCTCAAGGTCAGTGGGACAGCACCAGCGAGGTTCCCGTTTTTAAACAGGATCCAGGGTAAAGCTCAGGAAAATCCAGGGTGGCAGCACATCCGTAGCAGATAATTGATGGGAATTGTGATATAAAGAAGGATCCATGGATAAATGAAGTGTAATGGGAAGAGTTCTGTGAAGGGAAATGGGGCTTTAGATCCCGGTGGAGTTCTTGGAAGGAGTCAATGGACACAGAGATAAGGGAGATCCAGCTGGGAATGGATTTGCATTTCTAAAGGCGTTTACAAAGTCTTTCACCAAAATAAATAAATAAATTAACCCTTAAAGAAGTTCAGCTACCATGGAATGAGAGGGAAGGTCCTCACGGGAGAAAATAATTGTGGAAAGCACAGAAAACACAGGTTGGGAAGGAAGGAAGGAAGGATGGAAGGAAGGAAGGAAGGAAGGAAGGAAGGAAGGAAGGAAGGACAGACGGACTCCTTGGCATCCATGGAACTCCCTCTGGGAAAGAGAACACTCCCTGTCAGACCCTCCTGGCACACTCAGGTCCTGGCAGGTGATTATTACAGCCTGGAAATTGTCCTTGGTCATTCCTGCAATGGGGAGTTGGAAAAGCATTGGAGTCAAACCTATTCCATCTCCGTTAAGGTAGAATTGCCCAAAGCAGCTTGGATTCCCCAGGGAATAAAGGGACATATCCCATGAAGGAAATGATCCCAGCAGTGGGATGGGCTGAGCTGTGTTGCTTGAATCCTCTGCTCTGAGTTTCCTACCAAGTTCTTGTCCTCATTCCTAACCCAGGTCCCGGGAGCAAATCCTTCCCTTCCCCCTCGCTGGGCTGCGTTGGAGGCTGGGAGAGGCGAGTGTGGCACTGAACATCTTCTGAAATTGCACTTCAAGCAGCAACAGCGACTTGGAAATGAAAGTTCAGCACTTGTTGCTCCCAGAATCTTTGCTTTTTCAAAGTCTTTCCCAAAATTTTAACTCTGGGCATGCTCAGGTGCTGAGGTGTAGGGTGCAGCTCTCACCTAAGGATCATATGGATGCTCCCAAGAGTTTCCCTGGGCATTGATCAGTGCTCTCTCTCCCTGCATCCCTCTCTTCCTGGAGTCCAAGCTGGCAGGGGCTTTTTTTCCTCTTGTTTTGGAGTATTGGACAACATTCCATGGTGTGGGAAGGATGTGGGGTAGGATCATGCCAAGGACCCTTCCCAACCAATCCAGGGTTGCCTGAGACAGAAGGAACTTTGAACCTCCTCTGCTTTCAGCCCTCATCTGCCAGAACCCCGGAGCAGATCCATGGAAGCTCCTGTTCCAAATGCTGGGATCATTAAAGATGTATCAGTGTCTGCTTTTATCCCAGGAATTCCTAAGGAGGGAGAATTTCTAAACCCAGGCACGACTACTCCATACAAATCATCCATGAAAGCCCTGGAAAAGGTACTGGTGATCGTGGCCAGGATTGCCCCAGAGAGACTGGGATATTCTGGCAATTTTTGCCTCCAGACCAGTCCTGGAGTCTCCCAGAGTTTTATTTCCTCATTAAACACCTCAGCACAACGAGCTTTGAGGGAGCCCTTGCCAAAGGCTACAACCCTCCAGCTGTCTGGACACAAACCCCACCTCTTTCCCACCCCAAATCCAAGATTTTCATGGGATCTGCCCCAGTCCAAAGATAAAAAGGCCAGGCTGTGGTGCACAAACAGATAAAGCCGGGATTGGTTGGTTATTTTCCATCCCACGGGGCAGTGGGGGATTCATCTCGCAGGAGCGCATCTGCTCAGGTGAAAAATGGAAGCTGGAGCAGGAGCAGCAGCACAGTCCCGGGCAGGCTCGGGAAGTTGGTTTTTGTGAGACACAGCAGGAATTCAATGCATTCTGACTCACAAAAATTAATAAACGAGGCCGAAAAACGAGTTGTGATGCGATGTGTGAAGAGCTCAGGAGGGAAGGATCTGGGAATGAGCTCTGTGTAGCTCCACAGAAGTGACCCTCGGTGAGAGGGGGAGGAGCACAAATTCAAATTCAAAATAAAAGGGTAACAACGGGGAAAGGCTCCTGATGGGCCACGAGGGCAGAGCCCGGCTCGGCAGATAAAATGCGGATGTGCTTTGCAGGATGTTTGGCTGAACATAGTCCAGAAAATCAGGTTAAACACCTTCAGGGGCCTTTCAGGATCTGTCTTCAGGGAATGCTGACGCAGCTCATTCCAGCACTTGGAAAATGCCAGAACCGGGGAATGGTTCTCTATGACGTGGGCTCAGCCCTCTGGAGCTTCAACAAGATCCCAGAATCATAAAATCATGGAATGGTTTGGGTTGGAAAGGACCTTAAAGCCTATCCAGTGCCAGCCCTGCCATGGGCAGGGGCACCTTCCACTATCCCAGGATGCTCCAAGCCCCATCCAACCTGGCCTTGGACACTTCCAGGGATCCAGGGCAGCCACAGCTTCTCTGCCCAACCTGTGCCACGGCCTCCCCACCCTCCCAGGGAACAATTCCTTCCCAATATCCCATCTAACCCTGCCCTCTGGCAGTGGGAAGCCATTCCCTTGTGTCCTGTCCCTCCATGCCTTGTCCCAAGTCCCTCTCCACCTTCCCTGTAGGTTCCCTTCGGGCACTGGAGGCCACACTTGGATCCTCCCTAATCCTTAACCTAAGCCTAAATTGATCTCTCTGTTTTTCTTTCCCACACTGGAGCTTTTTTCCCTGGATTTGGTTTCTTTTCTCCGAGGGCAGTGCCAGCTTTGGTGCCACTGGAGAGAACCAAGGTCGTTCCACTTAAATCCGCCACTGCCTTTTCTCCTGGCAGCGCCCGCAGTTCCTGCCCAGTGCGGACTTTTACTGTTTCAAATTTTACTAAATTTTACGATTTCACCTTGGTTTGATCCCACCTTCAGCTGGGATCTGAGTGTTAAAGAGAGGTTCATTTTTAATGAAATACTGCGGAACCACCCAGAAACAAACTGGGAATAAACTTCCCAGCATTCCTGCTGCACGAGATTTCTTTCTGTTTGGCTGAAGCATCCAAAAATATTTCTTATGATTCAGTTCAACCTGAATTTTCATTTTTTTTTCCCCTTATCTTGTGAAGGCTGAAGAAAATCCTCCCGTGTGCAGCACAGCTCGGAGGGGAGAACCCACCCTCCAGCACCACAAGTGGTGAAGAAATCCCTGGATTTCATCCCGTGGAAATATTGCTGAGTAAAAGAGAAATGCGATGACTTGGGAAGTAAATATTTCTTCCAGCTGAAATGATTTCCTTCTTCCGGAGCCTTTGACTTTGTGGGATGTCTGAACTGAGCTTTATCCACCCCCACTCACTGGATCGAGTGAAATGTTTAACACTGAGGGGCTCAGCCTTGGATTCCTCACCCCAAAACAGCCAATTTTTTCCAAAACAGCCAATTTTTCCCAAAAGAGCCTCTCTGGGAGATCCCAGGAGCTGCCCTAGCAAGGGATTTCCTGTTGTCTCTGTACTGGAACTCATTTCATGGTCAAAATAGGACAAACTCCTTCATGGAGCAAAGGTCTCCAAAGGTGGAATTCAAGTGGAATTGGCTGAATCCATGTGTCCCTGGCTGTGAAGAGACTCGAGGAGACCAAGTGAGTGGAAGATGCTTGAAGCAGGAGGTGACTTCCATGGAAAGTGGGCACTGAGAAAGCTTCATGGAAGTGTTTGGGCACTTTTGGTGGGATTGTTGGGATGTCCCGTGCAGCAGGATTTGCTGGTTCTTCCAATCAGGAGATTCTATGACCCTGTGGAAAGGCTGAGGGATGATCCCTGAGCATCCTCTGGGATCATTGCAGCAGCAATCCCCACCATGACCCCAGAATTTCCAGCCTCTCCCTCCTCACTCACCAAGTTCCTGGAAAAATGAGGCTGCAGAGTCCCTCAGGATTTTTCAGTCATTATTGCATGGAAAAGATTCTCCTGTGGCAATCCCAAATGAACTCCTTTATCCAGCACAGAGAGCAGCAGCCTGTTAGGGCAGGATAATCAGCTCTGGGTTGGAGATCTCTTTCCAGGGAAGGTGAATCCTTCCTGGGGTCTCTCCCCTTCCCCTCTGCTCCCTCCGCGAGGCACAAACCACCCAGCCCCTCCTGCCTGGGAACTGAGATACCTAAAAACCTGTCAGGGCTAAAGAGAGCCAGAACACAACTCAAAAATCAGCAGACACTTGGGATGATTTCAGCTTAATACTCACTTTGTGCATCGCTTCCCCTCGATAAAGTGAATTTATTGATCCCCCCTCGGATGTATTGTTCGGATATAAATTCATTAAATTCGGTGAGCAAGAAGCAAAGGTTGGGTGGCGGAGCACAGGAGAGAGAAGCTGGTGAGAAATTAATAATTCTGTATTCGGTGCTGTCTGCAGTAAATAATGCATGGAGCCACCCGCCGAACGATGAGGCTCCATGAAATATTGAAGAGCTGCTTTTCCAGGAGCCAGTCTATTCCGAGCCCGGAACGGGCCGCATTCCGCCTCGGGAGCGGCAGCGATCGCGGATTTAAGGCTGGATTAGAATGCACACACACACACACACACGAGGGCTAAATGAAGATTTTTTCCAGGCATCTTAAACCTGACGCTTCTTAATTTGGGGCTGCTTGACTCGGTGACCTCGGCAGTAATTCAGTGAGATGTTATTGGGCTGCTTTTTTCCCTTTTTTCTCTCCGTTATTCCCGTGCTTCGGTGCGGTTTTTGGAGGAGGCATCAGGCTCCCGTTTCACAGATGGGAGCAGAGGTGGGAAATCCCCGGCTGGGAGCTCAAGGACGGCTCAAAAACTTGAGTTAGCTGGGAAAAATGTGAAAAACTGGACAAGGCAGTGACGTGGGGCAGGCAGGAGCAGGGATGTTATTCCTTGTATTACACATGGACAACTTCTCTGCCCACCCTCAACAAAGAGAGGCCTAAACCCCACCAGAATCACAGCCCAGAACTTCCTTAAATTCTTAATCACATCGACACTCATTTTATGTGTTAAATAAATATATATATCCCTCTTTCCAACAGCTCACAAAGCCTGACAGGCCAGGAGATGGAATTTTCTCCTGCGCAGCTCCGTAGGAACCAGTGCTTCGGGATGTGCTCGTTTTTAAACCAACTGCAAAGCTCCTGCTTGTTTGGGGTTGTAGAACTCCCACAGTGCTCAGGCTCGGTAATAATCTGAATATAATTTGTCTGAATAAGCAGCACCTTCTCCTGCCTGCACCTTGCCAGGTGATGAATGCTCCTGCGTGGCTCAGAGATTGCTCTTCATTTTTTAAGATAAATAAAGGTTTATGAAGAAACATCGGTTTTACATGAAAAACTGTGTTTGCCCTGCAACTTTCGTCGTTATTGTGTTTGCGTCTCGGCTCCGCATTCCCGCCCCGCATTCCCACGGCCTGGCCCATAATTCATCCTCCCACACACCTGGAGCAGCCCAGGAAGCAAAATTCCTCTGTCTTCTCCGGGGCTCCTCCACCCTTCCTTCTGTGTTTTCCCTCCTTCTCCTTCGTGGCCTTGCCCAGTTTTTACCCCATTGCTTTCCTCTTTCTCATCCTTCTGTTGCTCCCCAGGAATGTGTGCAAGCCCACAGTGCTGAATCCTTGGACACGGATCCGTCCTTGGCTGTCACTTCATCCCACAGGGAAACCTCTGGGTTGAGCACTGGGGTGAGGACCTTTGGCTGCATCCAAGACATCCCAGAATCGCAGAGCCATGGAATGGATGGGGTGGGAAGGGACCTTAGAGCTCATCCCATTCCACCTCCTGCCATGGGCAGGGACACTTTCCACTATCCCAGGGTGGTCCAAGCCCTGTCCAGCCTGACCTTGGACACTTCCCGGGATGGGGCACAGCTCGAGGCCATTCCCTCTCCTCCTGTCCCTGTTCCCTGGGAGCAGAGCCCGACCCCCCCTGGCTGCCCCCTCCTGTCAGGAGTTGTGCAGAGCCAGAAGGTCCCCCCTGAGCCTCCTTTTCTCCAGGCTGAGCCCCTTTCCCAGCTCCCTCAGCCTCTCCTGGGGCTCCAGCCCCTTCCCAGCTCCGTTCCCTTCCCAGGACACGCTCCAGCCCCTCCAGGTCTCTCTCAGGAGGGTCCCAGAGCTGCCCCAGCACTGGAGGTGCCCCAGCAGTGCCAGCTCAGGGGACGGGCCCTGCCCTGGCCCTGCTGCCACCCCAGGGCTGGCACAGCCCGGGTGCCCTTGGCCTCTTGTCCCCCTGGGCACCCCTGGGCTCGTGTCCAGCCGCTGGCACCTGCACCCCCAGGGCCTTTTCCAGGATTCCAGCCACTCTTTCCCAAACCTGGAGCGTTCCATGGGGTTGTTGTGACACCCTCAGGACAGGACACAGCACTCGGCCCTCAGACAGTGGATCTCAATCCATCAATCCAGAGTGTCCAGATCCCTGTGCAGAGCCTTCCCACCCTCCAGCAGATCCACACTCCCCCAGCTCGGTGTCACCCATGAGCTGAGTGAGGGACCACTCGATTCCCTCCTCCAGGCCACTGATAAAGGTATTAAACACCGAGCCCTGGGGACGCCCTTTGTGACCTGTCACCACCTCCATCACCACAAACTCACAACCCTCGGCATCTCCATGTCACAGTTTCCCATTCCATGGGAACAACTTGCTTAACCCCACTGGGATGGAGCGGTGGAAGTCTGGCTGTGAGGAATCTCCTGCACGCAACAGCCCAGACTGAGACGGATGAGCCACGGAGAAATACACAACTATTAATTCCAAAAAAGAAAAATATCCCATATTCATTCCTTTTCCTCTCATGTTTCCCTTCCAATCCACATCCATAAATAGGAATGAAGGAACTAATGTGCCTTTAGTGACTGGGTTTGTCTGTTTGCCCAGCATAATTCACGACCTGCTTCAGCAAACAGGAGAGCAAACAGATTTGCTTTTGATAAATGGAAGTGGTTTGGTGCATTTCTTCATCACATCCCTTCCTTCCTTCTTTTTTATTCCCCTCCTCTCCATCCCCTTGGCTGTTTTCCTTACAGGGATTCTCTCTCCGTGCTCCAGCGGTCACGTCTCAGTCTGATCCCAGTGTTTGTTACATCCCAGGACTGTCAGAGTCACTCCCTGCAGTGGAATCATTTTCTGGTGTTTAACAGCTGAAAATGGGCAAAACTTCATGCATTTTTTATAAATTAACATCCTTCCCCTGGCGGGAAGAGTGGGATCCTGTAAAGAACCAAGGGGAGAAGGGAAATTCTCCATGCAGGATGTTCAGCCCCCCAGCCAGTGACTCAAGGGCATCCATAGAGTCAGAGAATCCACGGAATCGTTAAGCTTGGAAAGATCTCGAAGATCTTGGAGTCCAAACACTAAAATTGGCATTCCCAGATCCAGAAGGAGGAGCTGGGTCTCCTGTTCCCAGAGGCTTCAGGAGGGAGGGTGGAGGAGCCTGGGCTGATCAACATTCCATACAGAAAGGGCGTTTATGGGGAATTGTTTGTTGAATTTAGTTTCATCCCAGCTGCTCAGGATGGGATTAATTCCTCCTGATTATCCTGATTTATCAGGAAGACACCCACACCTCAGCCAGCCTGTGGATTGCCTGGAGATCCAGGAGGGAAAGGGGCATTTTTAGGATGTGAGGCAGCTGCCTCAGAGGCCTCTTTAGGTGGGCTCAAAACCCCACAGTTCCAACCCTGGAGACATCTGAATCCCACCCTCGGGTCCTGGCAGCTCCCAGGAACCACAAGGATTTCCAATCCAGTCATGGACAGACAGGAGATGAGACCTGGGCTCAGATTAATTACCCCACATTAATTACCCCACGTTAATGAGGAGCAGTAAGGAAATCCCACAGCTCCAGAAGTGTCGGAGAGGCCACCGGACACCCTTCCCTGCCGAAAATTCCCATGTCAGCCCATTCCACATCCATCATGCAGTTCTTTTTATTAAGCAGGTGCAATTCCAAAAGCCTTTTTCCATTAGGATTAATCTCACGGAGCAGGGTGCAAATGGAGCCTCCTCCTGCAGCTGGAATTTGCATTGACTGGAGCTGATGGGCGGCGACAGGAACGGAGTGAATCATTCCAGGAGAGCAGAGAAGCACGGGAAGGAGAGGTGTGCCAGTGATTATTTGTTATCTGCTGAGGCCAAAGTCCCGAGCCCGGCTTGTCCCATTCCAGCTCTCCAAACCGATGCTGAGAAGAGTCCTGTTGGGAACAGTCATGGAATGTGTCACCCAGAATCGTGATCCAAGGAGGAGAAACTCCTGGAGAAGTGTCTGGACATGAGCAGGGGGCTGGGTACAGATAGGCCTGTATTGAGACAATAAACGAAAAACTCATGGAAAAATTCCTAAAACAATGGACACCAGTATCCCAACAAATATGTGGGGTCAGGATTCCTCACACGTTGTCCCGATGTTTGGTTGCAGGTTTGGTTTGCAGCAGGGAACAGGCACTGATCCCTCTGGGAGCAAACAGGAGCCGGGAATGGCTGGTGGTGTGCCAGGGGAGGTTTGGGATGGATAATAGGGAAAGGTTCTCCTGTCCCCAGAGGGTGCTGGGCACTGACCAGGCTCCCCAGGGAATGGTCCCAGCCCCAAGGCTGCCAGAGCTCCAGGAGCTTTTGGACAACGCTCCCAGGGATGCACAGGCTGGGATTGTTGGGGTGTCTGGGCAGGGCCAGGAGCAGCACTGGATGATCCCTGTGGGTCCCTTCCAGCTCAGGATATTCCATAATTCTATGATAAGACCAAATCCTTGCTGCAGCTTTGGCCACTGGCCTTGAACTCCAAGGAATTCTGGAACTCCAGGGAATTCCCAGGTCTCTGAAGCAGACACAAACCTCATCCCGAAGCAGGACTGGGCAGAGGAAGCTGCTCCCTGATATCCAAATCAGGGGGGCAGAAGGCAAAGAGGTTTTTGGGAAGCAAAGTGACTGGAAACTGCCCCTTCCGGCCGGGTCTGGGCTCATTTTTCAGGGGAAAAGTGGAAATCACTGACAGGGCCTGGGGGCTGGGCTGGGCGGGGCTTTGCTGGCCAGGGATGATGTCCAGCATCCTAAATTCCACATTTTTGGGGCCAGCAACAGTCGGGAGACCCTCCGATGGATTTGGCATCAAGCTGGCGCTCAGGTCTCGGGGAATCCACAGGATTGATCGCTGTGCAAAGGAAAAATGTGAGGGAAAAGCAGCGGGCAAAGCCCAGGCTGAGAGAGGGGGAAAGGCCCTGTGGAGTCTCTGTGTGTGAGTGGTTGTAAACTACAACTCATAGTAACAACAGCTCGTAGTAACTACAGCTCTGAGTAATTTCAGCTCTCACTCCTCCAGCTCCTTGCTGGGAACAAGGTCAGGGAAGTGCTGATCTCAGCAGATCCAGCAGGAACAGTTTTCCTGCTTTTTCCACCTTGCCAAACATCAGGGAATGAGATAGGGGGGCATAAACTTCCTGGTTTTAATGAAACACAGGAAAACGAATCACATTGGCAACAACCAGCCTCCCATCCATGCCACAGGATCGCATTTCCACTGGAATTCCAAACGTTCCCAGAGCGTGCAGAGGTGTTTAATCTCACTAAGCAGGGATAATTCATTCCTAAGCAGCTCTGCGAGGCTGCCCCGGGCAGAATCCTCTCCATATTCCAAGGGATTGTTAAATTGGGGCTGGGAAGGGTTTCTTTGCAGGAGTCTCCAGATCCAGCAGCAGCCAAATGAGGGGAAAACGGGAACGACAGGGAAAGCAGGCAGGAAAGAGGGGCTGATTGCCTGTGGAAAACATTGCCAGTGACAGATCCAAACCGGCAGAATTCCAGGAGGGAAAACAGCTGCACAACACCGGAAAAACCCCTCCAGGAACAGGGAACAGCCCTGCAGGGACCGAGACCTTGGCAGGTAAATCCATGCCCTCTGCAGGGCTCTGGGCTCCAATTTGTGGGATGTCTGGGAAGTGCTGCTGCTGGCACCGCTCTGCTCCAGCTGGAAAACACCCAGGAATATCAATCCAGGGGAGAGGCAGCGTCTCCTCCAGGCAGGCTGGAGCTGCCTGCCCTGTGCCGAGGGAAAAATCCAGGAGCTGGGAGGTGAGAAGGGGATTTTCAACTCCATCCCAGCAATTCCCGACCCGCTGCGTGTTCCTCGCCTGCTCCAGCCAGGAGTGGTTCCCTGCACTGGGGCGGAACAGTCGGAATGTTTGAAGGGACAGGGGGAATAAATCTGGAATTTGACTGTTGACTCTGCTCACCAGGAAAGGGCCAAGAGCAAGGAGAGGAGAGATTTTCCCTTTCCACCTTCCAGCTCCTGGCTGCTGCTTCCGTGCTGAGCCCCTTGGCAACTGGACATGGATCTGGGAATGGTGGCACGAATGGGGATGGAGACAGTGGGATCTGGGAAAAGCTCTGAGAGAATTAGGATTATTCAACCTGGAAAAGCGAAGCTCCAAGGTGACCTCATTGTGGCCTGCGGTGCCTGAAGGGGCTCCAGGAGATCTGGAGAGGAACTTGGGACAAGGCATGGAGGGACAGGACACAGGGAATGGCTTCCCACTGCCAGAGGGCAGGGTTAGATGGGATATTGGGAAGGAATTGTTCCCTGGGAGGGTGGGGAGGCCCTGGCACAGGTTGCCCAGAGAAGCTGTGGCTGCCCCTGGATCCCTGGAAGTGTCCAAGGCCAGGCTGGACAGGGCTTGGAGCACTTGGGAGAGTGGAAGGTGTCCCTGCCCATGGAACGAGATGATTTTTAAGGTCTTTTCCAAACCAGGCCATTCCATCATTCCGTGATCACCTCAGGAGCCCAAGTTGGCTTTTTCTGAGGGTCTTGTGTCCCCCCAGATTCCAACATCAAGCTGTGCTGGGACAGGAGTTTTATCCTTTCTTGTTTTTACAGATGAATGCCACAAAAATCAGTGTTCTTTCTTTGCCCTTTCCTTTCTTTTTTCTCCTTTTCTCTCTCAAAACTTTCTTGACTTTGGGAAAGTGACGGAGCTGAAAAAGAAAAGTGAATTTGTCACAGTGTCACCTCCGTGTATTGAAAACATTTGTAAAGTTATAAAGTCGAAAAAGGGGGGGTGGGGAGAGGCAAAAATCACACTTTGTATTCCTCATGAAAAGGAGGAGGAAAAAAAAAACCTGAAAACCCAAACCCACTCCGGCAGGTGTGGAAAATGCATCTGGTCACAGCATGGGCAGAGTGGGAAAATGGGGACCTGGAAAAGCTCCAGAAGTAGCTTTGGGGGATTTCCTGGGGTTTCACACGGCCAAGTGGGTGCTGCACTCTGGGCAATCCCAGGATCAATCCAGGCTTGGGATGAGCAGATGGAGCAGTCCCAGGAAAAGGAATTGGGTGTTGGTGGGGGGGAGCTGGACCAGCCCTGAACCCCCCCGGGCCGAGCCCCCAGCGTGGGCAGCAGGGGAGGGGGAACTCTGCCCCTCTGCCCCCTCAGGTGAGACCNTGGCTTCCCAGTGCCAGAGGGCAGGGATAGATGGGATATTGGGAAGGAATTCCTCCCTGGGAGGGTGGGGAGGCCCTGGCACAGGTTCCCCAGAGAAGCTGTGGCTGCCCCTGGATCCCTGGAAGTGTCCAAGGCCGGGTTGGGAGGGGGCTTGGAGCAGCCTGGGCTAGTGGAAGGTGTCCCTGCCCATGGCAGGGGTGGGGCTGGATGAGCTTTAAGATCCCTTCCCACCCAAACCATTCCATGATTCCATGATTCCAGCTCTGTGGTGCCCAATGATGGGAGCTGACTCGGGCTGTCCCTTTAGAGGTGACAAGCTGGGAAGTTCTTGGAAATTAAACCTCTCTTAAGGCTCAGAAAGCAAGGCCTAAACTCCCCAAAGGAAATGAAATGAATGGAATGGAATGGAATGGAATGGAATGGAATGGAATGGAATGGAATGGAATGCATGGAATTAGCAGAGCATGGGCAGGGTTGGGAGGGCAGAATCAGCAAAGCTCAAAGAACTGCATCTTCCAGGCAGGTCCTGGTGGGATTTCATTCCTTGGAGTGGGATGAGAATGAGCCACCACCATGGCCAGGAGGGCAGAACCGGGCAGGGAAGCAGCTGCACAAAAAACTGGGATGGGACAATCCCAGGAAGCTGTCACCTGCCATCTTTACACAGATTAAAAATGAAGTCATTCCCAAGTCTCCCATTTCCGCAGGAATCACTGGTTCTGGGCCCCCATTGCTGTTTGCTCTCCAGGAACTTTCAGACGAGCACCCCCAGTGCACACCACAGTGAATTCCCACATTTCCTACCTGAGTATTCCAGAGGCTGTTTATTCAGCTGCATCCCATGGAGGATTCCAAGCTGGAAGTGCTCGTGCAGCCGTTGGATATGGGAAAGCCACCCCCAGCTTATCTGCCCAGCCACAGCTCCCTGGTGGAAGTGGTTTGGGAAGTGCTGGAGGCTGATAAACAGGAGTTCGAGGAGGTGATGGATTTGGGGAATAATTTTCACCAATGAAGGATTTGCCACCTCTTTCCCTACATTCCAAGAAAAGCCGTTGTGCTTTCCACACCTATTATTCCACCAGGCTTCAGGCGCTTGGATTTGTGCATTGGAAGGGTTAAAGCTTGCCCGGAACTTTGGAAAAGCTCTTTGGCTTCCTTGGCTCCAGTTTTCAGGAATTGCTGAGGATTTCAGCACTGGTTAAACAGGGGACGTGAAACCGCCTGGTTTGAGGAGATAAGGGCTGGATCCAAGACCACAGAGCCATGGAATGGGTTGGGTGGGAAGGGACTTAAAGCTCATCCCATTCCACCCCCTGCCATGGGCAGGGACACCTTCCCCTATCCCAAGTGCTCCAAGCCCCATCCAACCTGGCCTTGGACACTCCCAGGGATCCAGGGGCAGCCACAGCTTCTCTGGGCAACCTATGCCAGGGCCTCCCCACCCTCACAGGGAACAATTCCTTCCCAATATCCCATCTATCCCCGCCCTCCGGCAGTGGGAAGCCATTCCCTATGTCCTGTCTCTCCAGGCCCTTGTCCAAAGTCTCTCTCCATATTTTCTGTAGCTCCCTTCAGGTCCTGGCAGGTCACAATGAGGTCATCCCAGAGCCTTCTGTTCTCCAGGATGAACAATTCCAACTCTCCCGGCCTTTCCCCATGGCAGAGCTGCTCCATCCCTCTGATCAAATTGGTGCCTCCTCTGGAGTCGCTCCCACAGGTTGTTCTCCAAAATCCTGCTCCATCAATTTGGTAACTGCGCTCTCTGGGAGCCATTCCCAAATGCAGGGAAGCCTGGATCTCTCCAGCAAAATGAGGAGGAAAATCACTGAGTGGACACGGAGCTCCCAGCCTGGAACAACTGTGGATGCCATGGAAAGCCCACCTGGCACAGCCCCAGCTCCCAGGATGGATGAGGCAATAAAATCATTTTCCATTTGATCTTGGTGCCATTAATTGATTCCTGAGCTCTTCCCCTCACTCTGCCTGAGCTGCCAACGGATCCGATCCGGCTCTGGCTGCTCCTGATGACCTGCTGGGGTTGGGGGCATTAATGTGACTGCCAGGCTCCCGGCAATGTGACTCCCTTTCCCCACCCTCCCAGGGAATCAGGAACAGCTTCAGGATGCTGGAAAACCTTCGGAACAGTGGGCACGGCAGCCCAAACTCACACAAGTCCATGAGCTGTGACTCCGCTTATTCTGGAGTTTGGGAAAATCCATTTTGAGTGAAGCTGTTGGACTGGGATTCATCCGTCCCGTGGGGATGAGCAGGGAGGAATATCAAACATTCTCTGGGAATGGCCATGCTCGGAGAGGGACAGCGCGAGGAGCAAAGGGATGGAGCAGCTCTGCTGTGAGGAAAAACTGGGAGAATTGGGATTGTTCAGCCTGGAGAAGAGAAGATTTGGAGGGACTTAATTGTGACCAGCCAGGACCTGAGGGGAGCTGACAGGAGAGCTGGAGAGGGACTTGGGACAAGGCATGGAGGGACAGGGCACAGGGAGTGGCCTCCCACTGCCAGAGGGCAGGGTTAGATGGGATATTGGGAAGGAATTGTTCCCTGGGAGGGTGGGCAGGCCCTGGCACAGGTTGCCCAGAGAAGCTGTGGCTGCTCCTGGATCCCTGGGAGTGTCCAAGGCCAGGTTGGACAGGGCTTGGAGCAGCCTGGGATAGTGGAAGGTGTCCCTGCCCATGGCAGGGGTGGCAATGGATGAGTTTTAAGGTCCCTTCCAACCCAAACCATTCCACGATTCCGCGATTTTGTGATTTCAGGATTCCTTGATTCCATCCAGGGCACTTCATCCACAGGGAAAAAATCGGTGGGAAAGTTAGGACAGGAAAACACAACCACAACTGGCACAGCTCCAACTTCTGGGTGTCAGGTAAGAGATATCCAGGGATATCCATATCCCAACTCCATGGAACACACCCAAGATAAGGACACAAAGCTGTTGTGTCCTTTAGGAAAACAAAGGCGGGGACAGAGGTAATTCCAACACCTTATCCCAGAAGGAGAAAGCCAAACAAAGGGGAAAAGAAAAGGTAACAGGGGAAAATTATTCCTTGGATTGAATTTTGGTCAACAGAACCTCGAGCACATGAGCCAGACCCAGCAGAGCCCTCCACACATTCCTCGGTTTCCAAGGAGCACAAACAGCGGGAATCACATTCCCATCCTTTGTTCGCAGCGCTCCAGCTCCACAAGTGGATATTTCCCATTTGCTGGAATAATGGGAGCTCTCAACAGCTCCTTCAGAGCTTTCCCGGTGTAAACTGCAGCATCCTCTGCTCCATTTAAAAACAGGGAAAATGAAACCCATCAGATGGAAGTGACCTCTCCAAGGGAAAGGGAAAGGTCCGGAACAGAGCTCCTGTTCCTTATTTTCTACCTCATGGCTCAGCTGGAAGGATAAAAATTCTTTATTCATCAGTGAAAGGCAATCCCATGCCCGGAAATCTGGGAGAGTTCCTGCTCTCAGGAGGGAGGATTTTTCCCGAAGTCGCTGCCACACCTAAAAAAGCCACCCCGAATAAAAATAAAAATTATTGACCTGATAATGCTTCATTTAATGAAATAAAAGTACAGTGAGTACTGAAAATGTTTTGGAATCAGGGATGAGCATCTGTAAGAGCAGTGTGGTACTGTGGGATTGCAGCCTCGATACTCCAGGTGCTCCGTGGACGCGGATACGGATACCCAGACAGACAGGATGGCTCAGGCATAAAAATAACCTGGTTGAGAGACAGGAAAAAGCAGTTCCCAGACAAGCATCCTGCTGCTCCCTGAGCTCGAAAAACAGAGCTCTTGGCTTGTTCACGATCTTCCCGAAGGCAATCCCTAAAAAACTCCCCATTTCTGCCATTTCCCATAAAAACCCTCAAATTATCCAAGGGATTTGACCGGTCCCTGATGGCCCAAACCCTGCTCCACTTTCAGGCCCTCCCGAGCTCCTTTTTGCTGAATTACTTTGCTCCAATCCGAGTGTCCAACATCCCCCAGCCCAGCTGAGCCCCAGGGATGCAGGATTTGGGATCCAAGGATTCCCGCTGCTCCCAGGGCCCAGCCCCAGGAGCTCAGCTCTTTTCATGAAACAGGGAAAGGTTGCATCGCCGCGGGATCAAACCCGCTGTGGATTCCCAACACTGAATTATCCCTGAAATCACCCTGCAGATCCCTGTGGGCTGTGTCTGCAGCCCAAGGATGTGAGGAAAAACCAGGAAAAGCCTTTGGAGCAGACATTTCAGTCTCTAGAGGAATGGTGGACTCAGCTTTCCCTGGGCAGCTGGAATCGTATCAGCAGTGGGACAATCCACAAGGAAATGCTCTGGAAAAGCACAAAATGCCTGAAAACATTGGATGGAAATTGGAAGGAGCAGGACAACCTCCAGAATTTTGCCTTCCAAAGCCAATCCTCAAGGGAAGAGCCTCCCCCTCCTTTAAAGAGTCCTGGAGAGGTGTCCCAGCAGAAATTCCAAACAGCTGCTCCGGATGTGCCCTCTGGACAATGCCTTCCATCCCAAGGGAGCAGGAGATTTAGGAAAAGCTGATGTTTATCCAGGAGGGAGCAGTGGGCACGGCACAGTTCCCTGTGGAGCCAGGTGGGAAGGCAGGCTCGGGATACCAGGAGTCTAAAAGTGTTTATCCCTCTCAGGGTCTGCCAGGAGCTTTCCTGGGGGATGGAAACGTGGATATGAGAACTGGAGCAACGGGAGAGGATGGGCCAGCGGGACAAACATTTTAAATGCTTTTTAATCTTACAAAAGGTTCAGGGAATAAATAGATTCAATTCCGAGTCTCAAGCGGTGCCCAAAACCACGATTTCATTTTGGAAAGCCGCTTTTTTGGGAAGTCACACAGATGGGAAAGAGAATTAGTGCTGCCATGAGGCTGGGGAGGAATTCCAGGAGGCAGAAAAGTGCAGGAATGTTAAAAACCTCCAAGTGGGAAAGGGAATGGGAGGCCTTTGTAATCCCTCACTTTGCACCTCCATCATCCCCTCGTGGAAAGGTTGGGGTGTAAAATTCTCTGCTGCTCCACCCCACAGAGAAATCCCCCAAAACCTGAAGGTTTTGGCTTAAAACCCCCCAGGCAAAGGCTGCAGCAGGGTCTCAATTCTCCAGAGGTTGTTTCAATGGAAAATATCCACTGGGATGACGTTTGATCCCAATGAGGAAACAGGGAGAGGACTCCACTCCAATTGTGATCAAGGAACGCCAGGAGTTGACGATCCTGAGAGGAACAAGGAAGGAAGGAAGGGAATTAAAGACTCTGAGATTTTGGGAAACAGATTCCAAGGGCTTCAGAGAGCTCGTTAGTGCTCCCAGTCAAAGCCCTGGAACAGAATGGGAAGCTCGGGAGGACTAAAGGCTTCTTAAGGCAAGGGTGGAAATGAAATTTATACCTGGAAGGAAATGCCAGAGGAGAGCCAGGAATGAGCAGGAAACAAAAAAAGGAAAGAAAAAGGGAAAAGCAGGGCATTGCTGAGGAGGATATTGTGGAATAAAACAGATTATCAGGGAGGAAAACAGGGATCAAGACATAAACACTGTGAGTAAGGGAGACCAGGAGTCGGGAAAAGATAAATTTCAAGTGATTCAGGAACAGGAGTCAGACCCTGGGAAGCAGCAAAGGGCAGAGAAAGCTCCAGTTAGCAGCAGGATTAATTGGGATCACCCGCAGGAATGTTCATTATCTGACGGAGGGAGTGGATTGCTCATAAATGCTCTCCAATCATCCTGTCCTAAAGGAATTCCCTCTGCTCCGGCCGCTTCTCCAAGCTCAGCACAGTCCTGTGGGTTTCTCCGGCAGTGGGAGAGGTGTTTTCCAGACGGATGAAAAATCCCAGGCACGAGGAATAAAGGATGAATCCGAGAATTAGGAAGTTCTCCCCTCCTAAAGCAATGCAGATCCCGACACGGAAACTATTGAGATGTTTCCAATACGGAAACATTCCTGAACAGCCAGAAAAAGGGGAAAAGAACAACCAACAGATTTGTAAGGAACCAGTTCTGTCAAAGCAGAGCCATCTCCATCCCTGACGGAGCCACAGGCTCTGCGGGAAGGGAGAGGTGGCACAGATCCAAAACCTCCTGATTTTTGGGAAGATCCCCGTCCCTCTCATCACAAAGCTGAGCAAACGGGGCAGGGATGAAAGCTCTGCTGAGGAGTTTCAAAGCTGCTCCCAGGAGCCACTTCTCAACAGTTTTCCATTAGTCTGGAGCTCTGGTTCCGGTGGGATCCTGGGAATGCCCGCCCCGGGTCTGGGAATTGTCAATATTTTTATTACAAGATGAAATAACGGGATGAAAAGTGGGATTGTTGTCGGCACAGGAGATGAAAGGGGCTGGGAACCTTTTGGGAAGGAAAGGTTTGAAATTCCAAGCGGTCTTGAGAAGATGGAGAAACAGGGAAAAGCAGCATGGGTTTCAGGAAGATGTGCACACTCACAAAGCTAAGGAAAAAAAAGGTTAATTATTAAAAGAATGGGATTGAGTGGCTGGAGGCTCCTAGAGAAGGAAAAGGTCTGGAAGGTCGGGAGTGATGTTGGAACTAAGATAGGCACCCTGTGCATGCCTGAGCTCTGAGAAGGACAAACACCTCGGAATTCCAGGATTATTTGGGTGGAAAAGGACCTTAAAGCCCATCCAGTGCCACCCTTGCCATGGGCAGGGACACCTCCCACTAGCCCAGGGTGATCCAAGCCCCGTCCAACCTGGCCTTGGACACTTCCAGGGATCCAGGGGCAGCCACAGCTTCTCTGGGCAATCTGTGCCAGGGCCTCCCCACCCTCCCAGGGAGCAATTCCTTCCCAATATCCCATCTAACCCCGCCCTCTGGCAGTGGGAAGCCGTTCCCTGTGTCCTGTCCCTCCATGCCTTGTCCCAAGTCCCTCTCCAGCTCTCCTGGAGCCCCTTCAGGCACTGGAAGGGGCTCGGAGTTCTCCCTGGAGCCTTCTACTCTCCAGGTTTGTAAATACATTTTATAGGACACCTGCAATGTCTGGCGGGGTCCCCTTGCTGCTGGAAGGTCTCGGGTGCAGCAGCCTCTGCTGGGGGGGCCCTGAACCTGTGGGGTCACTGGGAACATCCCAGAACCTGTGGGGTCACTGGGAACGGCCCAGAACCTGTGGGGTCACTGGGAACAACCCAGAACCTGTGGGGTCACTGAGAATATCCCAGAACCTGTGGAGTCATTGGGAACATCCCAGAACCTGTGGACTCATTGGGAACATCCCAGAACAAGCAGGAGAAGGTTGGAGCTCTGCAGACCGGCCCCCTGTGAGAAGAATTCTCAGCCTTTCCAAGATGGAATGGTTTTCCTGTGGTTTAGGGAAAGGCTGGAGGAACTGGGCTCCCTTCAGCCCTGAGAACAGAGAGGTGACAGCGCCAGGAGCTCCCTCCGGAGCTGCGAAGGACACGGGGAAAGGGAAGGAAAGCTCAGACCAGGACAATGGGATCGGACGCTGGAGGAGCTCTCCGGCAGGGAGGTGAGGAGAGGAATTGTCCTGGTTTCAGCTGGAATCTTGTTTTATCTTTGAAGCTGCTGCAGGGCTGGGTTTGGGATTTGGTGTGAGGATAATGTTGATAAAACAGGGATGTTCTGTGGGTGCCAAGCTGTGCTTATTCCCAATCCAAGAGTTTTCAGCGTCGCTCCAATGAGGGGCACAAAAAAGAGATGGGAAGGACTGGCCAGAGGGATATTCCAAACCCCAGTTTGTCATTTTTAGGATATAAACTGGGAGGAGGTGACCGGGAGTCGCTGGTCACTCACAGGGACTGGCTGGGCATCAATCAGCACGGGGTGACCAATTGGATCAGGAATCATTTCTTTCTCTTGGGTTTATTTATAGTTTTAATTACAATTGTGATTATTACTCTGATTAGTGTGATTAGGATTATTTTTACTTTATTTCAATTATTAAGATGTTCTTATCTCAGAATCTTATCTCGTTTTCAGCTCCTCCTGCTATGGGGTGTCTGTGATGGAGTGGCTGCACTGCACTGAATTTCCAGCTGGGAATAAACTATGGCAGAACTGGAGATTTTCCCAGGAAAATCCTTTATGCCCATGGAATTTTAACAGCGGGATGGGAGTCCCACAGTTCGCTCCCGGCTTTATCAGAAAGATGGGCCGGACAATCTCCCAAATCCCTCCTGCCCAGATGTTCAGTGCACAGGGTTGGTACAAACCAGGAGTTTCTATAAACCGGGATTTTCCATAATCAATGGAGCTCCCAGTCAGGATATAAAGGTCCTGACTTCCCCAAAAACTGCTGATTTCCAGGGCATCCCAGTTTTCCTTCAGGGGGAGCGGTGCTTCATTCCCTTCAGGCTTCATTGGTTTGTTTATTCCAAAAATTCCCATTGTGGATTCGCTTTCCCAACTCAAAATCCCACTGTTTTAATGCCTCAAGGAGGAACCTGAAGATACCAGGAGGAGGAACCTGGAGATGCCTTGAGGAAGAACCTGGAGAAGGAGGGACCTGGAGAATCCTCGAGGAAGAACATGGAGATGCCTCAAGGAAGAGCCTGGAGATGCCTCGATGAGGAACATGGACACACCTCCAGGAATGCCCGGTCTGGCAGCCAGACCCAGCCAAGGATTTTATCCAAGGCAAAACCTGGCACGGCCACTCTGGGAAGGTGACAAAGCGCTCATGGCTGTGACAAACTAAAAAGAATTCCCACTTTTTTCCATCAAGTTCGGCGTTTTCTGCTGGAAAACCACAGCCCCACGTGGCTGGGTGAGCTCCAAGTTTTCCAAGCTCTGTTCCAGGTTTTTCTCTCATTATTTCTGGAAACCTGCAGAGCTTCATCTGCTCCTCAGCCGTTTCCTCCCTCTCCTCGTTAGCACTTCACATTCCGGAGCGAAATGTTGGAGGAAAGAGAGGAAAATGTGGAATATAATATTCCCTCAAAAGGAATAAAAGAAAGGGAAAAGTTCCAGAGGCTCTGAGTGGATTCCAGGGTCAGAGGGAAAATTTGGGGGCTTGTTGGAGTGGGAAAATCTTCAGTGGAGAGGTGAGGTCCAGTTTATTGAGAGAAAAAATAGGGAAAGACAGTTTGGACCAGTGAGATAACGGGAATTAAGACCAACTGGAAACAGGCCCATGAGCCAATTTTTTTCATCGGAATTCCCAAATTAGTTGGAATTATAGATATTTAGGTATGTAAAGATATATAAATAAATGGGTCCAATCAGAGGGAACACCAGAGGGACCCCACGGGTTTCAAAGTGTCTCCCTGTTTACCTTCTCCATTGGCTGCTGGAATATCAAGAAATCCAGAATCCTTTCCAGCAGGCTGATGGGACAACGGCTGCCTGGAATCCCTGGGAAAGACCCCCAGGAATTTTGATCCTTGTCAGCTCCTGCCCATCCCACTGTGGGTTGATTCTCTCCATTATGTCTTGGGCAAAGTTTTATTTTCTGTTGGATTTTTAATTTCCTTCCTTTTTCCATGCTCTGAGACAATCCCTGATTTTGTGCTCGGAAACGCAATCCATCCATAATTGGAAGCGGCAGCACAAAAGGGATTTGTTTTCCTCCCCCACAACAACCCAAACACTTCCAAGGATATTTTTTATGGAATGGCTGCATCCCTGCTGGAGCTCTTCTCCCACCTGGGGCAGCAGTTTTCCACGGCATTCCCATCCATCACACTTCCAAATGCAGGGCTGAGGGGAACACGGGAATGGCCAGCAGGATCTGGGCTGTTTCTGATGGAATTTGCCAAAGTGGCCACTGATAACCAGGACCTGGGGCTTTCCCTGCCTCCAAAGTGCCTGGGAAGCAGATCCTGGATGATCCAGAGCTCAGGGAATGTTTCTTTCAGCCTCAGTCTTTTACTTCCATAGGAATCTCTGCTCCGTGGGATCAGACCTCTGAGATGTTCCCTACAACTCCACCATGTTCCAGAGGATTTTTTTTCCCCTTTTCATGTTGGAAACCCTTTCTCCAGAGCTCCCGAGAGCAAAATTCCTTTGTTTTTCCAGCCTGTGAGCTAAAAACAAGGATCAAATGACTTTTCTTAGGATGTTTTGAAGATCCCGAGGCAGGGAAAGGAGCTCCTGCTCCTGCTGCCTCTTGAAATTGCTGCTGGGGGGGGAAAGGCTGGAATCTCTGCTCCGCTTTTTCTTTGGGATCAGAGCGTCTTCTCAGACTCACAACAAACGACGCTGCCAGGAAATATTCCCGTGTGGAACGTCGGGGCTCTGCTGCTCCGTGTGGGAGAACAGAGCTCCCTGTTATTGGGCTGGGGGAAGAGCAGATTTTTCAGTTTGACAGCAAAATGGAAAAATCAAGTGGAAAAAAAAATCCCACTTTGATCGGATGGCGCTGGAATATTCTTTTTCTTGCTAAGCCAAAAAAAAACCATCGTTGCACTTGGCGTGGAATATTTCATCCAATCCCACGTGGAATGGGTTATTTAGTTAGGAAGTCAAAGGAGGGATTCACAAACATCTTATGGAGCCTGAGGATTGCGGCTCTTCCTGCTGGGAGATCTTGTTCTTCCCGCGAAAATCTCACCTTTCCATGAAAACCAGGAATGTTCCCTGCCCTGCTCTGCTGTGGGAGCCACAATTCCCTGGAAAGCCAGGAATGTTCCCAGTCCTGCCCTCCAGTTGCAGGTGTAAAGGATGGGAGGCTGTGGATTAAGGAAAAGGCCTCATTCCTCCCTCATTCCCATTTTTAATGGCCTCGGGACAATGTTCCAACCACCGGGATAAGCTGCACGAAGGGCTCACAATTAAAATGTAATTAAAATGTGTATTTTAGGATTTTAATTGAAGCATGTGGACATTAAAGAGTTTATAAGGAGTCTGGTATCCATAATAATGCACTTCCCTTTCCAATTCCTGTATCCAGAGGTTTCCATGATATCCAGAGAGGCACCATCTTCCTTAGGGAACTTCTACACCCTCTAAATGCAAAGTGACTGAAACTCTAAGGAAAGAGGAAAATATCCTGACTTCCAGTCCAAACTTTTCCCCTTAGATGGGAATTCCAAAGGCAGGAAAGAGGTGGGAGAAGAATCCATTCTTAATCCCAACTGGCAAAGCAGCAGCTTCACATCCCAGCCAGGTGGACAAACCCAAGGGAAAAGTTTTTTAAGGAAAATTAGAGAGCTAAAATCTGTTATTATTTTCCAATTGCCCTAAAAGAAATAATAAAAGGGAATAACAACCAGGAATACGAGGGGAAAGATCCTGTCAAACAATGAAGGAAAGGGAACAGATGAGAAGCCTTTGGAGCATCCCAACAAATGTCAGTGGATTTCTCTGTTCCTCCGAGAGGGAAAAACCTGAACTGTTCCTCTGTTCCAGAAGGTGGGATCTGTTATTCCGTGTCCC
The DNA here is from genome assembly GCA_013397565.1 of Ptilonorhynchus violaceus. NCBI lineage: Eukaryota > Metazoa > Chordata > Aves > Passeriformes > Ptilonorhynchidae > Ptilonorhynchus > Ptilonorhynchus violaceus. Next base: position 58,365 of record VZRJ01006768.1, on the reverse strand, counting down.
ATAGGGAATCAGTGGAATTATGGAATCATGGAATTGTTAAGGTTGGAAAAGATCTGTAAGATCAATTCCAATGGTCAACCCAGCACCACTGTGTTCATCCCATGTTCCCAAGTGCTGCATCCACAAGTTTTTTCAACACTTCCAGGGATGAGGACTCCAGCACTGCCCTGGGCAGCTGGGACTGGAAGAGGCTGGAAGGGATCTCTGGAATTCTCTGTTCCCACCTCCCTGAAAACAGAACGGGCTTTGATGAAGAATTGTGTGGACAAAGATGTTTATGGATAAAGATGTTTATGGATAAAGATGCTCATGGACAACCTGGCCTAGTGGGAGGTGTCCCCGTCCCCGGATGAGCTTTCAGATCCCTTCCCACCCAACCCATTCCATGATTCTGGGAATCCCTGCCCTTTGCCGACGTGCCCAGTCCCTGAGCAGCTCGATCCTGTGGATCCCCCTGGAGCCCAGGTGATTCCAGAGTCCCAAAGAGCTCAGTGCTCCCTTGGAGAGGGGTTATCAAGGACCTTTCCCACCTGCTGCTGAGAATTCCCCATCCTTGGCTGCCCTTTGGATCAGGAAGCAGAGAGAGAAACTTTTGCTTCACTGGGCAGCAGCAAAAAAAAGAGCTGGTCACGGTATCCATGGAAGACGCTTCCCTTGTTGGAAAATCACCCTGGGAGTGAGGATACACCGCGAGGGAATGACAAAAACCTCATTTTTGGCTCTTTGGCTTTTGATGAAGCCTCGGAATGCGGCGACTCCGAGCACAGGCTGCCGAGCAATTCCGGAGTAATACACGGCCCAGAAGGATAAGCCAACATATGGACCCCAGATCCCGCCGTGGTTTAGCAGGACGTAATTGGATCATCCATTTTTTCCAATATGAACATCTCGGGGCTGCCGCTAATCCCTCGGGAGCCGCCGTGTGCCGCAGATTAAAGCCCTCGGCACAATCCCTGGGATACGCTCGGCTAAACAATATTAAGGAACTCCGGCTCCAAACGCTTCCCTGCTAATTTAAGGCAATTTCCCCCAGGCTGAGGCTTTCTGGGGGTGCTGAAGTGAATTCCTTGGGATAATCTATTCCAAATAACCTGAATTTTCCAGGGGATGCCGCGCTTTAGTTTAAACTCCAGCGGCTGGAAGGGCGTTATTGAGATTTATTCCACCGGAAAGCAGCAAAGTCTTTGAAGGATTGGTCCTTTCTGGGACAGCACATCCACAGTTCTCCCACGCAATTCCTGGGTGCTGCATTATCCAGGTTTTTGGATCTTCATTCCCAGCTCACGCAGTTCTTTGTTTGAAAAGCGATGCCTGGATCCCAGATTCTCCCAAATTTTGTGGATGAGGTGGATTCAGCTCCCTGGGTGTTCGTGGTCACAGGGCAGACTCCAGGGAGTGACGGGATAAATCCACAGGGAATGTTAAAGGCAAGACTTGATGGAAGCCTTGGCACCAGGAAGCACTCCGAGCATTCCCACGGAGCAGGAAATCAGCACAAAATCCAGTTATTTCTCTAAATTCAGGAAAAATCCCAGTGATCAGGAGTTCAGAGAGCCATGGAATGGTTGGGTTGGAAGGGACATTAAAGCCCATCCAGTCCCACCCCTGCCATGGGCAGGGACACCTTCCACTATCCCAGGTTCTGGGAATATCCCAGATATTCCACTATCTCAGGTTGCCCAGAGAAGCTGTGGCTGCCCCTGGATCCCTGGAAGTGTCCAAGGTCAGGTTGGATGAGGTTTGGAACAGCCTGGAAAGGTGTCCCTGTCCATGGCAGGGGTGGGACTGGATGGGCTTTAAGGTCCCTCCAAACCCAAACCATTCCATGATTTTATGATTCCATGAAATAAATAAATGGATACAACACCCTTGGCTAATCAAAGCTCCCAGGGCAGGGCTCTTTCCTCTTTTTCAGGAGAAAAATCCAGCGATGGATTAAAACTTTTGATTCCCCCCAATTTATGATAAAAATAAAAAAAAAAGGAGATGCTGCTAATAAATTACTGGAGAACAGTACAGAGAGCAACCTCATGCAAATCCAAGGTGTTCTCCCTTCGGGAATATTGTCTGCAATCCTGATTTCCTCCTCTCAGAAAGATTGATAAAATGCCAATAAAAACATGGAAAAGGGCAAGGGAGGCGATGAGAGGTGTAAAATGTGTAAGAAAAAGGGGTGAAGAGGCTGAAAATCTCCAGTTTAGAAAAGCTGTGGAAGTGGTCGCTCATTTCTCCCAGGATTCCTCAGGCAGAAAGCTCAGAACCAGCAGAAGGAAATGATGGCTCCAAACAGCCTGGAAATTATCCGTGGAATTCCCCCCAGTTTGTTGGAAGATTGGGACACGGATGGAAGACAAGGCAAGATGCCAGCGGTTGGTGAAGGGGTTCAATTGGGTTATTTTAGGGGGGGCTTTTCCAACCTTCACAATTCCATGATTCCGGGAACAGGCAGCAGGGACAGCTCCACATGGGATGGGAAAAGAAAAACTTTTCCTCAGAATCGGACAACAAAAACTGGAGTTTGTTTGCCCAAAGCTTCCTGGTGGGAGAACAAACCTGGAACAAAGCGGGAAAAGCAAGGGGAGGAGGGAGGTTTGCTCCAAATGTTCCCTCCTTTGTTCCGGCTCGCTCTGCTTCACAAACATTCCTTGTTTGAGGGGTTTTTCCTTCGCTCCGGAGCCGTTGGGGGTTTGGGGCCTGTTTGTTTGAAGGAGATGGTTCAGACGGATCCATCTGAAAGTTGGGATTGATCCGGGTTCCCATCACATCCCCCCACACTGAATTTTTTAACATCCAGCTCCTTCCCTCTCTTCCACTGAACATCCTCCAGGGATGACCCGGCCGACAAATCAATCCCATTTTAGAGGAGGATCTTTGGAGCTTTTCAAATCACCCGCAGGAAAAAACCTGGCAGCGCTCCCGGTGCTCATCCAAAGGCTCCTGCACAAAGGGATTTTACCCAACACTGGGGCTGCACCTCCGTTTTCCCCCTTCCCTGCATCCTTCCGGACACCAGCGGTACCTGGAATAGCCAATATTCCCGGTGCATCCGGGAGAATCACAGCAGGAGCCCGGTAAGGTGGGGGAGGCCTAGAAAAACATGGATGTTGGGATCGTGGTGGATTTTTTTCCATGAGCATTGACATTTTAGCGGATCACACGGTGATGGAGGGGCCAGGAGGTTTGGGGGGATTTTAGGGGGTCCTGGGATTTGGAGGGTGCCAGGATTGGGGGAACTGGGAGGTTTGTGGAGGTTTTGGGGGATTCTGGGAGTTTTGGGGGTCCCAGGTCTTGGGGGACTCCCTGAACTTGAGGGGTGGGGAGAGGCTCTGGGGATCCCAGGATTTTGAGGGGGGGTTGAGGGGCCCTGGGATTTGGAGGGAGATTTGAGGGTGGTCAGGGTATCCCAGGAGCTTGGCCAATGCCTGTCCCAGTCCATCCTGCACTGCAGCCCTCCCACAGGATTATCCACGGGCAGGAAGGCTGGCCAGGCAGGAAAATCCTGGTTTTTTGGGAAGGGAGAGCTGAGCTGGGCTGAGTTATCAGCTGGAAACATCCTCAGCCCTGACAAACAGCCCCGAGGGACCGAGTCTCAATTCCAAAGTGGTTCCACCCCTCAGCCCCGGATTTAGGATGTACAGACCCCACTTCCTTATTTGTCACCCTCCCTGTCACCCTTCTGGCACCACCAGCCTGTTGAATCCAGGGAAAAGGTTGGAAAAAGCCAGGCTGGACATGACAACAATGGCTGAAGCACCAGGAGAAAGAAACTCCAGGGGTTTGGGTGTGTTAAATTCATGGAATCACTAAAGTTGGAAGAATCAAGATCATCCAGTCCAACCTTCCACCCAATACCACCGTGCCCACTAAGGCACATCCCAAAATACCACATCTACCTGGGTTTTGGAACAATTCCAGGGATGGGGACTCCACCCCTGCCCTGGGCAGCTGTGCCAGTGCGTGACCACTCTTTCCATGAAGGAATTTTTCCTGATTTCCAAGCAAAATCTTCCCTGGCACAGCTTGAGGCCGTTCCCTCTCCTCCTGTCCCTGTTCTCTGGGAGCAGAGCCCGACCCCCCCCCCGGCTGTCCCCTCCTGTCAGGAGCTGTGCAGAGCCAGAAGGTCCCCCCTGAGCCTCCTTTTCTCCAGGCTGAGCCCCTTTCCCAGCTCCCTCAGCCGCTCCTGGGGCTCCAACCCCTTCCCAGCTCCGTTCCCTTCCCTGGACACGCTCCAGCCCCTCCAGGTCTCTCTCAGGAGGGTCCCAGAGCTGCCCCAGCACTGCCCCGGCCCTGCTGCCACCCCAGGGCCGCTCCAAAGAGGATCCAGAGTTGGGAATTCCGGCTGCAATTCCCCCTCGGTGCTCTGTGCTTACATCCAGGACCTGTCTCCGGAAGGACACACAGCTCCGGGAGCCCCTCTCGGATCCCATCCCACAGAAATGATGGATCGTGTTCCAAACCAGAGCCACTCCTCCTGACATCCTCCCTCTGCCAGGGGCATCGATCTCCTGCGGCCTCTGGATTTCCTTGGTCCATCTAATGGGGCTGGTGGAGACAGGAGCTGGCTGTGCCCACTCCGGAACTTCTCCTCTGGGATGAGACTTCCCAGCACCCAGAGGCAGCAGCTCTGGCACTCACCAAGGAGAAGTTGAATTATTCATCTGCCCTGCCAAGAAGGGAGACAGAAAGGTTTTCTTTTCCCAAAACAACCCCAACCATTCCCTCATTCCCCAGATCCCTGGGAACACCATTAGCAGGAGACAGCTGAACCGGAAACCAGTAAAAAAAGGGAATTGTTTGTTTATCCCCACTGGTTTTTCACTACGGGTTGAGTTATTCCAGAAAATGAAGGGAAAAGTTGAGTTAATATCAACAAATCGGAGTGGCAGTGTCCACAGTCCGCGCAGGAATTCCTGGTGTAGAATCCAGGTAATGCCAGCTGGGATAAGGACACAGCTCTGTAAAACACACTCCCTGTCCTCAGATATTCCCTGGAAATTGCAGCTTCCCCAAGGAGCAGGATGCATTTCAAACGGTGTCCAAGGAACACAAACTGTTCTGTTCCAAACCCTCCTGGATGTATCCGGGGTGGTGGACGGGATTGTAGAGCACTTAAATGAAATTCCCAGAAAGAGCAGAAGCTGGAGAATGTCGGGATCTTCAGGATCTTCCAGCCTTTCACCGTGCTGCCCTCAGGAATCAGGAATGCTGCAGGATGCTCTGCTCATCCCAACCTTAATCCATGGTTCCCAGCACTGCATCTCGCTCCTTGCTCCGGGGGTGATGTTCCTGCTCTTACCCATCTCCTCCAAGACTTTCATACCCATGGATGTCTTATTCCCCCTACCCAAGGGATAATGGCCATGGAATGGTTCTTTTCCATGATCTTTATCGTGGATAAACCTGTTCTATCTCACTGCTTCCTGCGAGGGCTCCGCTGCTGAGCAAACAGGGAGGAGAGCGAATTCCAGGGGAAATTCCAGCTGCACCTTCTGAACAGGGAAAGGAGATCAGGAACCCTGGGAAAAAGGCAGCGCCGGCCCTGGCAGAACAGGGAGAAGGAATTACAACATTCCAGCTGAATTCTTCCAACAGCACAAGCCACGAACAGCCTCACCCTACCCCAGGAAAGTCCAACATGGAATATTGTGCTTCTCCATGGGAGCGTGTGGTGCTGCCATGCCAAGGAAAGCTCTGTCCTATTCCTGAGGAGGAGAGCCTATTCCAACATATCCCGGGATGCAGAGCTCTGGATCTGCGGTTCTAATTAATCAGTCCCATTAATCAGGCTGGTGTTGATTAATGCCCAGAATTCCTCAGGCCCCAAATTATGGGCTCTTTTTGAACCTCTTATGGATTGGGAATCCTGAACCTGGGGCTCTTTTTGAACCTCTTATGGATTGGGAATCCTGAACCTGGGCCATATTTCTCCCACAGGAGCACGAGGCATCCGTGCTGGAAGCAGCAAAGCATCCCACAAAACAGCGGGAACGGCTTGGGGTGATTAAATTCATTACTGGGATGCACAAAAGGGCACAGGGATGGAGCAGCTGGCACATGTTGGATTAGGAGGTCTGGGAGTCACCGTGCCGGGAGCTGTTGGGGCCAGATGCTGACAGGACCTGGGCAGGGAGGGATTAATTGAGAGCAGTGAAAGCAGTGAAAAATCCCTCCCAAAATGAGGGAAGATCCCTGGGAATGCTCGGAGTGATCAGGGAGCTGCTGCTCAGCCTTTAATTCCACAGGCTCTGAGCTTGCTCTTTATTCCTAAGGCTAAAGCCAGCCCTTCCCTCAGCCTGAACTCCCAGGAAATTAAAGCTGCCGGGGCCCCACAAAGGCCAGAGCAGCCCAAGTGACCCCTGGGAGAGCCAGGACGGTGCCAGGGGACACTGCAGGCTGGGAAAAGCAGGAAAACACAGGGATTTCCATCCACAGGTTGGGAAGCGTCTGAGAGCTTGGGAACCGGGTCAGACACGGCACAAACCCTGCCACTTCCTGGAGGGGGGGCTTTGCCACAGGGAAAGTGGGAGAGCTGGGAATCCGGGAGGCCTTTGGCATGGATTTCTGAGTCCCTGTGGCCTCACTTCCAAGGTGTTCCATGCTCACCGGGAATTGTGTGCGCTATTCCACGCCCACCGGGAATGACGTGGTTTCCCTGAAGCAGCTGAAAACCCCATGATAGTCCAGTCTGCACTTTTCCTGGAGACTTTCCAAACTGTTTGGTATTTTTAGGAAGGGGGAATAGCTCAGCGAGGACTCCAGTGCCGCTGTGGCACCGCATTTCCATGGTTCCATCCAGGGGAATTCCAGTGCTGGGGGTGGTTTTGGGCACCACAATGTAAAACAGACACGGAGCCACTGGAGAGAGTCCAGAGGAGGGACACGAGGATGGGGAAGAGTTTGAGGGGAAGGCACATGAGGAGCAGCCGAGGGCACTGGGAATGTTCAGCTGGAGGAGCCTCACCAGGGGCAGCTCCGATTGCTGCTCCCTGGGACAGGGACAGAAGCCGGGAACGGCTGGAGCTGTGCCAAGGCAGGGTCCGGCTGGATTTTGGGAAAAGGTTCTCCTGTCCCCAGAGGGTGCTGGGCACTGACCAGGATCCCCAGGGAATGGTCCCGGCCCCAAGGCTGCCAGAGCTCCAGGAGCGTTTGGACAACGCTCCCAGGGATGCACAGGGTGGGATTGTTGGGGTGGCTGTGCAGGGCCAGGAGTTGGACTGGATGATCCCTGTGGGTCCCTTCCCACGTGGGATATCCTGTGATTCCATGACACACATCCCATGAGTGCCCACGTTCAGGTGAGTGGATGAAGGGGTTTCCTTTCCAGCATTCCGACAGTTGCAAACAAGGACCGGATCCCAAGAGGAGGCTGGATGAGGCTGGAGGATTGGGTGTTCTCGTGGAACAATTAAGGTTGGAAAAGACCCCCGGGATCATCAAATCCAACCTTTAAGGATGGACTTGATTCTGCTCAACCCCCCTCATCAGCATCCCCTTCCTGCTTGTTGTGTACAATGACCCAGAAGTCCTGTCCTGCTTCAGCCTCTCTGGGAATGAATTCCAGGTCTCCCTTTTCCCGATCCCCTGTGCCTGTGACGTGACAGGAACCGGACCACGAGCACCCTGTGCTGAGCAGGGGGTGCTGGGCACAGGGTGAGGCCCTGGTTCCAGCACCCCTCTTGTGTCCAGCTGCTGGATTTAGGGAATCGTGTCCTCTGCTGAGCTCAGGCCTCCCCAACCTTCTGTTCCAGGACTTTAATGGGAATCATGCGGAAGGGCTTTGCTTTATTAAACTGCAGATTTGGGTTAAAAAGACTCGAATAAGTAATTCTCAAAGCTCTCCATCCTCTTACTGCACTCCTGCTTTTAATGCCGTTTGTGTCTCCCTTTCCATCCCAGCTGGTGGATCCCGGCGTGGCTGATTCCAGGGATCTCTGCCGGAGCCACCTTTGCAAACACCCCCGGGCAGAGCTTCGGGAGTGGGAAATGGGACAAAGCCAGGAATTCTGCAGTGAGTAAAAACCGAGGGGGATTTGTAGAATATTTTCATAGAATCATGGAACATCCTGAGTTGGGAGGGATCCACAAGGATCGTCGAGGCCCTTCCCAAACACCCCAACAATCCCAGCCTGTGCATCCCTGGGAGCGTTGTCCAAGTGCCCCTGGAGCTCTGGCAGCCTTGGGGCCGGGACCATTCCCTGGGGAGCCTGGTCAGTGCCCAGCACCCTCTGGGGACAGAAGAACCTTTTCCCAAAATCCAGCCGGACCCTGCCCTGGCACAGCTCCAGCCATTCCTGGCTCCTGTCCCTGTCCCAGGGAGCAGAGATCGGAGCTGTCACCAGTGAGGTCTGAGCTCAGTCTCTGCTCCAGCTGAACATTCCCTGTTCCTCAGCCCCTCCAGGCCCTTCACCCTCTTCCTGACCCTCCCTTGGACACTCTCCAACAACTTTACACCTTTCTGACCATTTGAAAAGGCTCTTCCCCTTCTCCCAGAGAAACCTGTTTTGCAGGAAGATGATATTCCCGGGCTCTCAGCTGCACCAGCACCGGCGTTTTGAGGATGAACCCATGTCCAGAACTCTCACTTTTCAGGGATTATTCATGTGCAGCATCTGTGTCAGGCGTTAATTCCCCAAAACCTGGAGGTTTTCCAGAGCCTCTTTGTTCCCCTCCTCACCCTCGCCACCACCACCAAACTCAACCACAACAACAACCCTGTCAGGAAGAACAAAACCACAAAAATGATATTTCATAATTCCATTCCTCCCATTTGCAGTGGTGTAGTCAATGTTACATTAAAATTTGACTCCTCTGTTCTTATTTTTAATTTATTGTAGCACATTCCCTGCTCGTGTGGCTGATGCTGTTTGAAATCAGCCCAGTCCTGGGAGGTAATTGCTGTAGGGATTGGAATTTGGGTGAGAAAATGTGGGAATTCACTGTTGGCAAGGACCACATAAATCTCTGCACACGTCTCATTCCAAAGGCTGGGAATCTGCTCTTATCCAGGAGGATTAGGGCGTTATCAGGAGCTCCCTGACTCACAGGCCCCAAAGGGGAAATCTGGGAGCACAGAAGGATTGGGAGCCCTCTGGGAATGCTGAGCTCGGTGTGGAGGCACTGAAATGATCCCAGTCCTGCCTAAAGTCGGGACAGCCCCTCCTGTCCCGCTCGGATGTGCCGGGATGGAGTTTTGGGTTGTCAGGGTCGTGCAGGAGCTGCTGTCGGGAAAAGCAGGAGCAGAGCAGATCCAACCACGGCGCTCCCATCCCGGGATCACAGAGGGACGTTGGGTTCCAGGCAGAATTCCCTGGCATGGAAACGAGACATCCCGGATGGCTGGGAAGGGCCAGCAGAACCCCACTGCCCCATTTCAGAGGCTTTAAAGCATTCCAAGTGCATTAATAAGGAATTCCTGGAGAATCCAAAGGCTGGCCTGCTCTGGGGGATGAGGCTTCCAGGAGGGAAGTGTCTCTCTTTTTTCCCGGAGCTCCACAGGCAAAGCTCCGGGCCGGGCTATTCCATGGGTATGTTTGGAAGGTGATGATTGCTCTCCTTGAGCTGCAGCCCAAGGAAAAGGGGGAGATGGCATTCCAGGGATAGGCAGCGGCTGCCTGGAAGATTTTGGAGCTGAAGGAATGAACAGGAGACAGCAATAAAGTGGAAGTTGCTTTGCTCCCTAGTTTGGGATGTGTCCAAGCCTTCAGTGCTGGATCTCTGCTGCTCATTCATTCCCAACATTCCTTTCTTCAGCAGATCCACTCCCTGTTCATTCTCCAAAATTCCTTTCTTCAGCTAAGCCCATTCCCTGTTCATTCCCAATATTCCTTTCCTCAGCAAATCCACTCCTGTTATTAAAACGGTTCTCCGGAACAGAAGTGCTCAGCTCTTCCAGATTTTCCCTTAAACACATCCTGGTGTTCCCAAAGTTCTTCCCCAGGCTGGCAAGCCCAATTTTGCTGCTTTTCCAGACATGGATCTACAACAACTCCCTGCCACACTTTCCTACTCAAATCCATGTATTTCTTGTGCTTCCAGTGCCACATGATCCGTCCTCACCTCCATTCCTGCTGCAGGATAAGGTTTTCCTAGCCAGGGAGAACAGATGGCTCCCGAACTTTCCACCATCCCAGACATTCCTCGGTTAAAATCCTGGCCAGACCTCAGCCTTTGGGGTTCCTACAACCATCCCTGTACCTGATCCAATCCCCTCCCTCCCCCAGGGATCGGGCTGAGCCTGGATGCACATTTGGATTTTTTTAAGCAGGTTATTTCTTGGAGCAGTTGGATTCTCCGTGGGCAGGGCTATGGACTCTCCCTGTGGTTTTCCATGCTCCGAGCCCCGCATCCAACCCCCCCAAAGCACTTCCAGCCGCAGCTCCTTTGAAGCTCATGGAGTTTCCACCTCCCTTGCCGTGGGCAGGGAATGGAAGCACCGGGCAGATTTTATCCCTCCTGCTGAGCGACAAGAAAGGACCCCCTGGCTCTTTAATCTCCTTTTCCAAGAGGAATTCGGGTGCAGCTGGATCCAATCTCAGCCCCTTTGTCAGCAATTCGTGTCCGGAGGATTGTGGTGCCGGAATTGAACTTTTACACAACTCGGGCTGGCAAACCAGATAAATTTACAGGAATAAATCAAATCCTTGATTTCAACTGGTGCTGATAATGGTTACACTGAAAGGGCTTAATTAGAATTATTTCTTACACGGTGTGGGAAGCTGGAAGTGTGCTATTTATCACAGTAATATTGAAAATATGATTTTAAATATGATTATTAAACAGAATTTGGCATCACTCACCCGTACCAAGGACCGTGGGCAAATCTCTTTGGCTCAGTCCCAACCTTCCTACATTTCCTTGGTCTCCAGGCACCCTTTGGACCTGCTGATCCATGAGGATCAGCAATCTCTTTTCCCATGGTGCTCTCTCAGCTGGAGCCATTCCCAAATTAATTTTTCCCTGGTTGCACCAAACCCCAATGCAGACCAGCCCTGGATTATGGAGGAATATTGGTACATTTAATGAACTTTTCCCAGCAGGAACCAAGTGCTGACCCAGCCAGGCTGGTTTGGGGTGACTTTCCCGCTGATCTTCCATTGTCCCCCTCACATGGCTGCTTCTCCCTTCTTTTAAACAAATCACCACAATCCCAGCTCAAAATCCCAAACCAGTTTGTTCCCAGGCTCCCAGCTCCCTGCAGCTCACCCCAGACCCCCCAAACCCTCCCCAAGAGCGGCAGGTGATGGATAAATCCCCCCTCTTCCCTGCGCTGTATTTCCTGGCTTCTCCTGGCTCAGCCAGAGGTGCTGGGAGGGCATTTCCTGCTGAATTTTGTGACTTATCCATAAAATTTTGATTTTTAGGATATCCATAAAGCTGCCTGCAGACGGGTTACACATTCTCACCTGTCATTTGATGCCACAAATTTGATTTTCTTGGTCAAAAAATCAACTGTGAGACCAAGAGGCTCAGCGCCCTCTCTGCCTGAGCGTTTGCCCTCGGAGCTTGTATTCAAAACCTCCTTTTTTATTTCCTTTCTTCAAGCTTTCCACATCTATTTTTTTGGGATTTCAAGTTCTGCTCCGTCCCATTCCTCTCTATTCTGCTACACTCCATTCTAAACTGGCCCATTCCACGGAAATTCCAATCTCCTGCTGCTTGTCATTCAACACGAGCTGCCGGATTTTCCAGAAGTATCCGGAGAGAATTTTGTGCAGGGAAAAATATCAGGAGCGTGGAGCAAAGCTCTGCTCGCCAGCAGGTAGACAGGCAAGGAAACGGCCCCTGAGAAGATCTTAATCCTAATCCTGAGACTTTAAAATGGATTTAAACCTTGGAGCGAGCGCTCCGATATCTGTTCCAAAATGCTCTTAACACCAGCTGCGATAGCTGGGGCTATTCTGATTTTTTTTCCCTATTTATCCCAGACTCAGGTTGGAATTCAGTTTATCTTTTGCCTTCCATAAGCTCTTTTGGAAACAGCTGAATAGTCTGAGGAAACAGCTCTACTAAACCCGGCCTCATCCCGGCTGGCTCCGTGTCAGTCCCGATATCCGTGGGGATGTCATCGGCAGAGCGGGAGAGGGGAGTTATCCGCCCCACAAGGGGATATTTGGGGTCGGGCAGAGGGATTTGCTCCCTGAAAGGTTCCATTTCCCCTCCCTGTCTCCCAGAAAAGCCTGGAATAGCCGTTTTGGGAGCGGGTTTGGATGTGCCTCATTGATGGAGCTGGATCCTGGCTCGGTGCGTGGAGGGAAATGTCACTTCCACAGTTCTGGATTTGCCGCCCCTCAGTTTAATGGAGAAATCTGCTCCTGGCTGTGCCAGGAGTGAAAGAACTTCCATCTGTTTTCCAGACACTTAAAACACCTCTGGTTGTCCCTCTGCTCACCAGAGGAGTCGTTTCCAATCCTCTCCTGGACCCAGAGCTTTTCCAAAATCCCGTTTTTCTGGCACCAACAGCCCCAAAGCCAAGGCCCTTTCAAACCTCTGCCCCTCACTGGGGTCTCCAAACAGGAGCTGTGCCCTTGAAATTTGGCCCTGGATTTCTGTGTCTGGCTCCCAGCACCCCCTCGGACTGCTGGTGTTGGTAAATCCAATGAGTTCCTTCAAATCCCGGGATCACAGAACATCAGGATCGTCCAGTCCAACTCCTGGCCCTGCACAGAACCAAATATTCCGGTGCAGGGCCAGGTCCTGGCTTTAACTGGAGCACATCTTCATATTCCAGGGGCTCCCTCTTCTCTTCCCCTTGGCTCTGCTGGGAAGCACTGGGGGTCTTCCCCGAGGGAGGGCACCAGGAAAATCCTCCCAGGGCTCCCACACCCTGCTCCAAACAAAACCAGGGACGTGCGGTGCCGGAGGAGCAGCTCCGCTCCCACTCCTTAGGGAATGCCAACAGCTGGTTAAGCAAACAGGTGAATTATTTTCCATTAAAATGCCAAAATCCACCTTTAAAATGCAGTGGCTGGAACAGCAACCCCCTCCTGCCCTTTCTTTACCTGCCCTGCCTTTGTCACTCGTCACAGCCAAGTGGAGCTTTTTTTCTCCCACTTTCTCCTTATTCCATTTGCCAAGCATTGATTTTCTTTTCCTTCCACCAGCAGAGCTTGAAATTAATAATTTCTATTTGGCTTTGTCACTCGAGCGCCATCGACGCCGGCAGGGCTGGAGCGCTGGACAAGGAAATGTTCAGGGAGAGAGGAGACAGCGAGGGGCCTGGGATGGGTGAGCAGGTCATGGAGTGTTCCTGGGCATTCCCAGGCTGTTCCTGGACATTCCCTGGCTGCCAGGGAGGAGGTTTGTTGGGATTCCAGCTCCCCTGCGGCGTGGCAGGTCCCAATCTCAGCCATTCCAGGGTGAGATTCCCTGTGTGCCGATGATTTTAACCACAGAAATGGCTCCAGTCGTGTCCCTAAACTGGATGTTCACAAATCCGACAGGAAAAGGGAACAGGGATTTCTCCTGTTCCTGGTCTGCAGTGCTCTGCGCAGGCGCCATTTGCTTTTGGAATCTTTTGGAATGATGCTGGAGGGAACATCAACGTGCCTGTGGCACCAGCTTCTGGAGCTTCCATGTGGAAGTGTTTCCAATCAAATCTTGTGGATGTTCTGCCATCCACGAGCAAAACATGGAGTTTGTTCTGCACCAAAGGGAGAGGATGATGGGAAAGCTGTGAGGAAAAACTGGGGCTGGGCTGAGCGAGGGCCTGGGAGAGCTGGAAGGGGAAGGAGCGTTTCCGACCCTGCCCAGCTCCTGCTCCCCACGGCCTCCACAAATTCTGCATTTCGAGATCTTTAGGGTCCTTTCCAACACAAACCATTGGACAGTTCCATGATTTGCATTTTTTTAGGGCGGGGAGATCATGGACCATCCTTCAATCCGGAGCTCCTCCTGAGGGCAGCTCCGATCTCTGCTCCCTGGGACAGGGACAGGAGCCAGGAACAGCTGGAGCTGTGCCAGGGCAGGGTCAGGCTGGAGAGCAGGGAAAGGTTCTCCTGTCCCCAGAGGGTGCTGGGCACTGACCAGGCTCCCCAGGGAATGGTCCCAGCCCCAAGGCTGCCAGAGCTCCAGGAGTGTTTGGACAACGCTCCCGGGGATGCACAGGCTGGGATTGTTGGAGTGTCTGTGCTGGGCTGGGAATGGGACTGGATGATCCTGGTGGGTCCCAGCTCAGGATATTCCATGATTCTCTGATCTTTCCCAGCCTGAGGCTCAGAAGATGCAAATGCTCTCTGGAATTGGCTTGAGACGATTTTCCATCCCCATAAAATCCAGAGCAGCCAAATCGGAGGCATTTTGGATACGGAGCCGTCGCTCCATCTGCTCTTCCCTGGGCCACATCCCAGCCTCCTGTGCCGCCCCCATCCCTCCCTGTGCAAGCACAGCCCTGATCCTGGAGCTCAGGTGGGATGAACCAACATTTCATCCAGGGAAAACCTCCCTGCGGGGCCCGTCTGTGTCGGGAATGAAGGAGTCACCTCCGAGGGAGCAGCCGAGCTCCGTGCCCTGCTCACTCCAGGGGGAATTCAGGATTCAGGGAGCAGCAGGAACCGCCACTGGAGTACTTCAGGCGTTTATCCAACAGCAGAGGAGGAGGCAGGAATTAGAACCGGGAAGCACGAGCAGCACCGAGCTCCTGCCCCGCTGCAGAGCTGGAGAGCTGTGGGATCACTGGGATGTGGGATCACTGGGATGTGGGATTTGTGTTGCCGTGGCTGTGGGAATCCCCAGCTCGCAGCTCTGTGGGCTCAGCTCCTTGTCCAGGAACCCTGCAGGAACGGAGCTCTTTGGGGTCATGGGACACAGACACGGGACAAGGCTTGGGACACTCTGGATTTGGCTGCTGTGCCCTGATCCAGCAGCTGTTGGGCACTGAGGGTTGGAGCAGGAGCCATGGCCCCACTGAATCCCACTGAATCCCAGGATCATCAGGGGTGGAGAGGCCTTCAAGGTCACCTCGTCCATCCCCCATGACCCCAGCACCACCCCAATCCCCCCTATCCCACAGCCCCCAGGGACACATCCAGGGGTTCCTCAAACACTTCCAGGGATGGGGACTCCAGCACCTCCCCAGGCAGCTCATTCCAATGTCTGACCACCCTTTCCAGGGAAATATTTCTCCCAATATCCAACCCGACCCCCTCCCTGGCACAGCTCGAGGCCGTTCCCTCTCATCCTGTCCCTATTCCCTGGGAGCAGAGCCCGACCCCCCCTGCAGGAACAGCTCTTCCCTGCTCCTCCCTGCCAGAGGCATTCCCGGACAGGGATGGGGAGGAAAGGAGCACTGAGGGGACTTCCTGCCTCCCATCTTGGTGCCTTTGTCACCCCCTTTTCCCTGCACTTCCCTGCCTTCTTTTCCTCTCCAGCCAAATCCAGTCACTTTTCCCTACTAATTCCTTAAAATAAAAGGGATTTCTCCCAATGGATCCCCTGCATTCCCCATCTCCACCCTGCCCTGGTTTTGTGGAGGGTGTTTAATGCATATGGGACCCACTAAAATGAAAGATTAGTTGGATCTGGAAGCTTTGTTCCCCCTTTTTCTGACCTCAGTTTATTTTTCAAACAATTCCAGGCTTTGTTTTCAGAGTCCACGTCACCCTGGAGGAGCCCCAGGAATATCCACACAGGAGGAGCAGCCTTGGATTAGAAGATCTTTGGGGGCTGAAGGTGTTAAAAACCACTTTTGAAGGGGGGGATGGCTCTGTTTCATCTCTGAGGCTTTTTTTTTAATGTTAAAACTGCAACATTTATAAAGCAAGAAGTGCAGATCCAGCAATTCCTGTGGATTAATAACAGGAAAAATAATAACAGGAATCCTTCATCCTCCGGTGAGTTTTTTATTCGTGGTTTGGGTTGGGTTTTGGGAGCAGGGAGGCTCCAGGGGTGGCTGCTGGGAGGAGATGCCAGGAGCTTCCGCCATGTCCAGCAGAGCCGATTCCAGAGGCTCCAGGAAGGACCCGGCCGGCCAAGGCTGAGCCCAGCAGGGATGGAGGTGACACCTCCGGGATAAGACATCTAAAAAAAAGGGAAAACTTCTGGGAAGAGCAGATGGAGACAGGAGTAAGAACATGGGAGAGGAGCAGCTCTGCAGACACCCAGGGCAGGGTGGGAGGAGGGGCAGGAGCTGCTCCAGAAGATTCCACGGGATGCCCATGGAGAGGGAGCTGAGCCCTGCAGCCTATGGGGGTCCAGGGGGGAGAAAAATCCACCTGAAGCCCCTGGAGGAGCCCGCTCTGGAGCAAGGGAATGCCTGGAGGAGGCTGGGAATCCATGGGAAGCCTGGGCTGGAGGAGGGTCCTGGCAGGACCCGTGACCCCACAGGGATCCCGCTGTTCCTGGAGGACTGAAACCATGGAAAGGGAGCAGTTTTGGGAGAGCTGTCTCCCATGGGAAGGACCCCACGCTGGAGCAGGGTCCTGGCAGGACCCGTGACCCCACAGGGATCCCACTCTGGAGCAAGGGAATGCCTGGAGGAGGCTGGGAATCCATGGGAAGCCTGGGCTGGAACAAGGTCCGGGCAGGAGCTGTGACCCCACAGGGATCCCACTGTTCCTGGAGCACTGATCCCAAGGAAAGCGAGCAGTTTGGGGAGAGCTGCCTCCCGCGGGAAGGACTCCACACTGGAATACGTGGGAGTGTGAGGAATCCTCCCCCTGAGGAGGAAGGAGCAGCAGGAACAACCTGTGAGGACCTGACCCAAATCTCCATTCCCCATCCCCCTGTGCCACTGGGAAGTGAGGAATTAAGGAGTTTGAGGCCCACCACAACGTGGAATAAAGATATCCAAGGAAAAGCCACGATTTCCCTGTGCTGTTTCCCACAGACAGGGAGTGATCCCACGGGGAGGACGGGAGGTTGCACAGTCAGGTCACAGCCATGCAAGTCTCCCAAAATACTTAAAATTCCCAAAGTATGAGCCATGGCCTAAATCCAGGGCCTCATCCCGATGATCCAGAGCAGATCCAGAGCTCAGGATTCCTCTGCTCAGCACCTTCTCCACTGCCAATCCAGCGGGAATCCCAATGGCTGCCACTCCTGGAGCTGGGGCTGACTGACACCTCCAAGCTGCGGGGGAAGGATGGAAAAATCCCCCTGAATCACAGAATTATGGAATTATTAGGGTTGGAAAAGACGTCCAGGATCAAGAAGTCAAAGTGCTCCATCTGCTCGTGTTTTTCCAGGGATGGAGATTCCATGACTGCCTGGGCCTGGGTGAGAGGGTAAAGCCCAAATGGAGGCACCAGAACAGGAAAGTCATAATCAATAATTTATTAATAATTGATGTAGGAAGGGATTCAGAAGTTCTCTGGGAATGCCCACCCAGGGGAGTTCATAAAGTTTGTGTGGCCGAGTTCCAGCTGACTCCGGACATGAGGTTGTGTGGAATTTTTCCGGGATCTGTTCCACTGTTTGGGGAAATTTCCTTCCCGCATTTGGTTTGAATTCCCAAGGTTTGTGTCCAGTGGCTCCTGTCCTGTCCCTGTGTCCCTCTCCGCACCTCCAATCACGGAGCAGGAGGCAGCAATAAAATCTTCTCTCCACCTTCTTTTCTCTGGATGAACAAGGACATTCCCTGAGGAGCAGCTCGGATGTGCCCCCCTGCACCCCTGTCCGCACCAGAGTGGATCCCGCGTGTCTATGTGGTTTTTTTCTGGGACCTCCACTGGATCCTGATCCTCTGGCTCACAGCCAAAACCCAAAACCACACCAAAATCCCGCTGTTTGCCCAGGGGGCCCTTTGGGAGGGGCTGTGCTACCCCACACCTTGACCCCACATCGGTGAAAACATCCGAGATCCTTTAACCAGCAAAACATGGAATTATCCTCTTCATTAATCCGGAATGCCAGGTATCCCCGTGGTGTCTTGGCAAGGGTGGGAGGGAGCAGAAAACAAGGAACATGAGGAGGGGAGGATGTGTGGGGTGACAGGAGGGTCTGGGATTCAGGGATGAGGCTGAAGGAAGCCTGGGAATTACATGGATAAGGCCGGGAGCCATGCAGGGGAGATGAGGGGGGTGGAACTGCGAGTGGAGCAGCACAATTCCCAAACCCCACGGAAGACAAATGGGATTTGCTGGTGGTTATTGTGTAAATTCACAATTCCCCGACACGGGGCGGGGGGAACAGCAGCGGTGCCGGGCTCAGATGGAGACGGATGAGCTCCCATTTGAGGGATGGAAAGATGATGGAGCGTCCCTGGAAGAGCAAACAGCCCCACCCCACACCCTGGCACCGATCCGGGACACCACAGCCATGGGGATCGGCCTCTGGGGGATGGGGAACACCGGGATGGGCTCAGGACATCCCATGGAATCGCAGGATCACAGAATGATTTGGAGGGGAAGGCGCCTCTCACTCCACATATCCCGCTGGGCCAGGCACTGGGATTTTATGGTGGAATATTCAAATTTTGAATTGTTTGAGCCAGGCTGGAACTTTGAGGGGGGAGCACCAAATTTTCTCACCCATCCTTGGTTTTGAGCGTTCAGCTCAATGTTGCTGGTGAGACCCAGGAAAAAACAGCAAATAAAAATAAAATAACAGATTCATGGCTTGGCTGAATCCAGGGATTTTGGAGCGGGTTGGATTTTCCTGGACTTCCAGGTTAAAGGCAAAGCGTGGTTGGTGCTCATATGGGGCTGCTGTAGGATCAACACCTCCAAACCCAGCCCCAACAGAGGTGGGAGCCCATGGCTGTGGAAGGGATGGCTCCACAATCCTGCTCCAGACCCAGCACAAACCTGCCCTTGCAGCCTGATCCTTGCGGCATCCCGGGATTTGGTGCCGGGGCCGGGTCACTCAGAAATTAAAGATGGAATCTAGGCCGTGATGGGCTTACAGGAGATGATCCGAAAGGTCTTTTCCAGCCTAATTGATTCTGTGATCCCGGGGCGGCTTTTCCTGGGGGTCAGGGCGGCGCTGGAGCTGAAGGGTGGGTGGGTTTGGCGGGATGCCAGGGATGAGCTGTGCTGATTCCAGAGGGATTTCAGGTGCCAAACCGGGCAGGGAAAGTTTAGCTGTGAATCAAACCCTGCCCTAAACCCCATCCCGTTCCCGTTTCCTCCTCCCAGCCCAAAAAGGCAGCGGGGCTTTGCAAATCAGCCTCGCCGATCCCGGGAGATTCCTTCCTGTCTCAGCTCTCATTCCAGCCTGATCCACACACAACTGAGGGATAATTGGGCATTGGAGCACTGGAAGGGGGAGGGAAGCAGTGGGAAAGGAGGGAGGGAGGGGCGGGCAAGAATTTGGGATCAAAACCTCGCTGCTGCCTCATTTTGTGTATCCTGGAGTTTGCTCTGGATTTCACACGGAGCCTGTTGGTTTAGCCCTTTTTCCGTGGATGGAGGGATTCTTCTGGAGAATTTCCAGCTCCCGTTTTTAGTGGTTGCTCATCGTGGCTGCCAGTTCAGGAGAGCACTGATAAGAGCTCTCTGCACACTGATAAGAGCTGCTCTACACTGGGCTCACTCCAGGCATCACCTGCAGCAGCTCTTCCAGCCTTTCCAGCCTGTGGAAGTCTGGCACATTCCCTGGAGAGGGCTGGAATTCCGACGCTGGTGTTTGCTGCTGCATGGGAAGGTGTCCCCGCCGACAGCGGGGTTGGAATGATGAGCTTTAGGGTCTCTAACAACACAAACCATCGTGAATTATGATCCTATGGCCTTCCAGAGCTTAAATGGGGCTGATAAAAATGAGGGAGAGGGATTTTTTTCCGTGGTCAGAGAGAGATGGGACAGATGGGAATGATTTTAAACTAAAAGAGTTTGGATTAGATGTTCAGAAATTCTTGGCTGTGGGGATGGGGAGGCCCTGGAATGGTTTTCCCAGAGAAGCTGTGGCTGCCCCTGGATCCCTGGAAGTGTCCAAGGCCAGAATGGATGGGGCTTGGAGCAGGCTGGGATAGTGGAAGGTGTCCCTGGCCACGGCAGGGGGTGGAATGGGATGAGCTTTTAGGATCCTTCCCACTGCCACTGTTTCATGATTCCATGATCCTCGCTCACCCCACAGCCCCTCTGGCACCATGTTCTGCCCAGATCTCCACAGAGGAGAGGGGGAATCCCAAAATCCTCCTTTGTGGTGCCATTTCCATGGGACAGACCCTCGGAGCTGCCTGTGCCTTCCCCCCTGGAGCTGGTGACAGCCCCCATTGCTGTGCCCATGGATCCTCCCGATCCAGCCCGGAGGACACGGATCATTCCCCAGCCCCTGGATTTATTCTGCTCCCGGAGCCAGGCTCTGCTGTCCCTGCCAGCCCCAGCTCAGGCTGAGCACTCCATAAATCCATGGACACAGGGGCCGGGGGGGAACGTGCCCTGGGAGTGGGACTGAACAAAAACAGGGAAGATCCGGGTGCAGGAGGAAAACAGAGGGAGAATCACAGCAGGGGCGGGATCTGCTCGGGGGTTCATTGATGGCACAAATGATGGAGTAGGGATGTGCTCCAAAACTGGGAGCTGGGCTGGAAGGAGCTCAGGGAGCAGGGCTGGGGGTGGGATCCGACCTCCATCCATAAAGATAAAGGTGTGAAGTGAGGGAGAGAAAAGTCAGGAAGATGAAAGGGGAGTGATGAGCTCAGGGAAGAGAAGCACTGGTGGAAAAGGAAAGGAAAAATATGTGAGGAGGTCACGGCAGGTGGGAGCCAGGTGAGCCATTCCCTATGGGAAAATCCTGTGTCCCTGCAAGAATTAGAGCCCAGAACCCCCAGGTCGAGTCTTGCAACTGGAAAACATCATCCCACTCTCTGCTCCCTGGGACAGGACCCAGGAACGGCTGGAGCTGTGCCAGGGCAGGGTCAGGCTGGAGAGCAGGGAAAGGTTCTCCTGTCCCCAGAGGGTGCTGGGCACTGACCAGGCTCCCCAGGGAATGGTCCCGGCCCCAAGGCTGCCAGAGCTCCAGGAGTGTTTGGACAACGTTCCCAGGGATGCACAGGCTGGGATTGTTGGGGTGTCTGTGCAGGGCTGGGGGTGGGACTGGATGATCCCTGTGGGTCCCTCCAGCTCAGGAGATTCCATGATTCTGTGATTCCCTCAGGCTGTGATGACCCATCAAGTGACTCAATAATCCCATTTTCCCTCAGTGTTGCCCTGGAAAACTTGGGATGCCTTTGAGAAGCCCTCAGGATGCTGTTCCCAGTTGCTGTGGGGCAGGGACACAGCATTCCCTGCTCCGGGGTGATCCCTACAAACTGCTCTTCCCATCAGGAAAACCGAGGAAACGGATCTCGAAGTGTCTTCCTCGGAAGGAAGGAAGGAAGGAAGGAAGGAAGGAAGGAAGGAAGGAAGGAAACTGAGGCAGTTTTGAGTTGGAGTTTGCTCCAGAAGGGGATTAAGGACCATCACCAACATTCCCAGCACTTCCAGAAGCTTTTTGGGGTTTCTGACCCACTTTGGGGCACTCCCACGGCCAGGGGAGGTTGAGCCGTGGCCGCAGACCAGAGGCACAGCCCCAGCTCCCACCTTCCATATCCCAGGACATTCCCATTGCCATGGCAACAGCGGGATCTCCTCTTCCCATGGTTGGATGGGCACGGCCAGAGCCGGCCCCGCGTTTAAAGGGCTCAGTGACGTCAATGATCGCCCATCCCGTAACGAACCTTCCAGGAAAATCCGGGCTGGGCTTTGCAGAGCACAAGCACTTCCCATTTTTCCATTCGCTGGCTCTGTGGCTGGGAAGTGGAGTTAATTCATGGAGCAAACCACCCCTGAGTGGCATTCCCAATTGTCCTGAATGACTTCAATCCACAATGGAAGCACTCACAAAAGGCGGGATCCACAATGGGGGGAAAACGGCTCCGGGCTCAGCAGGCGGACAAAGGGAAGGAACGGGAGAGCCTGGCAAAGGAAATCCATGGCACTTTGGGATAATGGGATGATGGGATGAGGGGATGGTGCAGAGAAGGCTCGTTAACAATTCTGTTTCAAACGGGTGTTGAAGGGAACCTGGGGGTTTGTCTGAACCGATCTTTGCGTGCGTGGAATGAGCTGGTGCTCCATGGAAACGGGATCCCGGATGCTCCTTGGAAACGTGGTCCTGGATGCTCCCTGGAAACGGGATCCCGGGTGCTCCACGGAAACGTGATCCCGGCTGTATCCCCACTGGAACACGGCGGGGATGCTGATTCCAGAGCTGTCCCTGCTCGTGCTGTGCCTAGACAGCCTGGAATGCCGGGATGGGCTCCTGCTCCTCCCTGAGTGGGATGTTGATGCCTCCAGGACCATGGGCCTGGAGCACAATTCCAACTGCAGCATTTCGGGATACACCACCCAAAAAATATGATTTAGATTTTCCTCAAAAAATTCCTATTTGCCATTGAATTTCTCTGGGGATTTTCCCAGTTTTCCTGGGTTTTTTATGGGAAGAGACTCATTTTGTAGCTGTTCCAATAAAAAATGCGGATCCTGCCCTGCCAGAGCTGCTTGTCCACCCCTGAATTATCGATCTGGAGTCTGGCAAAGCCTCCAAACCACGGATACAATGAATTCCCGGATAAATCTCTGCGGCCCCCGGGAATGACAGACACCTCATGGACTTCCAGAGCAAGCTCAGCTCCGGGGGTCAGTTCAGCTCCTGAGATGTTTGACAGGAGCACTCAGCTAAAGCGGGAATGATAATAACCATTCCGAGGCACTTGGAACAACCATCCCCGCTCCGTGTTCTCCTTCCCCGCCGCTCCTCCCAAAGGATGGATTCTTCATGGATTTTTCTATAATAAACTTCACGTCTCTGGATTTTATTTCCCACTTGAGGCCTAAATCATCTTTGCCATAAATGTAAAACAACCCAGCCAATTGTTTGGCGGGGCAGCTTTACAATACATCATTCCAAGGATAATTTAGAAACCTGGGAAGTTTTTCTTCCCTATAAATTCCCTCAGCTCATTACTGAGAGTAGCTGCAAAACAAGCGGATTCCCACCGGAAAGTGGGAGCAGTGGAAATCTGAGAGCCACGGGTTGGGTTTGTATTGCTTTGCTGCACTCCAAAAAGATGTTTTGTTTAAACAGGGACGGATGATCCAGATTGGATCACACTGGAGAGATCCGGAGTGGCTCTGGATTAGCCAGGATGTGGTGGAACAGCTCAGAGGGAGAGGGAGAGGGAGCCTCTTATCCCTCTGAGCCTTCGTCTCCTCCACCTTCCCTCACTCTGCCAGCCTGGGAAAGGAAAGGTGAGAAATCCATGGATGACAGCACCACCTCCTCTGATCCGTCGCCTCTGGATGAGGTGGTGCTCCTGGGGCTCTGTTAGACAAGGGTTTGGGATACACGGGCACAGCAAACAGGGAATCCCACCTGGAGAATCCCAACTCGGCTTCTTTGAAGATTTCAGGACGCAGCCAAGAGTTCCTGAATGGGAATTTTGCACCAGGAGAGGTTCAGGAAAAATTTCTCCATGGAAAGAATGCTCTGGCATTGGCACAGTCTGCAGGGCAGGGAGGCGTTTCCATCCCTGGAAGTGTTTACAAAGGAGCGGATGTGGCACTGGGGGACACGGTTTAGTGGGAATGGTGGGATTCGGTCCAGGGTTGGATTGAAGCTCTTGGAGGTGTTTTCCAGCCTTAATGGTTCTGTGGTTCTGGGAACCCAGGAGGAAACTGAGCTGAGCAGGGAGGACTCTTCTCCTCTTTCCCTCTCCAGGTCATTCCCAGGATAAGCCGGAGCTCAGGAATGGAGGCAGAGCTCACCACAGCTTGGGTTTGGTCACAGTTTGGATTTCGTCGTTCCTCAGGTCACCTCGGGAGTGACGTTAAGGAATGGACCATTTCACACCATGGAATTACAAAACAAATCCCAACAATCCTGGCCTCGGCCAGGGAAGCGCCAATCCCGGGGCTGAGGATCTCCGCGATCCCACGTACAACCACCTCTCATCCCAAAGATTTTCCCGTCACTTTTCCTGCTCTGAGCTGCTCCTTGTGGCCACAAAAAGGCTCAGACATGGCCAGAAGAAAAATTGGGAATCAAGGGCTGAACGAGGCATCCTAAACCACCCAAGTGTCCAGCAGAAACCTGGAATTTGGGATTCATGTGCTGTAGATACAGCCCAGGGAAATGCACTCCGATCTCCGTCCTGAGACGCAATAAATCACCTGCCCAAGGCCTTCCACTTCCAGCCCCGGAATTATTCCCACTCTATCAAACACCTCCTTTCATCAACAGCTCCATCTTTCCATAATTTATGTTCCCTCCTTCCTGTCTCCTTCCCCTCATCTCCATAGAGACAAATGGATTCAGGACAGCACGGGAGAATTTCATCCTTTGGATTGTTGGAAATCTTCTCATTTCCAGCCTGGCTGCACTCAGGGCTGGTTTAAATCTGGTTGATCGATTCCCATCTTATCCCTGAATGGCTTTTCCATGTTGGATATTATCCCCAGGATGTGTTTGTGTCCAGAACCATCTCCCAACCCCTCCAAATCATTTGGCACTGCGGACAAAGCAAAGCTTTCCAGGGGCGGGTGCTCCCTGATCCCTCATTCCTCCTTTCCTTAAGTTTTCCAACTTAACTTCCTTAAGAGTTTTCCAAAAACTCTTTTTTTTTTTTTTTTGGCCAAACCCATTAGTTGGAGAATCCGATTCTTCACGTGCATTAAAACTGAAGGAAATCAAAATATTTTCACCCTCTCAGAAGGGAATATTTGGGTTTCTTTCTCCAAAATCCTTTTTTTTTCCGCACCATTTATTTTCTTTTCAATTATCTGGGAAAAAAAGTTTAAAAAACCCCTAAAATTGGAAATCAACATTTTCTTTTATCAAAACAGAATCGTCTGCTCCATCCAATTTTTTTTTTTTTCCCCAGTGTGGGGAATTAAAAGGAAATTCATTTCCATTTCACTTGCTGGAATCACAGAGATGGGAATGAAATGAGAAATGAGTTCTGCACCCTTTAGGCAGGAGCGTTCTGGTTCCCTGGTGAAGTGGGAGCTGCTGGAGGCAGGAGGGCACCCGGCACCGCCATTCCAGGGGTGGGATGGGATTGGGACCAGCACGGGCTTGTTGACTCCCCTCGGGAGCTGGGAGATCCAGACTTTTCCCAGGGAGAAGCTCCTGTTTATGAAAATATGTGACAGATTTCACAGCAAAGCCGATCTCTGCCAGCTCGTGACTCAGTCCCTCCTGCTGGCTTTACATTCCCTTGCAAGAGCCTTTTTCCCTTTCCCGGAAAATCATTCCTCTTCCTCATTCCCGGATGGAGCTGGGTCCTTGTGCTCCCGCTGTCCATAAGGCCCCTGCTTCCAAGGCTTGGATTTGGGGGCTTTTCCCAGCTGTGCCCACACCCAGCACTGTTCCCAAAGTGACCCCAATCCCTGCCCAGGGTGGGGGGCACTGGCTCACAAAGGGCTGGGATCAGATCCAAGGGGAATTCTCTGCCTGGACACTGCTCCAGGCCCTGCGATCTGGGAGCACAATCCTCTGGACACCCATCCTGGCAAGGCCAGGCTGTGGAAATTACCCCTGGAAAGGTTTTTCATTTCTTTATCAATCCTGGTGGGATTCCCGAGGCTTTGCATGGGTCTGTTGAGCATCCTGACTGAAAGATTCCAGAGCTCCAGTGGGATTCACCATCCTGCAAACCCAGCAGGAGATCGAGGGGAAGCTGCCCCTGGATCCCTGGAAGTGTCCAAGGCCAGGTTGGACGGGGCTTGGAGCAACCTGGGCTAGTGGAAGGTGTCCCTGCCCATGGCAGGGGTGGCATTGGATGGGCTTTAATGTCCCTTCCAACCCAACCATTCCATGATTCCAGGATATCCCCACCACTGCCATTCAGGAACACAGAGACAAAGCCAGGTGATAATTCCTTCCCCTCTGCTTTCCAGTGAGTCCTTGGGCAAAAGACATGGACAGAAACCCAATAAAGTTCAGGAACTCCTCCTGTACCCCCCTGGATGTAGGATCCCACTTCCCTGCTCCATTTGATGTCCAGGTTTCAGGGATGTATTTCCAAGGTGCAGTTGGGAGCAGATCCTAAAATGAGCTCGCGGAGAGTCACCAAAACTGCCCAAAAACTGCTGAAACCATCCCAAAGCAGGACCAGAGAAATCTCTGTGACTTTACCCTCAAATAACTGATCCTAAAATCCTGTGACTAACCCTAAAATCCTGTGACTAATCCTAAAATCCTGGAACTAACCCTAAAATCCCATCTCCTGTAGCTGGAGAGATCATTTTGCTCAGAGCTGGTTGCTTTTGGTTCCTTGCTGCTCCTCCGAACTGGATGCCCAACATCAATCCATGGAAAACCCGGACAAGAATTTCCATCAGTTCATTTATAAACAGTGCTTCTCCTGCCACATCCATTCCAAGAAATATTTAGGGACATCCCAGCTGTTTTAGTGCCTGTCCCCACAGGGAAAACATTCCCCAGGTTTGTTTAAAATGAATTTCCCCTTCCTCCGCTCCCATGGATTATTCCATGTGCAGCAAGAAATCTGCTGGAGGTACCTTCCAGGGAAAACAGATTTCCATGACAGCCTGGAAAGCTCCGTGCCATGATCCAGCCCCCCTTGAAAGGCCTGGAAGGGCTGATCCTGCTGATGTGGATCCTTGGGTTTGGGATGTGGAAGGCAATGGAAGGACCTGCCCCTCTCTCCAGGCGGGTCCCACAGCCTGGGGCACCCCAGTGCTGGGAGCTCCACTTGGGATGTGCTTCCCTGCTCCTTCCCAGAGAAACGGGGAACAAAGAGCTCCAGCCACAGCTGGAAATGCTTCTGTTCATTTTTTCTTGCTAAAAAGGTGCTTTTGGGTTTTTTTCTGTGTATGACCCCTCAGAAACCCTTTAATTTGGGGCTCCATTTCTCCTCCCTCCCTGTCCCCCTCTGTGCTCCGAGCCCTTTATTCCTCTCATTTTTCCCATCTCATCCCATGAATTCTGCTCCTCCAGGAATCCCCTCTGCCCACATCCCTGCTCAGAAGGTTCCCAGTCCAGGGCAGGGTTTTCCAGCTGGATCCTGCCCAGATTCCCGCTGCTTCCCAGCTGCTCCTGCCTGATCTCCTCTCTCCCTTTTTCCATCTGCCCTCAAAGTCTCACCTTTCCCTTTAAAGCTTCTCAAGCCGTTCCTTCGCTGTTATCCCGCAAACATTCCCATTCCCACGGGACAGCCTCAAAGTCTTGGCATTTTCCCTCCCTGTTCCTGCTCTTCCAATCTTTCTCTTTAGGTGTATTTTCAGCGGCTTCCAATCAGGAATGAATTCCCGCACAGCCCTTTCGGTGGAGAATAATTGAGGAACGTGCTCGGATGAAAGAGTCTTTTATTCCGGCACTACGATCCACAGTCAAAGGGAAAAGAATCAATGGGAAGCTCGAATGTGGAGTCTCCCAGCATGTCCTGCTCTCCATTATCCCAGCAGAGGAAAATCAGAGCTTTTGGGCTGGGATTCGTTAGATCAAAGGCAGGCAATTAATTTAATTGGGATTAATTGCGCTGCCCTGGCAGTGCTGACTCCACGGGAGCCTCGGGTGGGGCTCGGAGCGGGATATGGATGTGGGACAGAACAAATCCAGATTCCCTGATCCAGATTCCGTGGGCTGGGCTGGAGGCCAGGCCAGCAGATCCCTCACCCACAACAAAGAAACTGGAAAAATGAGGGAATGACAAATTCCTGCCGGTAGGAAAGGACGGGCTCCCTGCTGGAGTCAAGGACTGCTGTCTCCTTTATGGAATCAGCCTGGGGAGCTTCTCCCTGGAAAGCGGAGCCTCTTCTCCCATGGAACAGCCTGTGGCTTCAGAGATTCCTTGGGCACAGCTCTCCCTCCCTGCCTGGATCCCTTAGAGCTCCGGGAGCTCCATGTCCTTTTAAAACCCCTGGAGATGCCCCTGGAAGCTGCAGGAATTCTGCAGACAAAGTGACTCATCCAGGCTGGGCAGAGCAGCTCCGTGGGTTTCCTTTTTTTATCCCATTTTTTTCACCATCTCCTCCTCTTCAATCCCTGAAATAAAAGTCTCCTCATGGGGAACTGGAGTGAAATCCTCGGGATGTTCCTCCCGCTCTGCCCTTTCCTCGTCTCCTCCAGGTTCCCTCCAGGAGCAAAATCCCACTGAAGTCCTGCTCCAGTGAGGTCTTGTCCTGGCTTCGGGCATCCTGCTATAAATCCCAGGAAAACGTTATTCTCCTGAGCCTCTCCTGAAGGAGAGCCTCGGTCCCACAGGTTTTTTGATGGAGCAACAAGGATTTCCCCCATTTCTCAGGGAAATGGCCTGGGGGAGGTTCAGGTTGGATATTAGGGAAAAATTCTTCCCTGAAAGAGCAGTCAGGCCCCGGCACAGCTGCCCTCGGCCTGGATGGAGTCCCCATCCCTGGAATTGTTCAGGAAAGGAGCAGATGTCCACTTCATGCTGTGGGATTTGGCCAAAGGTTGGAATTTATGACCTTGGAATTCTTTTCCAACCACGATGACTCCGTGATTCCATGTCTGGTGAACCCTCCAGTGATGCTTGTGGATCTTCTGTCCAGCTTTTCCCTCGGAGAGATTTCCTGAGTTACCATGGAGATGAGAGCCATGGAAAAGAACTCGGAGCAGATGGATGCATCCCAAGCGAGCTCCTGTTGGCTCTCCCAGAACAAAGGGAATATAAAGATGCACAAGATTGGAATAAAGCAATGGGAATTATTGATATAAACACCGGTATCAAAGCGTGAGAGTGAGGCTGGCGGGGAGGCCAAGCTGCAAAGGAAAAGGGGATTTTTCAATGGGGAAATGGGGAAAAAAACCAAAGTTTTTGGGATCCATAATGGACAAAGGGGTTTGTTCTTGAAAACGTCTTTGGGATTTTTTCCAGATATATTGGCTGCTTCAATTAAAGTGATTGATTCACTCCAGAAATGTGCCCTGAGTCGCCTTTCCCCGGTAAAATTCTTCCTAATGGGAGAATATCACTCATGTCCTGAGGCTAATTAATGTCGGGAATGAGTGATCCCTGTGCCTGATGGATGCTCCTGCAAGGAGAAGCTTTACCCAGATTTTCTGGGATGTTTTTCCTGGGAGGGTGGGGAGGCCCTGGGTTGCCCAGAGAAGCTGTGGCTGGCCCTGGATCCCTGGAAATGTCCAAGGCCGGGTTGGATGGGGCTTGGAGCAGCCTGGGATAGTGGAAGGTGTCCCTGCCCATGGCAGGGGTGGGACTGGATGAGCTTTAAGTTCCCTTCCCACCCAAACTATTCCATGATTCCATGATTTTGTCTCATCCATTAGAGCTGCTTATGAATTTGGGAACATTTCTTTTAGAAACAAAGGCTTCAGACGAGGGGACACAGCCGAGATGCAGCAGGATGGATCCTTGGGAAATTACAGGATTCACCCATCATGGAGAACACTGTAAGAACATGGATATTTATTCCCAAAATAATCTGCAATCTTCAATTCCCACTCCACTCTGTATCCATAGCAGTGTGTGGAGGAGTGGCAGAGTGAGGCTCTTTTCCCATTTCCCGGGATAGCCGTGGTGTAGGGACACCATGGATTGTGGGAATGTGCAGCTCCCGGTGGCTGGGGCGGAGCAGGAGCAGCACTGAGGGGTCTCTCTGGATTATGGGATTTCCTAACAGAACCCAAAACCTCCCTACACCAATGAGATGCCTTTGGATGAGCCATGGGAATCATGGAATACATGAGAATATCACCATTTGGGATCTCAGGGGATTCCCTTGGGAATCACCCACCGGGCTCTTCTCTCGCAGAGAACCAGGAACTTTTCCCTGGAGGATCTCTTTATATTCCAACACGAGGCTGGAAGCATGAGAAGGAAACACAATAATTCCATGGAAACCAAAGATACCCTTCGGAAAAACCCCACATGGGAATGGCCACCGGGATAATCCAGGTGGGCAGGGATGGGTTGAGATGTGTCAGGAATACCTATCCAGGCTGCACCCCTCGTGCTCCATCCCTCTCTCCCAATCCCAAACTGCCCAAAGATTCCCTGTGGAGCAGGAGCTGTGTCCGGCCATGGATTTATCAGTGACCAGGGCAATATGGGCCACGATCCCGAATAAACCTGGCAAGGACGGAGAGAATTATGGGACAGCCAAGCCTGAAATTCCCGTTTTTTTGCCGGGAAATGGTGTGTTCCCTCCTTTTGAGGGAATATTTGCAGCAGGGTGATCATCAGGGTGACACATCCTAAATCTGGGTCACAATCCGGTGGTTTCAACAACGGGAAAATTGCTGGAGTTGTTTGGAGGCGGGAGAGTGGGAATGAGTCGTTCCTGGCTGAGTGGGGTGGGAAGCGCTGATGTCAGCAAACATCATCCCCTGGAGCATTCCCGGGACAACACAGGGAAGCCCCAAAGGTTTGGGAGGCTCGTCCTTCAAAGTTTGGAATCCCAGAGTCGTTGATGATCGTTGTGTTTAAGGATAGGGAAGAGCACGGGTGCCAGGGAGATCCCACGTTGTTCCCACAGGGAATTGGTGTTCCTGGGAATGCAGCAGTGCCAAAGGCCTGTGAGGAGGAGCCCGAGGAACTGGGTTTGGAAAAGGTGGAGTCGGACTGGGTTTGTGGGGAGTCAATCCCGCCAGACAAACACGGTTATTTCCCGATGGAATCGGCGTCAGTCTGGGGAGAGATGGACCAATAAATCCCATAAATCTGGAGGGTTTTTCCATGTGCCTCAGCCTGATGCACTTTCCCATGAGGAATTATCGTGGAGCCTTTTAATCCCGGCCTGGAATGGAGCTTGGCAGTGTCCCTGCCCGGCAGAGCCCGTGAGAGGGTGGAGATCAGGAATGGGTATCCCAAGAAATGCCACATCTCCATCGGATTTCCACATCCTCTACGTGGCACCTGGCAGTGGTTTGAGGAGATAAGGGCTGGATCCAAGACCACAGAGCCATGGAATGGTTTGGGCGGGAAGTGACCTTAAAGTTCATCCCATTCCCACCCCTGCCGTGGGCAGGGACACCTTCCACTATCCCAAATTGCTCCAAGCCCCATCCAACCTGGCCTTGGACCAGGGATGGGGAAGGCACAGGGATGACAACAAAAGCTCCGTGGTTTTTCAGGCTGGCTCATCCCAATGGCCAAGAGACACCTCCCTCCCCCCTCAGAAATCCATGAGGTGTTCCAATCAAAGCTCAGTGGAAAGAAAATAAAACAAAATTCTACAGAATGGAAAAGATTTGGATCAGTTATTCCATAAGATGCTGCCAGCCGTGGATTTTATCCCACCCTGATTTTATCCCACCCTGTTACTGCTCTGCCAAGGAATCACATAAACCCAAAATATTCAAATGAAGGCCCTACAAAGTGGGATAAAAGTGAGGTGCCGTTCACACGGGGAAATGTGGAATTTCGGGACAGTTTCAGCCGGCTGAGAATCCAACGTGTTCCCAAAAAATATTCTCTGTGGGGAGGAAAGAGGGAGAGAAGTGAAAGTTGTCGCTTCGCCGCCACCCACAGCAAGCTGGAGATTATTTTAGGGAAGAGCTCACACAAGCTGCTCCTTGGGTGTGTGTGGGGTGGAAAAAATCCCAAATAACTTCTCTGCACGGGTTACCCCATGGAAATCAGGGAATCATGGAACGGTTTGAGTTGGAAGGGACCTCAAAGCTCATCCAATTCCCATCCCTGCCATGGGCAGGGACAACTTCCACTATCCCAGGGTGATCCAAGCCTCGTCCAACCTGGCCCTTGACACTTCCTGTGCCAGGGCCTCCCCACCCTCCCAGGGAACAATTCCTTCCCAATATCCCATCTAACCCTGCCCTCTGGCAGTGGGAAGCCATTCCCTGTGTCCTGTTCCTCCATGCCTTGTCCCAAGTCCCTCTCCAGCTCTCCTGGAGCCCCTTTAGGCACTGGAAGGGGCTCTGAGCTCTCCCTGGATCCTTCTCCTCTCCAGGCTGAACAATCCCAGCTGAAAAACACGTTCCAAAAATCACCGGGAAAATCACGATCCCCAGCCTGTGTTTATCCAGGTCTTTTCATCTTCAAAAGGAAAACAACCTCATTCCTGAGTGCCTGCGAGGTGTGAGACGGGAAACGCTGCTTTTCCGTATCCCTGAATCCGGATAAAGCCGGAGCTACGGCTGGAGCAGGGATCTGCCCGGGGGTGTGCCCAGGAATGTGTTCCTGTGGCAGGAATGTGCCCACAGGAAGCAGGATCTCCACTCCTGGTGCCTCTTTAGGCTGTGGAGAGGTCACCTGCTCTTCCCATGGCTCTTCCCGTGGCTCTCCTCCGGGAATGGCACTGGCACACGGGGATGCTCGGGGATGAGCTCCATCAGCACCCAGGAGCTGCTCCAGCGGGATAATTCAGGGATGTAATTCCAGGCAGGGCGGAGAGGAGCCTGTGCTGAGAGCTCTCCTTTCCCATGACTCCTCCCCTTTCAGCACCTCCAAACAGCAGGGATTTGTTTTCCAGCGTTTCCTTTCCCGGGGCTGTGTGGGCTCTGCGGGATCCCGTGGGAATGAGAGCCTGTTCTTCCCACCTCGAGATGAGAGAGCTCCTCTGGAAACACCTTTGACTCCTTTAATTTGCATCTTGTCACTGGAAAATGCTTTTCCAACGGAGTTTCTGTTTTCCTCGGGGATTTTTTGGATGGCTGCAGGAATTCTGCACTCCAAGAGCTCCACGAGGCCCCTGGGGCCTTGGAAAGCTTCTGGGTCAGACGGGACGTGAGTTGAGTCTCATCCCGAGGTTTTTCCATCTCATTTCTAAATATTCCAAGGTTCTCCTCTCCTTTAAATCCTTTAATCCCTTCCAATGTGAAGGCTTTGGATAAAGAAGGAAAGAGAAAATAGAAAAGCAGGGAGAAGACGTGGAAAGAGCTTCCAAAGGGACAAAGTCCTGGAGCTGCCAGTGCCTCTGGACATATCCTGAGTATCCCAAAGTGTCCAGCTTTCCTGAGGGTCACTGACTGTCCCCAAGGAGTTCCCCTTGGATCATCCCACCCTGGATAACCTCAGCCATGGCTCTGGGAGTGCTGGGGCCAAGGGCAGGGACACTTCTCCCATGGATTGGGAATCCTTGCCCTGGGAGTGAGCTCTGAACCCACCAGAGCCATCCCTGACATCCCAATGGATGCTCAGAAATCCATTTCCATCTCCCAGAGAACTTCTGCCGGCCTTGGTGATCCCTGTGGATCACACCCGGGAATGTCACTTCCAACAGCACTTTCCTAGTGGCTTTCCTGGGCTGTAAATCCAGGGAAGGAAGAGACCCCCCAGAGCAGATCCTGGCGCGTTTGGAAGTGGGGATGTCTGGGCTGCCTTGGAATGAGGGGACACGGAAGGACTGGAGCATGGAATGCTGGAATAACAGGGAGGGTTATCCTGGATCCATGAGTTTGGTGACTGTGCAGCTCCTGGGTGACACCAGGATTCTGCCATTTAATAAAAATGGGAATTTTGGCTACTGGGAATTCCATTATGACCAAACTAAGTGGGAAGATTTTAATGGGAAAATCTCTGTCCAATTCCAGGGCACTCAGGAAGTTCCAACCAGCCTGAAGTTCTGGATAATCTCGTCCTTTTGCCTCTAATTTTTTCCATAAACTTCAGCATTTGGGACTGGAAGGGAAATTTCTTCCTGGTGAGTGAAGAAAGGAGAGAGACTGGGAAAATTTTCCCGGAAAAAAGCAGGATGGGTGTAACTGGTGAGGGAAAATCATCCCAAAAACGGGAGTGGAAGGGTTAAAGCTGCACCCAGGGCTAGACCTGCACCAGGGGTTAAACCTCACCCAGGGTTAAACCTGAACCCAGAGTTAAAGCTGCACTCAGGGTTAAACCTTGTCCTGGGCTGAACCTGAATCCAGGGCTAAACCTGAATCCAGAGTTAAACCTGAATCCAGGGATAAACCTGGATCCAGGGATAAACCTGAATCCAGGGATAAACCTGGATCCAGGGATAAACCTGAATCCAGGGATAAACCTGGATCCAGGGATAAACCTGAATCCAGGGATAAACCTGCACCCAGGAGCTACACCTGAACCAGGGGTTAAACTTGCACCCGGGGTTAGACCTGCACCCGGGCTTAAACCTCATCCTGGGCTAAATGTACACCCAGGGCTAAACCTGACCCCAGGGTTAAACCTCATCCTGAGCTAAACCTCACCCAGGGCTAAACCTGACCCCAGGGCTAGACCTGTCCCTAGGATTAAACCTGAACCCAGGGCTAAACCTGAACCCAGGGCTAAACCTGCATCTAGGGTTAAACCTGAACCCAGGGCTAAACTTGAACCAAGGCTTAAATCTGAACCCAGGGCTAAACCTGCACCCAGGGCTAAACCTGCATCTAGGGTTAAACCTGCACATAGGGTTAAAACCGAACCCAGGCTTAAACCCGAACCCAGGCTTAAACTTGAACCCAGGGCTAAACCTGCACCCAGGGATAAACCTCATCCAGGGCTAAACCTGAATCCTGGGCTAAACCTGAACTCAGGGCTAAACCTGCACCCAGGGATAAACCTCATCCAGGGTTAAACCTTCACCCTGGACTAAACATCATCCTGGGCTAAACCTGACCCCAGGGCTAAACCTGAATCCGGGGCTAAACCTGAATCCGGGGCTAAACCCCCTCCCTGGGCTTTGCTGAGGTGCTTTAAGCCGGTGTTTCCAACCCCCTCAGGCTCAGCCTTTCCAGGGCTCTTTGCAGACATTCCCGGCAGCAGTTCGTGTTTCCCGGGATATTTCGGGAGGAGCCGTTTCCTTCCCCTCATTTGGGAATTGGGGCGCGTGTGCTGCACTCCGTAAAAAACCAGCTGCAAGCCAAGGGAATTTGGGAGAGGGAGCTCAGAGGTGGCTCCAGTGTGAGAAATATTCCAGGGATGAGGGCCAGGAAATAGGGCAGGGGTCTTAAAGTGAACCTGATATGGGAAATTTGGGGAAAAAACAACATAAGGAGAAAATAATTCCAGAGGATTTGAGGAAGTAGAACTGTGTTCAGTGTTTGAGGTTGAAGCATCCCCGTGCAGAGAAGATGGAAACTGGGACAGCTTGGGAAAAAACAAATCCCACAGAAATAACAGGAATATTTCCAGGTGTAAGAAGAAAGGGAGGGGCAGGAGAAGGGAAACAATCGATGGGAAAAGTGAGGAGTGCTGAGAATTCCTTCTGTGGGCACCTAAAACAGGGAAAACTCCTCTGCTGCTCCTTGGGCGGGGAATATTCCCAAGGGAAGGCACAGAGGGAAGTGTTTGATTCCTTTCCTCTGCCTTTACACGGAGCTGAGGCAAAGCTGTGGGAATGGGGCTGGAACAGGGAAAATGTTCCCAATTCAGCCTGAGTGTTCCAGGCAGGTCTGAGCTGCCCATTCCCGTCTCCAAGAGCACCTTGGGAAAAAGGATGGAGGCTTCTGGATTCTGTTTCCGTTTCTGGAGGCTTGGAGAAGACCAAGAGGCCTTGGAAGGAGGGATATCCATGGGGTAAGAGGGGAATTCAGCCTGGAAGGGACCTCAGGATGTCCCTAATCCCATGTCCTGCTCAAACTGCAGCTTCCCCTCCATCCCAAAATCCAGAGAAGTTGGGAGTTTTATTCCTTTATTTTGAAAACTTTGTAAACAAATCCAAAGCCCACTTCAGCCAGCTGGAGACAGACCTGGAACAGCCTTTCCAAAGGGATAATTTCCTGCAGGAATCACTGGGTGGGCGATTCACCTCTCTGGGGTGTTTTGTTTCCCAAAACATCCAAAGTCTCTCCCTGCAAGTCACAATTTGTTTCCCAACAGCACCGAGAAAACAGGGAAGGCCCTCCCTCTGCCTGCATCCCGCTGGGAATGCCTCCAGCTGCTCCCCGGAGCGGCAGCAGGAGCTGGCCACGTTCCAGCACGCCAGGATTTCAGCGGGAATGAATGAGCTTGGAAAAAAATACAAGCATCTGGTGCAGATTATCCAATTTCTATCCCTCTTTCATTTGGCAGCCGGGAGCTCCCTGAGCCGGGCCTCGTGCCTCGGCAATCCTGGAAGCTTTGAACTCCTTTAATAACCCTTTGGATTGGGAATGCCGGGCTCTTTCCTTGCCTGGCTCAGTGTGGCTTAGGATTTCGGCCGCCCCAGAACATGGGATTGGAGTCCAGCCCTTTGCACTTCCAGCGGGGACAGTCCAGAGTGAAATGATTCCTTCGATCTCTGGGGAAAACGGGGAATTTGTGGGTATCCTGCAAATTCCGGGCATCGAGCACCCGCCTGGGCAGGGATTTATTTCCTGTGCTGTTCCACGAGGAGAATTAAACTCCATTTCTGCAGCAGTGGCTTGGGGCGAGGTGGAGCATCCGTGGTGGGGCTGACATCCCTCTTGGAGCTGTTTGCTGCTCCATATCCACACCAAACTCCAGGGAATGTGCTCTGGTGTGGTTATAGGGGCTGATGGGTGGAACCTTGGGGCGGCGATTCCAACCCCATCCCTGCCCCTGCTCCACCACAACCTCCCCCTCTTCCCTTTGGAGCAGCACAGCCTTTTCCAAGGCCATTTTCCCAGCTTCCCTGTTTCTGAGGGACATGGAAATGCCCAAACTCCGGAGCACGGCAGCAGTTCTCGAATCTGTTTTCCCATAAAACATCCCATTCCCTGCCAGGCACTTGGATCCTTTATTTATTTAGGCACAGTGAAGGATTCCTTCCTCCCTGGAATAACAGGAGCCCCAAGGATTCCCACCCTGCGCTCCATCCCGGGCTGCTGGAATGGTTTGCATCCATTCCGGAGCTATTGCGCTTCATTCCCACCCGATGGATTTTTATTTGTGCGTAAAATCAAAACGTGACAGCACACGGAGAGTTCGGAAGTGGAGAAATCCATCCATTACTTTTATGCAGCAGAGCTGATCCGAGGGGGTTGCTCCGGCCTTAACCAGCGAGTGGCCAAATCGGAGTCGGAGCTTGGCTTTAGGGATGCGGGAATCACCTTGAGGTTTCCCTAAAAATCCTTTCCCACAGGAATGTCTTGGGAGGATTGGTTTGGCCCTTGGGGCCCTGCTGGGTTTGGGGGACGCTCCCAATCTTCCTGCTCATCCACGTCTCATTCCACAGGTGGAAATCACTGGGAGAGGTTTCTGCTGGAGAACTGGAGCCTTGGTGGGTCTTGTGGGACTGGTGGGACTGGTGGGACTGGAGGGACTGGTGGGACTGGAGGGACTGGTGGGACTGGTGGGACTGGAGGGACTGGAGGGACTGGAGGGACTGGTGGGACTGGAGGGACTGGAGGGACTGGAGGGACTGGTGTGGACACCTCGTGATCTCCATGTCCAGGCACCGGAAGGAGAGGGAGGAGAGGATGGAAGGTCAGCCAAGACCTTCCCTGCAGGTGGCAAGAGCTGCTTCCCCTCATGGAAAACGCATGGACAGACCCTTCCCGAAGGATTCCACTCCCTCCTTGTCAAGATTCTGCCATCAGTGCCTGTGGAAATGGAAATAGAATCAGGGAATCATGGAATGGTTTGGGTGGGAAGGGACCTTAAAGCCCATCCAGTCCCACCCCTGCCATGGACAGGGACACCTTCCACTATCCCAGGCTGCTCCAAGCCCCGTCCAACCTGGCCTTGGACACTGCCAGGGATCCAGGGGCAGCCACAGCTTCTCTGGGCAGCCTGTGCCAGGCCCTCCCCCCCCTCCCAGTATCCCATCTAACCCTGCCCTCTGGCAGTGGGAAGCCATTCCCTGTGTCCTGTCCCTCCATGCCTTGTCCCAAGTCCCTCTCCAGCTCTCCTGGAGCCCCTTTAGGAACTGGGAAGGGCTCTGAGGTCTCCCTGGAGTTTCTCTCCTCCAGGCTGAACAATCCCAATAGCATTAAAATCCATCTATTTTTTTCCATTACGTGAGGAATTATATACATCGTTTATTTAAATATTTGTATGAATTATTCCCAGTCATTTGCTGCATTCCATGATTAATAACTCCAGCCAAGTTCCTCCAAAGTCCCTTCTTTGCCATATTTGACTTTTTTGGGATCACTGCCAGGAGGGGTCTTGGTTCTCAGCTCATATTTGAGGGATACAAGGACAGGGATACGAGGGATTCGAGGGATATGAGGGATACAAGGACGTGCTGGGACCACAGGATTTGGGATTTCCAAGCGGTTCATCCGCTCCACATGGACAATAAGGGATGTGTTGGCCCTAAAGGAAGGATTTTACCCCAACAGAGCAGGATGTGAGCAGGAATGGTGGGAATTATCCCCCTGGATTATCTCCTGGGTTCCAAGCTCCTGCCAGGGGTGGGATGGATGTCTGGCTCTGGAGGAGTGATCCCAATTCCCGAGATGCTGAGGAGGAGAGTCAGGAGGAAAGGATCCAAAGCTCTTGGGAATGTTTGGTTGTCTCACTTGGTTCCCTTCTGTTTGAGGTGGTTTTTTCCCTTTTATTTGCCTTGAACCGGAATCCCTGGATCAGTTCTGAGGTGTTTGCCGAGCCCTTGGATGTCCTCCATGAACGGCCTGGAGCCATGGGAATGATCCCATTATTATTATTATTATTATTATTATTATTATTATTATTATTATCATCGGGAGAGGATCTTCCTCCAGGGAACAGCCGGAGGCAGGGAGAAGGATTTATTTTGGGATTGCTGTGGAGGAGGTGAAGGTCTCACCCACAGAGTGTCTGTGGAGTTTGTTTGTGCTTTTTTCCACACACGAATCTCCAGTGATTTGGACTAAATTAGGAATTTTTTTCCAGCATTTTCCAGCATTCCTGACCAAACTGACACGCGATGTTTTGGAGAAAAAGAGGGAGGAGAGTTCACAGTTGGATCCACTTTTTTCCCAAGTTTCCAGATAATTTTTACCAAGCAGACCACATTTTCCACACAAGAAAAACATGGAAAAAGGAATTCCTAAGGGATCAGCATTCAGCCTTTCTTCTGGCGATCTGTGTTTTCCCAAGTGGAGCTGTCCCAGGACAAGGAATTCCACCTCTTCTCCTTGCTCTGCTTGTAGGGTCCCCCAAAGTCAAACCCTCACTTCCATCTGGGATCACCTCCCACAGCCAGGGAGGGAAGCGGGAGCCGCCCCCAGCCCGTCACTCAGAACCGGGCAGGAGAGGAGGCAATGCCAACCTTCTCCCGCATTTTATTCCAATAAAAATGGAATAAGAATCATTTCCAGATTTTAGGGCTATTTAGACAGCAATTAAATACATTTTGGTTCTGAGGAAAACTGTTTGGGATTTCTGTCATTCATGTTTTCATCACAAAAGAGTTTTTTCCCTTTTTTTTCCATGTGAAAAGCTGAATATTTGCAGGAGAAATTAAATTGTGCTGAAAACCCGTCAAGGGAAGGTTTTGATAAGAAAAACACAGCCCGGAACTTGTTGACATTCCAGAAATCTCCAGGTTCCAACATCAGGACAGGGCCCCCAGGCACATCCTGCCGGGATGTGAGGCAGGATGGGAATTCCAAACCATTCCCGTGGCTGTTTTGTGCAGGGAAAATGGGATCATCCAGAGCTCCTGTACCTTTCAGCGCTGGATCTGCTTGGTTTCCTCGCTCTTATTTCATCCACCCCTGGGATCCCTGGAGAAGAAAGCTTTGGATTAGCCAGGTTTCCTCCAATGCTGGAGATGCTTTCAACATCAGGGATGCCCTGGAATGTCCAAAGCCAGGTTGGACGGGGCTTGGAGCACCCTGGGATAGTGGAAGGTGTCCCTGTCCACGGCAGGGGTGGGACAGGATGAGCTTCAAGTCCCTTCCACCCAAACCATTCCATGATTCCCTCATCTCGGGGTGCCACTGGGAGCACATCCGCTCATGGAATGGGACCACCCACGGTCCTTTGTCCCTTCACCTTTCAGCTGCTCCAAACAGGTCCAAACCAAACCAGCCTGAACCAAATCCATGCTCAGCCGCTGGGATGCCTCGGTTCTGCTCCGCATTCCTGTTATTCCAGGGAAGTGACAATCTGGAAGCAGCTGGGTCCGGCTGGGCCTGTTATTTGAAGTCCTGCTCTGTGTTTCCCCCTTTTCTGGTTCAGTTGTTTCTGCTCTTGGGGGGCAGTTGGACTCATTCCATCCCGAGCCACCCCGCAGCTGTGGCCAACAGGAAAACTTGGGAATTGCCTTTATCCAGCACCTCTCTGCTCTCTGTCCCTGCCCAGGGCAGAAGTTCCGGGGAACTCCCTGGGCTCAGTCCCTGCCCCTTCCTCTGGGGCCATTGCTGGGCCCTGCTCGGAGCCCTCCCTGCACACAGGGACACCCAGGGATGGGGTTTGCACACAGGGACACTCAGGGATGGGGTTTGCACACAGGGACACTCAGGGATGAGGTTTGCACACAGGGACACCCAGGGATGGGATTTGGACACAGGGACACCCAGGGATGGGATTTGGACACAGGGACACCCAGGGATGAGGGCCCCTCTCAGCTGGGGCTCCTCTCCAGGCGGAGCAGCCCCGGCTCCCTCAGCCTTTCCCAGGCAGGGAGAGGCTCCAGGCCCTGGATCATCTCCGCAGCCTCCGCCGGCCTCGCTCCAGGAGCTCCCTGGCCCTGCTGTGCTGAGGATCCAGAGCTGGACACGGCACTCCAGAGGTGCCTCTCAGGGCTGGCCAGAGGATTCCCTGCCCTGCTGGGAATGCGCTTCCTGATGCCTCCAGGATCCCATTGGCCTCCTTGCCCCCAGGACAGGTCAGGGACAGCTCCTTGTCCACCCGACACTGCTGATCCACGTGGATATTCCTTAGCTCCAATCTTTAGTGCATTAGAGGGGCAGAGCCTTTCCCTGCAAAAGCACAAATCCAAAGAAGCAGTGGATGCGGCAGCCTGAAGAAGGGCTGGAAAAATTCCTGATTGTTTTATTAATTCCCTGCAATAATGGGGATTGCAACAGACACCTGAGGGATCCCACGGGGGAAGATGAGCAGGACAGGGAATATCCACATCCATCCTCCCAAAACAACCGCAGCGTTGGTGAGCTCAGCGTGGGGGTAAAGGTAATGACCCATGGTGGATGATCACAGCCACCAGGAATGCTGGGAAGGGCCTCGGGTTGGGATGGATTCCAGAGGGAGGAAAACCACTTGTGTGGGATGTATTGGAACGAAACCAAACTGCACCTGGGGATCTGGAGAGAGGCAAGGGCTGAGGGCAGGAGCTGAGGGCTTTTCCCAGCACAGGGGAGCTCATGGGCAGCTCTCTGTCCAGTCCGGAGCTCCAACAGCTCCAGGGAGATGCTGAGAAATCCTATGGGATCCATTGGTCTTGGAGCAGATGTCCTACCACAAGACCCTGAGGAAATGCGGGAAAATGCAATTGTTGCCCAGAGAATCCGTGGCTGTCCCATCCCTGGAAGTGTCCAAGGGGGGGCTGGACAGGGCTTGGAGCAACCTGGGATGGAGGGAAGTGTCCCTGCCCACGGAACAAGATGAGCTTTAAGGTCCCTCCCCACCGAAACTATTCCATGATTCCATGAAATCCTGTGAGCTGCAAAATTCCCACTTTCCCCAGTTCACAAGCAGCATCTCCTGGGGCTCCATGTGAGCAGCTCCAGGATGGGGCTGGGATGTCCGACTCCAAGAAGGATCAGAGCACAACAGTGACCAGGAGAAGTGCTTGGAAAAGGAACCAACAACAGTGGAAGAGTGGCAGGAACAGGAGGAGACACAACCAGAAAGGGCCGAGTGCTGCTGTGGGTGTTGAACATCCAGGTGAATTCCGTGAGATCTTCGGGCTTCCAGAGGCTTCCCTAAGCACCCTCTGCTCCATAAAACCACCCCTGCCTGGCCCTGGGGAGCTGAGGTCTCACATTCCCAAGGGTGGCGAGCAGCGGGAGCCATCCTGGCGGGATGGGGCTCCAAAGGCTGCGCTCCAGAAGAGCTCCGGCTCCTTCCAGGCCATAGGATTGGGTGTTCGGGGGTCGGAGACCCCCAGGATGGCAGGAGAGGCACTGCCAGGCCTCCTCCTCCAAGAGAGCATTCCCAGGGAATGTATTTCTTTGTGCTGCAGGATCCTGTTGTGCTGTTTGCGAGGCTGCCTGGCTGCTTGGGAGTAATTTATGGATTTATGATGTCCCCTGGCAGTGCTGTTTTACTAAAGCTGTCCCTTTTTTTTTATGTTGCTGTTTCA
Organism: Ptilonorhynchus violaceus; assembly: GCA_013397565.1. NCBI lineage: Eukaryota > Metazoa > Chordata > Aves > Passeriformes > Ptilonorhynchidae > Ptilonorhynchus > Ptilonorhynchus violaceus. Next base: position 16,393 of record VZRJ01006768.1, on the reverse strand, counting down.
TCTCTCTGGGAAAGGAGCTTATATATCTTTAAAGAAAACAGAGTTATTTCATACCTCCGAAATGGGATTTTAAGTGGAGTAATGCAGATGAAGGGCAGCGCGCAAACACGATCCCGCTTTGTATCCTAAATAAAAAATCCCTTTCTCGCAGCGGGGATTTTTCTCCCGGGCTCTCCACGGGAAGCGTTGGCTGCTAAAGGACTTCTCTCGGAGCCTCTCAGCAATTCCAAGCACATTTTCGAGGCACAGTTCTGCCGTGTCAAAAAGAGGGAGGCTTTTATCAAGTGCCCTCTGTGTATCCCGGGGTTTCTCCAGGTGCTAACGAGATGCCGGAGTCTTTGGAAAGAGAGGGAGAGGGGAGTGTGGCTGCTCCTGGGGGAATCAAGGAGTAAAGGAGCTCCACCTTTCCCTTGCTGCCCCTGGCTCACTGAGGTGCCTGGATCTGCTCCTCCTCCTAACTGACAAAATCTTCCAAGTGATGCCAGCGGGAATCCTGCAGGAATTTCGCTGTCGCTGCTCTTTCCCGTGCCTGTGGAATGAAGGGAGTGCGGAGATCCCCAAAATCCCCGCAGAGCCGGGAGAACATCCATGAGCTGCCCCGACCAGCTGAGGGAGCAGCAGGGTCCTGCCCCCCTCCTCTGCCAGCTCTGCCGGGGAACAACTCCAGCTGGAAAACTGGGAGTGGGACTGGCAAGGGAAGTGCGGGAAGAGCAGCAATTTTCCAGAGTCCAACTTAGCTGGATGTAGAGAGAGAGGAGCTGCTCCCTGTGGAGCAGAGTTGTGAGGGAAGCTGCATTTTCAGGGAAGAAGCTCCACTCGCGCTGCCCCCGTGCCCTCCCTCCCGGCAGGGATTCAGGAAGGATTCCCGCTCCCTGCCAAAGCTTTCGGGAGAGCTCCTGCCCCTGGCTCCTGGTGTTTCTGGGGAGTCTCCCTCTGTCCCGGGCTCTGAGCCCCCGGTCCCACTCACACTCGATGCTCTCGGGGCACAGACGTGAGGGTTTGCCCCAAAATGTGAGTTCACACCCTCTTCATTCCCTACTCCCTTTCTCCCACCTCTCATCCCTGCTCCTCTTTGTTTAAATAAAAGGAATTGGAGCCAACCCTCCCGTTTTTCCTGCTTAATTTCATCTCTGAACCCACTGGGGCAGACCAGGACCCCTCACCCCTCCAGAGTTATTGGGATATGTCTGAGGGGTCAGAACGGAAGATGGGCTTGGAAATTGCACCGGGAAGATCTGCTGAGAGCCTCGTGCTCCCGGCCTGGCTCTGCATCCCCCTTTCCCTGCTCCATGCACCGGGAAGCACTCGGGGGTGAGATGTGGGGAGAGGGGGCACAGCGGGACCAGGGAAGCATCAGCTGAGGGAGTTTGGCTGAGGGTCTCCCATGGGCTCACCCCGAGCTCCCAGCAGCTCCATAATCCCGTTTGGGAGAGGACGCTGCCATCCCGAGCTGTGCAGGAACAAAACGAAGATGGAAAAGCAATCCTGGCCGCTCGGAGCTGCGATCACGGCCCCACAACCTCGTTCGCAGCACACGCGACCCGGGCCAGCCACGGCATCATCCCACAGAGCTGGCCTCGGGATCCAGCTCCCGATATTCCCACCCGGCAGCACAGGGTGGGAGACATCCCCAAAATTCCCCCGTCTGGGAGCAGTTCCCAGTGCCAGGGGGTCCCCCCAGGGTGGTTTGTGCTGGCAGCGGCTCCGAGCTCCTGTGTGCTCAGTGGGAATCCCCTGGGCAGCAGTGGGACCAGTGCTCTCCCGTCATTCCTTTGGCATGGAAAGGAAGGAATCTGGAAGCAGCCATCAAGTTCAAATCCATCTTTGGATGTGCTCCAGTGTCAGGGAGAAGGGATGCGAGGAGCCTGCTGCTCTTTGCTCTGCTTCCTTGGGCAGGATCCCAACTTCCAGCTCCGGCAGCCTTTCCTTCTGGAGACTCTGCTCCCCGGGATGAACCAGCTCCAGGAGAGGGACAATCCCTGGCTGGTTGAATCCCTTCTGTCTGTGGGGTCCTGAGCCCTGGTTCGGGAGCCCCTGAGCCAGCGGTGGCCAAGAACCCCTTTTCCATATCAGGATCCTTCTCCCTGGTGTGGGTGACCCTGCCTGAGCAGGGGGGTGGGACGAGGTCACTCCAGAGGTGTCTGCCAACCTCAGCCAGGTGATCCTGCTTGGAGCTGGAGCTGGATGATCCTCAAGGTCCCCTTCCAACCCAAACCATTCCACAATTCTGTGATCCCGCCCTCCGAGGCAGCAGCTCTGTGGTGGAGGCATTTTATTCCCAGAGCTGTTACCACCGACGCCACGAAAATCTGAGGATCGAATCCCAAGCAAGGAGATGTTCACCGACAGCCCCCAAATCCCGGGATGACAGGCAGAGCCCTGGAGAAACCCTGACAGGGAAATCTCCCATTTTTCCTGCTGGACAGCGAGCACAGGTTCAGCAGCCTGCAAACTCCAACATTCCGCTCTCAAATCCATCCGGAATTTCTCCCCCTGGCCAGCAGGATTAATCAGAGCTGCAGCACCCTCAGTCAGGGGGCTCAGAGCTCCGGGAGCACAAAATTAACCTTCCAGCACCGCAGGGAATCACAGCAGGAGGAGAAGAACAAAGCAGAACCTTCTCACAAAAAGCGAGGTCTGGGTCTGGGTTCCAGCCTCGTGCCGGTGCTCAGCTTCCGTAGGGAATCAGGGAAGGAAAAAGGAGATAAGAGATGGGCAAGGAGGCAAAAGAAGGGAGGAGTGGGTCACGCAAGGAGGAATGAGGGAGGTGAGGGGTGGCCTCGGGCACAGCAGTGCTCTCACAGGGAATCATTCCCTCTTCCAATCCGGCAGCTTTTGGGAAGCGCCCGGGACAGGGTTTGAGGTCAGATCTTAGCTACAGGGATGCAGCATTCCCAGGGGGTACAGGGAGTCTGATGAACATTCCTGGAAAATTCCTCATTTCATTTTCACCCCATCTGGACTCCTTTCCCAAAGCCCGGAGCAGTGAGTGCCCCAGTACCAGAACCCACGGCTCTGGTGGGACACACGGGGACCTCACACGTCCCTGTGTCACCTCTGTGACTCACGGAAAGCCAATTCCACAACAATCCACTCCCAGCGCTGCCTGCAGGGACAGCTGAGCCCCAGGATTGGATTTGCCTGCTCCGGGATCACTTTGCTGTTTACACTGACCGGATGGCCCCGGATAAAGGGCCGTTTATTCCACATCCATCCCACTCCTTCCCCTTCCCTCTCTCCCGTGTCAAGGCCAGCTGAGCCCAGTGCTGGCTGTTCTGCTCCAGGCCGGTGACATCCTTGGAGCTGGAACAGTGTCATGGAGGTGTCACAGCTCAGCCAGCACCAGTGACTCATCCAGTGTCCAGCTCCGAGCCCTCTCCTGCAAAATGATCCCATTCTCCTCGTTAATCTTGGTTTCCTCCTAAGAGAAAATTCCTTCCTTCGTGGCTGTGCCACGGAGACGACTCCACTAAACTTCCTTTGGTTGCTCCCGTGGATCCATGAGGAAAGAGTCAGCAAGGGTGGACAGCAGGAAGAAGAGGAATTGTGGATGCCCAGAGAAGCTGTGGCTGCCTCTGGATCCCTGGAAGTGTCCAAGGCCAGGTTGGACAGGGCTTGGAGCACCCTGGGATAGTGGAAGGTGTCCCTGCCCATGGCAGGGGGTGGCACTGAGTGAGTTTTAAGGTCCTTCCCAACCCAAACTGGGATTCTGTGAGAAGATTCCCAGGAGTGACTGAGCAGATGGGAGACTGGCACAGTGACACCTGCAGGGACAGCCACGCCTCCGCTGCTCCTGACACCACAATTCCCATATCCAGAGCTTCTTGTGTCACCTTCACCCTCCAGTGGAATTCTGTGGAATCCAGCAAACAAACAAAGCTCATTTATTTCTTTATGCAAATGGGCAGGGATCGGAGTTTTGGAATAAAGAGGATTTTCTCTCTCATTCCCTGGACAAATTGCTCAAATCCAAGGTTTCCTGGCTGAAATCCTGGGCAGGGCCCTGGAGCAGGGCACAGAGCTGGGGTCACACCCCAGGCACAGCCCTGGACCTGCCAACGTGGAATGTGCCAAAGGAACATTCCCAAGCCAGGGATGGAAAGGGAAAAAACCTGGAGGTGAAACAGCCAGAAGGGAGAAAAGGCCATTTCCAGATTCCTAATGATTCCCAGATCCCCGTGGTGCCTCACAAAAAGGTTTTGCTGGAGTTTGGCTGGAGTTTGTGGCAGGGGCAGATCCTTCTGTGCTCTCCAGTGGTGCAGCAGCACCACGGAATCCGAAGGAAGGAACCGGAATTCTGCTCATCCCCTGCCACAATCCCTGTGCTCAGCTCAGGCCCTTGCATCCAAACATCCGGTGAAAGACACCTGGAAAGTTCCCCGCTCTCTTTCACCAGTGGGAATTTCCCATAATTCTCGCCTCACAACACATCCGTTGTCACCATCCCACCCTTCTCTCTCCAAAGCGAACTGACCTCTCCCCAGGGCAGCCGATTTTTCCTGTTCGTTGGAATCCTGATCCATGACATCCATCACTGCTCACCTGAGCACAAGGCCCATTTTCGCTGCCATGAAAAGGCATTAAACTGATTTTATGTGATTTGCTCCCAACAAATCCATCTTGGCTGTGATTCCCTGCCTCGTTATCTCCCAGGTATTCACAAGCGCTTGGCCTGATGATACATTCCCATTCTTTTCCAGGTTATTTCATGCAGCTGGCTGGGCCATAGATCCCCATTTTACCCTTTTTCTTTAAAGACTACTTTGCATTTATTTTTTCCAGCCCTCCCAAATTGTCTCCACACACTTTCCAAGATAAAAGCCGAGCGCTCCGAGATTGATTCGGCCTCCTTTGAGCACCACCCGGGGAGTGCTGGCAGGGCCAGGCAATTTGGGATCCCCTAATGGATCCAAGAGCTCCCCGCCCCATCCTTCTCCTGCTGCAGAGTCAATCCTGGCCCCTCTGTCCCCGGAGCTGTTTGTTCCCCGTGTCATTGTCACCGACTCCTTCAGCTCAGGGCTGAAACGACAGCCCGGGAAATTCCTTTCCCTGAGGCTCCATCATTCCACATTTCTTCATATCCTCGGAGCAGCGGGGCAAGGAAAAGTCTCTTTTGCCTTTTTCTCGAGGTTTATTTAATGACAGGAATTTTCCTCCTTAATTTTTGTGTCCCTCAGTGCTTGGCTCCCTGTGCCTTCTCAAATCCCGATTCATTCAAGGAGAAGGAGACACGGTCCAAGCGGAACCTGTGGCCGCATCCACACTCAATCCTTCCTGTCTGTCTGATCTCCATCATTTCTTTATCTCAGCTCCAAACTGGGAATGTGGCTGCACCCGTCTCCCATGGGACACAATCCTTTCCCCCATGGTTCCAAGTTTCCTGCTGCTGGGACAGCAAATTCCTTCGGCTTTGCCTTGGGCAGGTTTCACCCACACCACGTTGAGGTCTGGTTTGGTGCCCACCCATGGGGGCACAACCCTGGTCCTTATAAAGCCTGAGGAGCACGTGAGGGATGTGCTGCTGTGAGCAGGGATTTATCCCAAAGATTTATCCCAGCACAGCTGGAATGGTGCCAATCCAGGGGAAATACTGAATGGAGCGGAAGGACAGCTCCGATCTCTGCTCCCTGGGACAAGGACAGGAGCCAGGAATGGCTGGAGCTGTGCCAGGGCAGGGTCAGGCTGGATTTTAGGGAAAGGTTCTCCTGTCCCCAGAGGGTGCTGGGCACTGACCAGGCTCCCCAGGGAATGGTCCCGGCCCCAAGGCTGCCAGAGCTCCAGGAGCGTTTGGACAACGCTCCCAGGGATGCACAGGCTGGGATTGTTGGGAGGCAGGGCCAGGAGCTGCACCGGATGATCCTGTGGGATCCTCCAGCCCAGGATATTCCATGATCCTGTGATTCTGATAAGCACAGCAGGTCCCAGGAGGGCGCTGGGACACACAGGTTCATTTTAGAACAAACCAGAAGGATCCTGCACTTGAGTGTGAAAGTGACATCAAAGCAATGCCACATTTCCACACAGAGCCGAGGACAGGACACGTGGGACCTCCATGGGGCACACGAGGACTCCCTAACCCCAGCTGAGTCCCCTGCCTTCAAGAATTCCTGTGTTTACAGGGGATGTGGAGCTTTTCCAGCCCTGCAGAGACCTCGGCTCCAGCCCTGTCCGAGGTTTCCGTGCTCTGCCACTTCCATTAATTCCCAGCACTGTCAATTATTTATTGGCCCTCTCAGTTGTGCTGTCACAGGCTGGGCTGGAGCAGCCTGTGCTTCCCGACAGGCTGTCATGTCCGTGCCTGTCCTTGGAGCTCATCCCACCTCGGAGACTGACGGAAGAGATTAAGGCTCCTTGTCACACCGCCGCAGCCCCGAGCCACTCTGCTGTCCCCGCAGCACTCCCGGGACACAGGACACAAAGTGCCATTTGCTCTGGGTTTAGAAGTCACTGACTGCTGTTATTCCCGGAGGGATAGGGGATGGGACAGCGGGAAACAGGAGCCATCAATCCCAGGCTGTTAAATAACGACACTTTGATAGGGCCATTACACCAATTAATCGTGAGATGATCACTCAGTTTTAGGGCCGTGTCCTGCCCTGCCATCCCCACCGGTGCTCCTGCGACAGGAGGAAAGCGTTAACCAGGGAGGTTCAGAGCCCTCCTGGCTTTTCATGGCTCCTAATTAATCCGCGGTGTCATTAATGAGAGGCAGCAACAGTGGTGGCTGCTCCTTTTAGGGGTGCAGTGGGAATTTGGGTGTGGATTGGGATAAGGAACCACCAGAGGAGGAGCAGGTCGGACTCTGTGTGAGCCCTGCCTGCCCTGTGGTCCTTGGGCTTTAACTGGGCAATAACTGGGCAATAACTGGGCATTAACTGGGCAACAACTGAGCAATAACTGGGCATTAACTGGGCATTAACTGGGCAATAACTGAGCAATAACTGGGCAATTACTGGGCAATAACTGGGCATTAACTGGGCAATAACTGGGCATCAACCGGGCGTTAACTGGGCAATAACTGGGCAATAACTGGGCATTAACTGGGCAATAACCAGGCAATTACTGGGCATTAACTGGGCAATAACTGGGCAATTACTGGGCATTAACTGGGCAATAACTGGGCAATAACTGGGCAATAACTGGGTAATAACTGGGCTTTAACTGGGTAATAACCAGGCAATTACTGGGCATTAACTGGGCAATAACTGGGCAATTACTGGACTTTGACTGGGCATTAACTGGGCTTTAACTGGACAATAACTGGGCAATAGCTGCGCATCAACTGGGCAATAACTGGGCAATAAGTGGGCATCAAAGGGCATCGACTGGGCTTAACTGGGCATCAATGGGCATTAACTGGGATTTAACTGGGCATGAGATGAGCAATAACTGGGCATTAACTGAGCTTTAACTGGGCACCAACTGGACAATAGCTGGACATTAACTGGGCAATTACTGGGCATTAAACAGGCAGTAACTGGGCTTCAACTGGGCATTAACTGGGCAATAACCGGGCAATAACTGGGCATTAACTGGCCGTGGTGGTCCTGTCCTCCAGTCCACAACAGAGCAGCATTCCCTGCCTGCTGGCCCCGGGATAAATTGTCCCTCAGCAAGGATTTTCCTGCTGTGAAATCCTTGGCTCTGGGCCACGAGTAGGTCACAGAATCCTGAGCTGGAAGGGACCCACAGGATCATCCAGCTCAGCTCCTGGCCCTACACAGACACCCCAACTCCCCACGCTGGGGGTGTTGCTCACTCTTCGTTATTAGAACGAAAACGAAGGAGCTCCCAAACTTTGCTGCACCCGAGCGCGTTCCCAAACAAACAGTGTTCCATTTGAGTTAGCAGTGGAATAAATATTTGTTCCAAGCATTCCGGGGGCTAAAATAGAAAGCTGCAAACACGGTCGGAGCTGGAAATGGGCTCTGGATTGATGGGAGAGGAGGGCCCAGCTCAGGGGCTGGTTTGGCTCCAGGATGCTCTGCCTGCTGGAGGTTGGGGTTGTGCATCCCCCAAAAAGTGCCACACAGGGATCTCCGGGAAGGCTGGGGAGGAGCTGCCGGGGGTCTGTGAGGTGTCACTGTCATCTGTGTCCTTTCCCTGGTGTGACAATTCATGTCCAGACTGTGGAGAGCCTTGCTGCTTGGCAGCCTGAACTCCTTTGTGTCCCTGCTGTCTCCATGCCCCATATCCCCCTTCGTAGGGGCTGTGGGGGGATATTCACATGAATATCCCTCAGAAGCCCACGATCCCTCTTTCCACCAGAATTCCCCCAGCAGGGAGTGTCCTGCGGCTCCCAGCCTCGCCTTCCCCCATCCCAGCCCAGGCAGAGCCAAGGTTTGCAGTGCTGTGGGAATGCTGCAAACATCTCCCGCAAACCCCATGTCCCTTGGGAATTCTGCTGCCTGATCTCAGCTCTGGATCTTTCGATTTCCTCATTTGTAATGTTTATGTCTGACCTTTGCCTCTCAGACAGGTGTTCATGAACTGTGGAGGAAAAATGGATGAAAGATTCCCAAGTCTTCCCGGGCCAGGGGGGTGCGGTGCTGCAGGAAAGGCTTCCAGAGCACCATTGATTTTCCAGGATCCCCCTGGGTCGGCTGTGGCCTCATCAGCTTCCCAGAGAACTGATGGGCTCCTTCTCTGGCTCCAGGGCTATGAACTCGTCTCGTTGACAGTTCTGCCTTTCCAGGATGGATTCCCGGAGTCTTTGCTGGGTTTCAATGAGGCCCTTTCAGTTCAAAGCCTTTTCCTGCCCTCATCACCCACGGGAGCACGGAACACACAGAGCACATTTTGCCCTTTTTAGCTGATCCCCACTCTCCTCCTTGACTGCCAGATCCATAAACTGCTCCAGCAGAGCATCCCTGCTCTGTGCCGGCACTGCCAGCAGCGTTCCCAGGGAGCAAAACTGCCGGGGAAGTCCTGTGGAACAAAAGAGCAAGAGGTGGGAATGGTCCATCCTGGATTTTGCTCANCTCTCCCTGCCTGGGAAAGGCTGAGGGAGCCGGGGCTGCTCAGCCTGGAGAGGAGCCCCAGCTGAGAGGGGCCCTCATCCCTGGGTGTCCCTGTGTGCAAACCTCATCCCTGGGTGTCCCTGTGTGCAAACCCCATCCCCGGGTGTCCCTGTATCCAAACCCCATCCCTGGGTGTCCCTGTGTGCAGGGAGGGCTCCGAGCAGGGCCCAGCGATGGCCCCAGAGGAAGGGGCAGGGACTGAGCCCAGGGAGTTCCCCCTGCAGAGGAGGCAGAACTTCTGCCCTGGGCAGGGACCGAGCCCTGAGCAGAGACCAGAGAGGGGCTGGAGTCTCCTCCCTGAGGATATTCCAGAGCTGTTGGACACACTCCTGTGCCCTGTGCTCTGGGATGGCCCCGCTGGAGCAGGGAGTGGCACCAGTGACCGCTGTGGTCCCTCCAGCCTGACCCGCTCTGGAATTCTGTGATGTGGAGATGCCAGAGGAATTGTGGGGCACTGACGTCTCAGGGGTGCCTGCAGAGAATCCCGAGGAAGGGAAGATGATGCACTTGGGAAAAAGTCCCTCTGTGTCCCACTCGTGTGGGTGTGCCTGGCTCAGGGAGGTTCCACAGCCGAATCCAGCCCTGGTGTGACAGGGAATGGTGCTCTGGCAACGGCAAAATGGATGGACAAGCTGGAAAACGGAGTGCTGTCCCTCCGAGGCTTTGGGGCTTTCTCCCTCTTTAGTTCCTTCCCATCTTGTCCCTGTCCTTGTCCTTCCTCCCGTGTCCCATTGCAATGGGACCCAGGACTGTGGGTGGCACAGATCCCCCAGGAATGAGGAGAGAGCTGGGATTTCTCCTCCCTTCATAACAGACACCAGGAGAAGGGAACAGCCAGGAGAGCATCTCCTGCCACCTCCAACAGCCCCGAGGCTGAGGAAGCCACGAGGATGGAAAAGGTTGGGGAATGGGGGAATACAAACCCCTCTCCCTCCTCAGCTCCTCCCTGCTCTCCATCCCCCCCAGTGCGGCTCGGGAGTGTTTGCTGGAGCTTGTTCTGACATTTCCAAAGGGGCCTTTTGCTTGGATAACGACCTCATATCCCTAATCGCAGAGTCAGCAATTCCAAATGTTACCTCTCCGAGGACGTGTGTAAAGATCGGGCATTCCTAAATGCCTTCGTTCATTTTCCTTTGCTGTCATCTGAGCTGTTCCCTTCTCTTTCCGTGCCCGTATTGAAGATTTTTCCTTTCCAGCAGATCCCAGGACTTTCACACAAGGTCTTGGAGACAACAGCAGCAGAGAGAAAATTCCTCATAAAATCCCCACAAGTGGACATTCAAAGTCCTCATGGAGCAGTCTTGGGTCTGATGTTGAACCTGATTAATTCTCCTGGGAACTTCAAATCATGGAATTAGGGTTGGAAAAGACCTGGAATATCATTGAGCTGAGGTGATGTCTCCAACCCTGGAAGGCATTTGGGGGTTATTTATTCAATCTGAAGATTCCAAAGTCTTTAAAATCTTTGGGTGCAAGTGACTCCATCAGATCCCTGAGCTGAGTGAAATTCCATGTTTATGTGGACAATCCCTGCATGGACCACTTGGATCGTGCTCAGTGTCCTCTTGTCCAGAAAATTCCAGATGGTTTTTTGTCCGGGAGCCCCCATGGATGTCACACCCGTGGAATGTCTCTGTTGTGATTCCTGTCTGGAGGAGCAATTCCAACTTTGAACTCCAAACTTTAAAGGACAAAACAACAAAGGATCTATAAGGAGCAAAATTCTCCTGGATGAGTGGAATGGTATCCAGGTGTTTAGGTCTGGAATACAAAGTGGGAGCAAAATCCAGCTCTCCAGGGACCAGCTGGGACATGCACAGAATCCTTCAGCTCTACCAAATTAGCTCTAATTATTTCCATGAACTTATTTGGATGTGAATAAAGGTCTTTTGAGGGTCTTTTGGAACATCCCATTCCTCAAAATTCCCTTTTACGGTCCTGGATCTCCTGATGAATCCTCTTTCCTTGAGAGAATCTCAAATTTGTGACCAGGTCATGATGCACCTTCTCTTATCCTTCTTTACTCCGGCACTCGGTCTTTGTTCTCGGATCCAAGACATCTCCCAGTCCATATTAATCATGGATATAGGGAAATAAGGAAGCCTTGGCTGGCACAACATCTTTTAGTCATAGATTTGGGGGGTTAACACAAAGCCACATCAACCTCTGGTATTTTGGAGGGTATAAAACTCAGCATTAACCACAAATATGGGATCAAACTTTATTGCGCTAAAGTTAAAATTTTCCAACCTTTCCCCCACAGCAGCAGGGATTTTTTTCTTTAATAAATAGAACCTGTTCAGTTAAAAAATCCATCACGGAAAGTTTTCCACAATTTCTGTGGCTCCAGCCCATGGGGAGCTGGATGAACACAGGGGCTGAGCTGTTCCTGTCAAGGAAACCTCTGTTGTGATCCATGGTTTTGGAAGATCTGGGATCGGTGCAGCAATTCCTGGAAAGCAAATGACACGGCCTAATTACTTTTGTCTTCTCTCAGGACGTGGCTGAGTTAATGAAGTTAATTAATGGAAGGCAGCAGAGAGATAACATAGGATGGTTTATCAGCATCCTTATCTCTAAGGCCACCACACGTCCCCAGGTGCCACACCCACGGAGTTTTACATCCCTGCAGGATTTATCCCATGGATTCTGCTTAGGTGTCAATAAACCATCCCAGAAGATCGGAGCCCTGCTCCAAAGCCAAAGTGACAGTCCCAAACCCCCTCATCGGCATTCCCGGTGCATCCCGTTGAACCGCGAGTTTTTCGGAGCGGAAACTCTCATCACAGAGATCCACGGATTCCGGAGGGGCAGTCAGGAATTTCTGATTCTCCCCCTAATATTAAATTAATGCAGCAGTGATTCATCAGCCTGACAATCTGAATCCAGCAAAGATGGAAAGGGAAGCAAATGGAAGCTGAGGGTTTTCCCAGCATAAAGTATCTGTGCCTGGTCCCGGTGGATCACAAGATCCAACCCCATAAATGTGCCGTGGGGTCTTTCCCAGCCTGGCTGTGCTGTCCCAGCCCTTGGGCAGGGTGCTTAAGCCCTAAACCCTGCTCCAGTTTAATTTCCAGGCCCTGACCCTCTGGTTTTCCCGCAGCCAAGCTGCAGAGAACGGGAAATATCCCTGCAGCAGGAATTTTTACAGCGGCAGGAGGAGGACATGCCCTGCTCAGCAGCTGCAGAGGGCACGGGGGGTGTGAGGAGAGCCTGGTGGTGTCTGAGGATAAACGAGCCCCCGGGCTGCCTCTGTTTATCGAGGGCTGCTTTAAAACCGGCACAGGATCGGGGAATGTTTGCCAGATTTTTGGTTTATCCCACAGGTCTGAAATCCAGAGCGTTCAGGGAAAGTCAGAGCAGCCCAGGGAGAGGCCAAGTGCTGCTGGATGGCACCAAAGGTGTCATGGCCACAGCCCGGGACAGACCCACGTGGTTTTGGCTGTCCCAGCTATGAGGAGCTCACGGGGAGGGCCCTCACGAGGGGTTTTTGGGGAAACTGGGATGCCTTGGGAAAGAAGGAGAAGGTCCTCATGTGGTGAGGGGGGGTTGGGAGGAAGGGAAGGGGTTGGGGGTGGATGAGCAGCACCGAAGTGGAGGGAGGGTCCCCGTGGGTGCCTGGGCCAGGGGCTGAGCTGCTCAGAAACGCTCAGAGATGTGGCTGCCCCATTCCTGGAAGTGTCCAAGGCCAGGCTGGATGGGACTTGGAGTAAACTACTTGGAATAATTAATACAAATATTTAAAAAAACATGTATGTAATTCTTCACTTAATGGGAAAAAAAAAAAAGATGGATTTTAATGCTATTGGGGTTGTTCAGCCTGGAGAAAAGAAGCTGCCATTTATTGTGGCTTTCCAGGGCCTAAAGGGGCTCCAGGAGAGCTGGAGAGAGACTTGGGACAAGGGATGGAGGGACAGGACACAGGGAATGGCTTCCCACTGCCAGAGGGCAGGGATAGATGGGATAATGGGAAGGAATTGTTCCCTGGGAGGGTGGGGAGGCCCTGGCACAGGTTGCCCAGAGAAGCTGCGGCTGCCCCTGGATCCCTGGAAGTGTCCAAGGCCAGGTTGGACGGAGCTTCCTCGGACAGTGGAAGGTGTCCCTGCCCATGGCAAGGGGTGGAATGGGATGAGCTTTGAGGTCCCTTCCCTCCCAAACCATCTTGGCATTCCAGGACACACAGCCTGGGGAAGAGCAGAGTGCCCGGGGAGGGGTTTGTTGTTCTGGGAACAAGGAGGAAGAATTCTAAAATCACAATGTGAGGAAAGGAAGGTGAAACTGAACATAAATAAATGTAAAGTCAAGCACAAGGGGGAAAATCCCAATGAGGCATCTCCAGGGATGGGCTCCAAGTGGATTATTGGCATTCAGGAGTGGGGCAGCGAGATTGGATCTGCTCCATAAATACATCAGCTCAGTACACAAGGAAAGCAAATCAAATTATGGAATTATCAGGACGAGAGAGGACAGACACAGAGGAATCTGTGTGTGATACTGGGAAATCCATGATAAAGCTCCAGCTGGATACTGGGGGCTGTTCTGGTCCCTCCCATCCGGAATGGGAATGCGGGAGAGGTGAAAAAGGTGGAGAAAATCACAGTGGGGTGAAAAAGGTGGTGAAGGAGCAATTGGGAATTTCAGGGAATTCCAGAGTGGAGGTGACTGTAGGAAATGTGGGAACCAGGGAAAGGTGTGGAGGTGACAGGCCCAGACACAGACCAGGGGAACACCAGGGACAGGGTGGTTGGGAATGCATCTTGGGAAGAATCAAGGCAGCTTCTGGACATTCCCAAGAGGATCCTGCTTGGAGACATGCACAGGGAGGAGAGGAAGCAGATCTCACTGCAGGGATAAATGCAGAATCCCATCATTTAGTGGGACCTCACGTGGGGAGGGGACAGAGCCGAAATCCCAGGAGAGGGAGGGTGGGATAGGACAGGGAACAGGAGCTGGGCCTTGGAGGAACTGCAGGAGAGAGATGCCCTAAAAGGGGATTAATGGGGTGGGGGCTTTCTCCAAGAAGGAAAGAATGGGGGGAAAAAAATGCTGGTTTTCCTGAAGCCAACTCGTGGGAGAGTGCAGAGAGCAGGACAGGGATCAGCTCCCAGGCGGGATGGAGGGTGGGGACAGGATGACAGGGCAGAGGCGTTTCATACGATCCCAGAGAGTCATCCTGCCTCCTGTTCTTCCTGCTTTTCCTATGGACGCAGAGCGAGGCTGTGGGTGATCCATGGGGAGGTGGAAGTGGGAGTGAGCAGCAAACCCAGCCCTGCCAGCTCCCAGAGAGCTCAGTGAGCACCAGCGGTGCCCTCATTCCAGGGGGAAAGGAAGCTTTTCCGGGTGTTGAACCAAGATTTTCCACGTGTCAAAATGGGCTGCAGGAATGGAGAGCTGATCCTGAACTCTCCTGGCAGAGTTTGGAAGTGGTGCCACGTCCCGTTTGTGTGCCGAGGTGTCACTCATGACACCTGGACAAGCTGAGCTGTGCAAACCCCACCGTTTCAAACCCCACAATTTGAAACCCCACAGTTTCAAACCCCACAGTTTGAAACCCCACGATTATTTTTGCCTTTAGAGCAAAGCAGTGCCCCGAGCACTGGGCTTGGTCTTGGTGCTCTCCACATTCCCTGGCTGGAGGGGGCAGCTGGGTGGGAATCAGCCTCTTCTCCCAGGGAACAACCGGTGGGACAAGAGGAAACGGCCTCAAGTTGTGCCAGGGGATGTTTAGGTTGGATATCAGGAAAAATTTCTTCATTGGAAGAGCGGTTAAACTCTGGAATGGCTGCCCAAGGCAGTTCCCATTCCTGGAGGTGTTCAAAACCGTGGAAAAGTGGCACTCCAAGGTACGGTTTAGTGGCCATGGGGTCATTCAGTCAAAGGTTGGACTTGCTGGTCTTAGAGGGCTTTCCCAGCCTCCAAGATTCCATGGTTCTCTGATCCCATGCAAAGCATGGTGCAGCCGTGCTGGAAGATCTCCCAGCTGCAATCCCAGGCTGTAGAGCTGGGATAGTCGGGCAATGGGGCAGAGGGAAGTTGTGTTTCCTTGGAATCTTGGCCCTTGTAAGGCACCCAGGGCCCCTGACAGGCACTAAGGAAGGGATCACGGGCTTGGAGCGCACACAATCCAGGCATCCTGGCAGTTTTCCATGGAGAAATGAGGATTAAGGAGCAAACCAAAGTGCTGCACGTTTGTCTCCTGCCGCAGCCATGGTCGGGAGCTGTTGGAGGGGGAGCTCAGGAAAAGGACAAACAGCACCTGGATCATCCAACAGAAAGTGAAATCCTTGTCTTTGGTATTCCTGGCTGCTCCGAGCGGTGACCTTTCCATGGTGTTCCTCCCTGCCCTGATGGACCACGTGGATTCCAGGCTCAGCTCCAGGGCTCGTTCTGGCATTCCCCAGATGAGGAATTCCCTGCCTTTATGGCTGCAGGATCCTCCTGGCCCCATTGGTCTCTTCCAGCTGGGAGAGCTCATGGGTCTTTCCAGATCCTGAGCACAAGGCAGGATCTGAGGTCAGGAGAGGCTCTGGATCAGCCTCTGCTCAAAGCAGGGCCAGCACCAGGGCTTAGATTGTCTTGATATTCCAAGGATGGATGACGTGGTTTCGGGGTTACACTGGATATTCCAAGGATGGCTGACGTGGTTTAGAGGTTACCCTGGATGATCTTCAAAGTCTCTTCCAACCTTCGTGATCCAGTGGAGATCCATAGAATCATTGAACCACTGGAAAAGGCCTCCAGGATCACCAAGTCCAAGCATTCCCCCAGAGTTGCCAGCTCCACCAGCAGACCACATCCCCGAGCACCACTTCCACAGGATTTGAACACTTCCAGGGACAAACAGGATCCCAGGAATTCCAGCATTCCCTGGGCAGCCCATGCCAGTGCTCGGCAACTCTTTAGTGAGGAAATTTTTCCTAATATCCAACCTAATGTCCAATCCCAAAGCCTCTTTGTCCCTGTGTTTGAGGACCCTCAACACCAGTTATCCCCAGTATTCCATGGGGCTCTCAGCTCCCTGAGCTGGAATCTGTTCTGGGGTCTGTGCTTTGCGTCCCCAGCTCTGTATCCCGCAGGATTCACACTCTGGACAAGCTGGGAGCAAACCCCTCTCCCGTTTCTCCTGGCACTGGCAGCGATGGGATCTCACCCGCTCCGTTTGGAATGAAACACCAAGTTCACACTTTCCTTTCCCTCCAAATTGGCTTCCCAGCCCAGAAAGGAAGATCAGCTCAGATTCCAGCAAAGGTAATTACACTTGAATTCCTCTGGAGCTTGAACTGGAGACATTATCAAGGAATATTGATATTAAATACTTTATTTAAATTATTTATCTAATATAATATATTTAAATAAATTTAATAAATTTATTT
>VZRJ01006767.1:49109-134975 GCA_013397565.1 Ptilonorhynchus violaceus | reverse complement strand
AAAGGACAGCTTGGCATCTATAATGAGGCACAAAAAGTCATGGGATCTCTCATTAATGAGATAAATTGGCCATGGACTGGATCCACCTGGGAATTTCCAGTGCTTGACAAGAGGGCTGAAAGAAAATGCATTTTCTATCGCAGTGCAAGGGGGTGGGTGACCTGCCTTGTCACCCTGATCACCACATTGCTGATTTGTACGGCTAATGGCTGTCTCTCTCCAACATCAGCACTGAGAGAACATTGCAAGCCTCCAATTAATTAGATAGAGCATAAAGTGCCGGTTCATCTGCTGCAGAAGCAGCTCCTTTTGAAGGTTATCACCTTGATTTTTAAGGCTTTGACCTATGACCAGTATTTGCCTTTACTGCTCACAAAGAATGCTTAAATTACACACTTGCAAAAGAATTCTTCTGAAGCATGGCTATCCAGTCCTACATGCTCTACAGGAATACAGAGTCTAGAAATAATCTCTCAGTACCCAAACTTGACAGCAATCTGCTGAATATTATGTCAGATCTGTCTACACAAACTGTTATCAGGTTATGGGTACATATATTCTTAACTTTTCTTCCTTGTCATGTAAAGTTATCTTTCTGGTCATGTAAGGAAATGCTGACATTCTTTTTCAAAATTCATTTCCTATAACACAACACCACGAGGCAGCCTAGTCACAGACATAAACTGCTCTGCCTAAATGTGTACCACACACAATAAAGCGTTCTGAGTTCAGTGCATGGATTAATCTGGCTGTTCTGGGCCAAGAGACAGGTAGGCTTTCAAATACTCCTTACTTCAGCATTGCTTCTTGACAAGTGTGAGCCATCATTGTGATGGCTATTGTGGCTCAGCCACAGGCATCTAACTTCCCTTACTCACTTGTGTCTGCATATGAGCTGCCTGGTCTGGCTTTACAGCTAAATTTACAGGTCTAGGTCCTTGCATTGCTGTGCTTAGTCTAATAATGCCCATGTTTCTTGTTAGTCTGGGTGTAAATAATTTCTTTCCCAACACATAAATTGGAATACATTTAGAAGCCATCCACCTTGAATAATGATTTAGTTAAGCAGAAAAGAAAGTAGCACTATGTAATTGTGTCAGTGAGGTGAATGGAGATCCCTCTACAAGAGCAGAGAATAATGAAACTGTATCCAAAATGAAGTAGAATGAAATTTTCTGTTCATACACAACAGTACCTGTGCATATTAGAAATCCTTGTAATAATTCATGAAAGGATTCTTTGCAGTAATAAGTAGATTTCCCTAGGTGATACCTGCTTGCGTGACATTTCAAGCACACAAATCCGGAGTGCTGGACCTTGAATCAATCCACCTAGGGCTCCACCCTACTGCCAGGTGTCTGACAGTGGATGCCCCAGGTAGAACATGAGAGAATGTAAGGTAAAAAGGCAGTAGCATGTGGACACATGGGCAAGAACATAGCAGTATTTTCTGAGAGTTCTTCAGCCTCCAATGATCCATGAATCTGATATTTAAAGCCCAGTTGGCCAAATCACTGTACCAACCAAATCAGCAAAAGCCACAGTTAGGAAGAGTTGTAGCAAACAGAGATAGACCTGCAGAAAGTCTTATTTTTTACTAACATTTAGAGAGGTCTCTAAGAGTCACTGTGTAAACTTTTCAAACACCAGCACCTTGAGATTCAACTGCGGTCAGGTAAGATGTCAGGAGTACTAGGAACATGCAAAACCAGTGGATATAACTATAATGTTTTATAAACACGGTGTGAACTCACTCTTTTGAGTGTTAAATACTAGTCTAGTCAACCCATCTCCAAAAGGATCCAGTAAAATAAAATGTACAAATAATTAAAGAGGTATAAAACTTAAAATATTATAAGTGATTATATTATTATATTATATATTATTATATATTAAATATTTATTAGTTAAATTACAATTAAATTAAATTTAAAAATTAACTATATTAAATATTATAAGGCAGGTGATGGTCCAGAAGCGTTGCCTTTTTTAAATAACAAAAGTAAAGGTTTTAAACTGGAACACCTCTCCTATACATCTCTTAATAGTGACTGTAAATGTAAAAGAACTTTAGCTCTTCAAGCAGATAGAGTTAAAAATGTCAGAGAAAACATACATTTCCAAGAGTTCTCATTCTGTTCTTCTATTGCTTCTTAAATTCATATAAAAGTTATCTTCATTGCTAAGCATTCAGTATTGTCCACAGTCAGGAAGAAGGCATAATGTAATGTCTGGTGGGCTTGAGGTATAAATGCTATACATAAATGGCTTTACATAAAAAAAATATAAACAGTTTAAAAAAAAAAAAGTATGAATTTTTGGTTTTCTATGAAGTAACTTATAAGGCAATTAGAAATTTCACGGCAGGTTGTGCACATCATTCTTGTAAACTAAATGGGACAATGCTGATATGGCTGTGGAGTATTTTTTCCTAAAATGTGTTTTTCCTGCATGTGACAATTTTGTGGAAAAAAAAAAAGACAAAAAGTCAGCTGTTTTCCTGTTGAACTCCAGCCTTCCTTATCCCATCTTGAAAAAATCTAACAATTTTCAATCAGTCTGAAGCCCAGGACTGCAGAGACCTTCAACTGATGAAGCAGAGGACTGCTGGAGAAATATGATTTTTGTCCATTTTTAGGATAAAAGATGAAATACAGACAAAATGTACTCAGTAACATCTTGTGCTTCACAGTCCTTGTAGAAATTTGATCTTCTGAGTCGCCTGTATTGCTGGTGGATTCAGTCAAAAGAAGTTTAATGGTTGGGCATACAAGCAATGAAGTCATAGTGGAAGGCAGTTGGGTAGGTGGTACTTGGTAGCTCATTACAAGGCAGGTGATGGTCCAGAAGAGTTGTCTTTTTTAAATAACAAAAGTAAAGGTTTTAAACTAGAACACCTCTCCTGTGAAGACTGGCTGAGAGAGTTGAGGTTGCTCAACCTTGAGAAGTCTCCAGGGAGATCTTACTGCAGCTTTTCAATATACAAAGGAAAGACAGAAGCAGATTTTCTACCAGTGTCTGTAGTGACAGGACAAAGAGCAACAATTTTAAACCAAAAGAGGGTAGGAGTAGGTAGGACATAAAGATGAATTATTTTATCATAAGGGTAAGAAGACACTGGAACAGGTGGCACAGAGAAGATGCAGATGATCCATCGTTGGATGTGTTCAAGATTAGGTTGGATGAGGCTTTGAGCAACTCGACTTAGTGAAAGATGCCCCTGCCTACGGCAGGAGGTTAGAACAGATGATCTCTAAAGGTCCCTTCTGACCCAAACCATTCTATGATTCTAAAATAATATCAGCCCACACAAATATTCAATGATTCACTATTGCCTGGGCACCTGTACAAAATTGTCACTGAAATAAAAAAAAAAAAAAACAAAACCAACGAAACCAAACCAAACAAATCCGAAAGACAATCATTACTTTCACTAGTAGTTGCATACTAGGAGACCTTGTTTCCCAAGCACTGTTTGTTAACAGGCAAGCCTAATGATTCCTTGTTTGAAAATACCTAGTCAGCAAAATGCCGGCTTTGTGGGGCTTTGTGAATCAGGATGTGCATATTGAAGTTCATAATTTAAACAGTGTTCCTCTTTTGATTACAGAGAAACAAAGATGAAATTAAAGGTAATGTGCATTTTATCCTGTCTGAAGACAAGCGAGGGGGAAAAATAACATCTTAGTTTTCAACATTATCTAATGTGGGGAAGTACAATGGAAATTGAACAGATGCCTTCCTTCTACTGTAGGTTCTTTTTCAAATATCTATTTCTATAATTCTGCAAGAAGAGCATGACAATCTAGATTTCTGAATTAAAAAAAAAAAAAAAAAAACAACAAACAGGTTTACTTGAGAGATTAGTCACTGGGTACTTTTTACTTGTGACACCAGCTTTAAGATGCTGCATTAACAAGTAACATGCAGCAGTTACTTTGAATCCCTTAGGATTTTTAATGAAATCTGACAAAATCCCACAGTAAACATGTTTTATCCAAAGAAACAGAGTGGGTTTATCAAAAGATATTATTATGACACTTCAGAGACAGTGTGGTACACGATTCCTCTTGGTACCAATTTTAGTGACATGCATAACCAGGTATGTAAGCAGACCACCACCATGGACTCAGAGAGAGCAAGAGATGGATGTAAGAGCCTAACGTTGGGTTTGCAAGACTGCCGTTCAAACCTCAGACGTTTGAAACCAGGAAGCCAAGCTTCCCTCAGCTTGAGTTTAACCAAATGGCCAATGCTTAGGAAAGAAAATGTGACTTGGGTGCCCAAGTCCACCAGGTTTTAGGCTCTAACACACATATTTGAGCCCCTCTCCTCCTGTACAGTCAGCAGACAAAATTTCAGAAGGAAGCAGACTTTAGCACACAAGTAGTCGAATATGGCTGTTTCTCTCTCCACTTGCTGTAGAAGGAGGAGTAGATACGTACAAAGGATCAGAAGAGCTCTTTGAGCTCAGTCTCTCATGGCTGAAGACAGCAATGCAGTGGAATAACCATTTTGAAGACTCCACTAAGCACCTGCACCACCATACTCAATTCAGCGTGAGCAACTTATGATTAACATGATCATGAGTACCTTAACAGCTTATGATACCTTGACACACACTTTAAAATTTTAATAAAGGCCACAAGTTCACAACTATAATTTGTCATAAAAGGGCAGCAAAAGTCAACTGCACTGCCAGAGAACATGCTGCTTTCACTAATTGGGGATTTTTTGCACAAAACTTGCAGAAGACCCTAAGCACCCACATTACTGAAGAGGATAGCCTTTGCTTGCCTCAGTCCCCACCAACCTGGTGCAACAGATAAACCCTGACTCCTGAATTGGGCAACTCTGCTCAGGCAATATGAATTTGACCAGTGTTCTAGATGTATTATAGCATTTACAAACAAGCAAGTATTAAAAAAGAAAACCACCAAAGAACTATTGCAGTACAGTAAAATACTTGTTTTGTAATAAAGCAGAGTCCAGAATATAGCCTCGAAAAAATTTCTAATAGTTGTCTAGAAAATTGCCCTGTCAAAACCTACTCCCTCTGTGCCACTTCGACAGCAGGAAGACCTGGATACCTAACAGAAATATTTCTGGCATGGAAAGCCTAGCACCAGCTGACAGAAAGGACATACACATACATAACACCAACACACAGGCTTTGCCAAGGGACAAACAGGGCCTAATCAGAGCATGCTGCTCTCCAATAACTCTTGGCTGCAGAGCGTCCCCCTTGCTTCCACCACAGTTTAGCACAATTTAGAGATGTGATTGAGCTGTTAAAACTTATCCAGGAACCTTCATCCAGGGATTACCACTGTAAAAAAAAAACCAAACAAACAAAAAAACAACCAACTGTCCTGAAGTCAATCTTCTTATACGTAACTATGGAAAAGGGACACACAGGGGTGATATAAAAAATCACCGATTTGAAGCACAGCCAGAAGAAGGAATTGGTAAGTAAAAGGATTTTGCTTCTGAGAAATTTTTGGACCTTCCAAGGACGCACAATGTGAATGGATTGGTTACGCTGGAAAGGTAAAAAAAAAAATTGCAGAAATCATGAGATTCATTACATACTTGCATTTAGTTGAGTCACCTTTAATTTAAACTACAATGATTTATTTAAAAAAAAGGAATGATTTCCCTCACACATCCCAGTGCACAGGAATTTACGTGTTTCTCAAGCTACACATGCAAATTCCCTCATCTCACAGTGATACTGCTCCCCATAAATTCAAATAGATTATCATCCTCAGCTGTTACATCAGACCAAGCATTTCAAACCATATCAGACAAGTGTAAAAATTCACAGAGATTAATGGATTTAAGATTCAAAACAAGAAGCATACCTTTGAATAAAATATATTTGCAGTTTTCTCTATGAAGATTAGTTAATTTATTAGGCATATGTATGAGCTGATATATTTTCTGAAAAACTTATTGCCATTTCTAACTACCAGAACCTTTCCTTTTTAATCAGTTCTTCCTCACTCACATTGAATCAAGGTTGGAAAGAAAACTGCTCGTTAACGAGGGTGTGATACCTAACGTCACAGCATACTAGTTCCTGAATGTACTTTGTTCTGGTTAGGCTTGCTGGATGCATAATTCAAATTCTTTTCTAATTTTATAGAAGCAGGTGGTTACTTTAGAGTAACACAATATTCTGTTTCTCTCAAGCTTGTTACAAGAGCTTGGCCATAAATATACTGGAGGCAGCAGCAGGCATTTCCATGCTCAAACTTCATTGCAACTTTTTGGTTTTGATACAATGTTTTGTCCTAATGGGCTTTTATCCCCTGAATACATTTTAATTAAACAATAAATAACTATCAGCAGAACATGGATAATTACTGTAGGTACATTAGAAATGAAAATCTCCTGCTAGAAGTGTCTCCAAATCAATGAAAACATTCATTATTAAAGTGCACCTTATTGGGGATTTAAATTGCTCACATATGCTTTTAATCAGTGGCAATGCAACGGTTACTAATAGAATCTTTGTGTCTAAGAAACTTAAGTCACAAAGACAATTTAAAGACTTTGGGGTACATGAAAATTTACCCTTCTATTTTTTTATATAAAGTCTTCTGGGCTTCTTCCTTTGTTACAGTTCTTTTAGAGGGAATGTTGCTGCTTCAAATCCATTTACCACTGCTGAAGAAATCAAACCCATCCATTATTCTTTTTACCATACAGCAGAAGCATAGAAAAGCAAAACATCCTCCACCCACAGCCTCTTTAGAGTCAGAAAAATGTATCCATTTTGCGATTTGTGGATCATTGTAACTTTACCCAACAATACAAAAAACACTTTTGGGTCCATCTGTTTGGGGCTTTTTTTATCTTCACAGCTCAACACAATGTTCTTTGGCACCACAAGAGTGGTTTATGGAGTTTTTCTTCTTTCAATGAAATGATGACCCACGCTTAATTCATCTCTCAGCTCTTTTACTCAGAACTGCCTAAATCTGAAAGTCTATTTCTTCCCTTCTGCCCTTCCTTTTCCTGATCAGGGAGCATGCAGCTGACATTAACCGATGGTTTCTTCCCTGTCCAAATGGCCTTGGTATTTGACATTGCTAATCCAGCTCCCCCTGGACTCTGGAAGAAAGTGTTCTGAGGCCAGTCTTTAGTACGTTGCTCATCTTTTGGAGGGCAGCACCTTGCCATGCTGCCTGAGAAGGCATTTTTTGATGCCATGGAAATGTGGGTCAGAGTTCTTCACTGCTTAGGAAAGGTTTCACACCTAGTTCATTCAATAGAGAGGGAAAAAATGCATATGAGCCACATGGGCAACAAGAAAATTTTCCAGTCTGTGTAAGCTGTTCTGCTGGGGACAGATCTGGTCTTCAAAAAAGTAATGAAGGTGAACATCATGGTCAGTGTCAAAGGCTTTTAAACTCAGCTTTATGTAAAGATCCCAAGATCCCACTAATGCTTCCCTAGTAGAAATAGACAGGACTCTTCTATGTCAGATTTCTTCAAGCATTTTCAGCCTAGGTGAGTAGCACAAATATATCCAACTCAGACTTAAAGCCTTGTGTTTGGAAAGGGTTTTCTTTTGAGAAATTGATTCTCAATATGGACATAAAATATAATGCAACTTCTGTCTGACACTGGTAGAAGTTTTTTTAAAGGAAAGACCACTGTGTAAGACTTCCAGGAAGCACATGACACTTCAGAAAAAAAAAATAAATTACATAGTTAAAACTCCAGATTTTCTCTGAATAATAGGCTCAAAAGAAAATGTTCAACCAAATTAAAACAGAGGATGAGAATTTTTCTAGACAATGTCTCATTTATTCTTCTCTTCACGATCTGTTTCCCTTCAGTGGGATATCTTCACCACAAATAGAAGTAAGTACACCTTAGTTCACCTTCAGCCATTAAAATTGACTTTTACAGTCCCTGGCACCTCTCCAGGTTGAAATCTGTTGAAATCACTGCATAAGTCTTAGGTTAAAAACTCTGTCTTTAAATATTTCTTTCAGTTCTATTCCTTTCAACAACCTCAACCAGACACAGAATAGAAATGGTGAAACTATATTTCATGTAGTGGAAATTAGGCAATGCATTAAGAACAGCTCTCTGAGTAGGTGATAATGGATTCCCATCATAGCTCTCAAAATTAGTCATCAAGTCACAATCTGAGGTCAAATAAAGAGCTTTTCAAAGAAAATGAGCATGAACTGGCAATTAATACATTTAGACTGGAAAACTGAGAGTTTCTAATTATAAGAATAGCGAGAATTTGAAGCAATTTCCTGAGCAATAATAATGAAGTCAACAATCCACCTATTACTGAGGTAAAACTTGATTTTTGTAATTAGATTGGTCATAATAACAAGAATTGATTTCCCGGATTTGATGATCCAGAGGATCACTCTCAATGTTTATTTTTCTAAAAGCTGATTTATTTATTATGATTCTACAGATTTTCCCGAAATATTCCAGCAAGGGTGATGAGATGGGAAAGGCAGCTGAATCCTATTTTGAAATATAGAGAAAAAGAAATGAATAAGAGGTCATTTTAAGTCTTTTTTAGTTGACATTTCTGACTGCTGCATAAAGCTTTATATGAAAAGAGAACCCACAATTTTCCAGACCCAGAAAGCACTGCTCAATATCTTTTTTTATGAAAGATTAGACTTTCAAATTCTTATGCAGAATTAATTATAGCCCCTTATTATTTATAGAATATAATTTCTAAAATCAACATGAGCCTAATGTTGAACACCAAATGGTATTTTTGCAAAGTAGTCCAACTACACTGCCAGTAACCAGTTGCGTGTCTTTTAATTAGTTCTCATGATCAATTTTAATTAAAATGAATAATTCAAATATTATGCATTACAATCTCAAACATTAATCTTCTCAAGAAAGGTAAAGACACTTAAAAGGCTATGATTTAAAACACAGTCTCCAAATTCGAGTTTATAAGCTTGTGTGTGTAAGACAAAGGATCCACAATTTGGATTGCCCTCTTATGTGACCTTTTTCTGTGCAGAAGTTGCTTGGCCAAGTAAAAATCCCCATAGGGAGACCAGAAAAAATTAAGTGCTCAGAAATTCATCATCGAGTTTCCATAATCATAATACAAGACACAAAAAATAATCAAAGATTAGACGAAAAACCTTTTGAAAACTTGGTTTAAGCAAATATTTTATACAGTTGTAACCTTCAGGAGGCCTGGAGCTGCTGTGTGTTACAGAAAAAAGGTTCAAATTAGATATCAATTAGCAAGAAATAAATGACTGTAATTTAGAAAACCTTACCAGGAAAAGAAAAAGCCAAAAAACCCACATAAACCTACTTTACCTTGGAAACCAATAGAAAGCAGTTCACCTAGAAGTCATACCGGTACAGTGTGAAGTTATAGTTATAATACATAACAATCTTTCACATTACAAGACTATCATATTTTTTTCCAGAAAATAAAATATAGGAAGTGACAGAAGAATTTTCTTGGATTTTTTCAGTGAAGATGACATATTTTGAGTTTAAAATATACTGTGACTGTATTCAACAATACGGTGTACCTAAACCTATTAAAAACATGTCAGCATATATTTCACCCATAGCTCGTCTTCTATTTTCTGTTACAATGATTTCAGTCGCTTGGGACATTTCTACGTTACACGAGAGGTGCAAGGGTAAACACAGATAAACTTAGAAAAATAGATGTATCAGATTGATCTTCAGCTTCTCTAAACTGGTGAACTTGTATTGACTCAGTGAAATGACTATCAGCTCTGCTCTGCAGAAGCTGCTCACAGCAATCTTCCCCGGATTCAGAGATGAAGATGCTGTATTTCAGAGACTTAAGTAACCATATTCCCTTTGACCCCAAATGCATTCACCTCGTGGCAATCTCCAGCCTGATGTAATAGCTACAGAAGTTTCTGCAAGTAGAAATGTACATTATTGACATACTAGTTTTGCCTGAAGTTATGAAGTCAGTCCTTTTTGTGCTGGCCTTGCACAAGCTGAAAGGTGAAAAACTTATTTTACAAAAGAAGAGCAGAAGAGTTTGAAGTATTTACCTAAACAAAACGAAGAGCCGGAAGATATAGTGCTGCTGTCCCTAAATATGAAGGAGGAAAATGAGCTGTTTCACCCTGGCAATGGTATTAGCAACACTGGCATTTAAACAAATACATGTGACCTGGCCAAGAATAAATTCAGGATGGATATTGAAAAAAGGCTTCATGCCACCAGGGAAGCAAGACCCTAAAAGTACTTTCTATTAGAAACAGTAAAAACAAAGGAAAAAAAAAAAATTATCATTTTTCAGTTTTGGCAAACATGATTAAAATATGACCTGACAGGTCTGGGACTGACAGCCCAAGACATCCTTGGCTATCTTATACCCTGTAATCTTATAAGGAAAAAAAAAATATTAATCACTCCTACTTTCCAACTGGAATCAATTCTACCTTGGGCAGAAAATTACAAATAACCCTTTTAAGTGTGAGTAATACTTGGTTCATGCTCCTCCAGCTGTTTACCACATATGACACCCTTCTCTGCAAGTCAGGAGAAATTTCTGTTGTTTGTTTTTAATACTGTGTTAATGAAAACGTTTGTTTCTACAAACCAGGGTTTTAGATCAACGCAGACTGAATCTAGAGCGGTTGTGCACATTTGTGTGTGCACGCACCAGTTAGTACAAAACTCGATGGAGGAAATTATCCCACTGTTCTCTGCCAGATCCACAGTGCTGCTGGCAGAGCAGACCATGGGAACTCCCCATCCATTTCATCTGCAATAGCCTCTGCTTCATCTTAATCTCAGCTGCCTCAGTTTACCTGGTTTAAGGCAGTTTAAAGCTGCCTTTGCACCAAGTTGGTAGATCATTGTGGCACATACCTTACACACACTCACACACGGAGAATCAATTAGGTTTGGAAAAGACCTCTGACATCAATCATCAAGTCCAACCTTTGACCGATCACCCTTATAAGGACCACAATCATCAATTGAGTGCCACTTCCAGTCTTTCCTTAAACACTTCCAGGGACAGAGACTCCACCACCTCCTTGGGCAGCCCATTCCAGTGTTTAACAACCATTTCAGTGAAGCAGTTCCTCCTGATGTCCGACCTGAACCCCCACCTGCACAATTTGAGGCTATGTCCTCTCATCCTGTCGCTGGCTGCCTGGGAGAAGTGGCCCCACCCTCACCTGGCTACAACCCCATTTCTGGTGCTTGTAAAGTTTCAGCTGCTGACTCTGCTGTTTTCTCACCTCCTTGCCTCTGACCACCCTCAGCTTTATCCGTACAGCTTTGAAGCCCCAGTCTGTAAAAGAGGGGTGGCAAAATTACTCTAACTCGATTTTAAGGGGATTAGGAATTGCAATATCTAGACAGAGTTCAAGCCAAAGTAATTTATCATTTAAAGTTTATAAATGTAAGAGTGTTACCACAGCAGCTCTTTTTGTATGCTAGAGGAACATAATGTTAATAAGAAAGAATTAGTCAAATGTATAGCAAATATTAATTAATTGAATAGCAAACAACAAACATTCTATTTTGGCTGACAAATACTGTTGTTTGCCCAAGAAAATGGAGATCTGTATGAGCACAAGTATTCTTTCAAATTCAAAAAAAGATTGTTCAAATG
Organism: Ptilonorhynchus violaceus; assembly: GCA_013397565.1. NCBI lineage: Eukaryota > Metazoa > Chordata > Aves > Passeriformes > Ptilonorhynchidae > Ptilonorhynchus > Ptilonorhynchus violaceus. Next base: position 123,334 of record VZRJ01006767.1, on the reverse strand, counting down.
CTCATTAAAAAAAATTAGAAGACATACTTATGCATAATTCTAATGAGTAATTAAATTTTGAAATTGTGTTCAGAAGTATTTGCCAATTATTCGATCAAACTACAAACTAAATGCTTCACTAAAAAGAGCATTAAGACAGCAAATTCAAGGACTAAAACACGATGAAACCACCACATGTAAGTTGCTTACCTAATCTGATTTCTAACCTGTTGACCAGAGTAAACTTTGGCAATGCGATATATTCTGACATCTACAGAACTTTTATTATATTTATGCAGAGAATGAGTGATATGCAGTGAATGGTATTTTTATTCAGTTTGTTTTCTTCTACTTCTTTAATTCCTTCTCTTTTCTTTTTCTTTTCTCTTTTTTTTTTTTTAAATTTCTCCGTTAAGCATGTTGTGGCCTAATTCCTTATATACCCCATTTTGTTGAAGCATGGTTTCAACAGCATTTTACATCTCTATATAGAATATTTTATCACCTTAAAGGGCTTCTCTTACTATTTTCTAAAAATCTACAGCATGTCTTCGAAGTGAGGAAGCTCTCTGCGAATATTTCACAGATGGGAAACTGAGTCATATATAAATATAACATTTAGGAAATCTAATTTGGGGTGTTAGCTTGATGACAAGATGTATATTTTACATATCAGAGATGCTCCCATGCTTGAACAAAATTCTAAGTTGTCAGCATTCCTGACAATTAGGATTCGGGATGAGCTTCTTTCCACTTAAATATGAGTTAGAGAGGACTATGCAGAAAGGAAACAGGCATCAAGGGGTCAGGTATCTCATCCAAAGTTAAAGAGTCAGGATAAGCATAACTCATGTGTGAAAACTACTTAGTTTTTTCCACCAGCAAAAAAAAAGGAGTCAAAATACTAAAACTCACATATAAACATCTAGGATTAGGTGGATGAACCCAGACCAGAATTCCCACATTTTTGACTCTTGACATTAAACATCTGAGCATTTCCATTAAATAGTGAAGTAAGTCTGATAGAGGGAGTTCTCACAAATCTTTGTTCTCTGTCTTAACATCAGTGGCACTAGCCATTAGGAGGGGCTAGTAAATTTAGAAATATAATTTAATGTCCTTTGTCATTCAGAAATTTAAACTTTTTTTGTTCAGTGGGAAACAGAAGAAGACTTAAAAACTTCTCCAAAAGCATAAATTTGCCCAGTGAGATGTCAAGCCCTCTTATCTTCATACTACAACTGAGGGGACAGCCAGTTCAGTGAGAGAAAGCTTGCTCTCATATCTCTTAAAAGCTCTAAAACGTCTTGTTCTCTGTTGCTTTTTTTTTACCTTATCAAAGACAAAATCATGCAAACCTTGGCTGCTGAACCTTTCAGAAGACAAACAGAACACACTCATCCCCCCCGAGACTGTGATTCATTTCAGTGAAAACCTTGTGGGGATGGTGGGAAAGTAAAGGAAAATAAAAGCCTTTTCTGGTTATAAAGCAGAAAAGCAGTGTTCCATAAAAATCTCCAGCATCATCCACCTGCCACTGGGAATTTTACAAGCCAAGTAGATGATTGTTGCATTGGCTGCAAGTGAAGCCCAGACCTCCCATATGGCAGTGCTAATTCAGCCACCAAATGACCAGTGGTGCAGGGAAAGGTCCTCTACCCCACAGAAGCACTACCAGAGACTTGTCTTTTCACCCAAGGTATTCTGCTTGCAGGACTGGCTGCCCTTTGATTCATCTTTTGAGTTTGTATTCCAAATGTACTCAAACACCAAAAGTAAAGTTTGAAGATTTACGACATAGTGATCCATACAAATGTGTAACGCAGTATTTTTCCTCCAGAGTTTACAAACTTAAACACGCAGGTCAAACATACAACCATGGAAAATCCAACATGAAGAGACTTTTTGAGCTAGGTACCTTCAGTAATCTCCTAATATTGCTGTTTTGCCACTTGTTTATACAATGCAGCTCTTCGACTCTTTTGATTTTTAGACAACCATAAAGCCAGTGACTCTGCTAAGTACAACTCTCTCGTTACAGACATAACAAAAAATAAAGTTCTTTTTTCTGCAACATAGCAGGAATCAGCTGAAGCCACGCAGTATAACACCAGGTAAGGCCACCTCAGGAGTGTGAGGTGAGAAGGGCTTGACAACGGCAGAGAGATTAAAGGATTTTTGGGAAAGCTCTGAATGTTTCAGTCATGTATTCGGTGAGAACTGATCCCATTCCTCTATTCTTCTCACAGCTGATTTCATGCTTTATAGCCTCACCTGTCACACAGTTTAACAGCAGTGCATCCTGCGTTCCATAGTGCCTAATGTGTCACCCTTTCTTGCATCTGCATTCTAATTTAATTTCCCTGAATAACCCCCAGCCCTGTCTTTCTCACATCTTCACCAATCATTGCTTTGAAGGAGGCTCAGCTACAAAGGGACAATTAGAAAAGAAGCAGGAGTCCTTTGTACAACGAAACTTCTCTTCATTTTTCCTTCCTGCTCTGTTTCCTCAGGGGTACAGTAACATTATGGGCCTTCTCTTGATGATCTGGTGGCCTCTTATTCTCACACTGGGGTGGAGAGAGCTCAATCACTTGTCAGTGGCATAAATGTTTAATACTCATGCAGGCAGAACTGTCTCATGGTGGCTTGCTAATTACCCACTGCAACAGGCTCTGGATCGGATGCCCTTAGATTATTCTCCTTTTTGGCTATGCTCTAAAAAATAATTACTCATCGTATTTTCAGAAAAATCCAACAGTATGTTTTCACAGCAAAGGCTCTACTAGCAATGGGGAGGATACCAAAAATAGAATAAAAGAGGCCAGTGGTTTCTTTGATTCACTGGCACTGTTTCCAGCTCTGCAGTGTGTGACTGGAGTTTGTACAGAGAGCAGAAATCCGCTGAAGATGAGATCTTCCTCATACACAAAGCTGTGTATATTACTACTGTTGAATGAGCAATTAAGTACAATTTGCAGAAAATTAGCAGATATTTTTAATGAGAAAAAGTCATTTTTGTCTAGGATTGCCATTTTACTGCTGCAGATTTGGTGCTATAGAATTCCAAAATATAACTCAACACTACAATTACACCACTCACAGAGCACTGATGTGTGTCTCTAAAACACAGAATTTAAATAAGAATGACTGCATAATTTAATATCAGACAAGCTGAAACAGAAAATTATCCAAAAGGACAGCAGATAGATTTTTTTCCAATCTCAAGATTTTGCTTTACCAAAGCTGACTAAACATCTGGAATTTCAGAAATATCACTATCACAAAGTGCATGGGCAACCAGCAAAGAGACAGTTTTGACCCATTTTTTGTTAAAATCAGTGAAATTTAAAACTACAATGAAACATAACTAGAATATGAGAAAATTTAGTAAGAGTGCAAGAAGGATAGAAGAACAGAAGCGGATTTGGACACTAAACTTACTGTCAATGTGTTTATGTAAGAGGCAACGCAGAGGCCAAAAGCAGAAACTGCTGGTATGGACGAGGCTGACAAACTTGCCTGCAGTTTGGAACCTTAAAAATTAAAAACAGCAGCAGAATAGAAAGAACAGGATGTTAATGAATTCATATCTACAACGATATTAACATGTGACATATGATTTGAAAGTCAACATTATATTTTTTCCTGGCTCTTTGGTCACTAAGCCTGTAAACTTTCCAGGGACAGGAAACAGTTTATATAGAACTCCATTCTACACTATTCTGTTGAGCTGTCATTTGAACATGACCATGAGATTAAACCTTCCATTGGTACAAACAGCAACTGTGGTAGCCATGCCTGAATCTACTCAAGGCTCCAAATCAGCAGGATAAATTGTTCAACAGCTCTGAGGTTTTGTTCTCAGCAAATTATATAATTATTCTAGGAAAAAAGTGTCATCAGATCTCTGAATTTCTCCCCTTCAGCAGATTTTTTTTGTATTTTCCTCATGCAGGAGCAATTTCCGTGCCGTTCTATCAGAAGCCAAGTACCTTATGACAAGTCATTTATAAACTTTCTTAGTACTTTCAGACTCGTTCCCTATTATTTTTTCTACAGCTTGAACAATCTCTACAGAATAGCAAATTAATATGGGGTATAACTGCTGTACATGTGACCTGAATTTCTACGGGCAATTGCCAGCCTGGGCTGTCTCTGGTAAGCAAATGCACTTACATATCCATGGGCAGTTTAGACCAGGTAATTTCACCTGTTTCTCCAAAAGGTCTGCCTTTGGAGCATATGTTGATTATGTGGACCAGTTTATATAGTGGCAAATGCAAGCTTTTGATAAGCTAGGGTACTATTATAATCAAACATTGCCCACATTTTAAATTACTACTATTTCTTATGCAAGGTGTAATGTAGGATAATGCACGTAGCTTTAGAGCTCATTTTGAGTTTCAAAACAAGTTACAATGCAATCACCTATTAACCTTTTCATCTCATGGGTTTTTCTACCAAAAGTTAATATCCCTGACAGCTCCTTGTTTATTTTCAGATCCATGCACTGTTTGCCACCAGTGACCTTGCAAGCAGATTCACACCTTACAAAGTCCCTGACCTTGAAGTCATTAAAATCCAATCACACACTGGGCAGGCTTCCATATTCATTAGGACAGCAAGAAGATAGATTTGAACATGCCTCTGAAGTGACCAATACATTCATCAGCCAATTTCCATCTTCTTCAACAATTTCAGATTGCTCAGGGATATTAGTAGATTAATTGATACAGAAAATCTTTCGCAAGAAAACAGTGGCAATGTTAAACAGATGCAATATGTTTCTAATTAAAAAGGCTATGATCAAACACAAGTCACAAATTATGGGTTATTCTATGAATACCCATATGAAGTTCCTACTACAGTTCTTTTTGCTGATGCTTTTGATGTAGGGGTCAGAGTATTTTTTCACAACACATCATAATGACACTAGCATCTAAAAATAAGAAAAGCCGTGTCTACAACTAAAGAAAACCTCACATAAGATTTTTTTTTTTTTTTGAAAATGAAGTCTATCACTGGAATGTGCTAATTAACCCTATTATTATGTATCTTCTTCATAAACCCCTTTGGACAATAAAACTTCAACTCATAAATAAAGAGAGGATTAATAACAACCATAAAAAGAACAAGAACCTGAAACAACCAAACTAAGACCTAAATGTAATATTTTTTCCATCCTATCTCGACATATACTTGCCTTGATCTACACAGATTGTTCTCACAGAAAAGTGAAATTTATGTGAATATGTTTTGAGGAAAAAAAGATTTTTTTTTTCACATTGGGAATATGTAGGCACGATCTCTTCTAAATTTAAAGCGAGAAAGATTTGAAAAAGGGTGGGATAAAGGAAGAAGTTTCAAATACATAAATAGCAAACCTCAAATGAATCACTACCTGTCAAACAGGTTGCTCAAAACTCTGTGTTTGCTCTTCTCACAAATCACATTTACAGCAATACTGTTCAAAAGACTTTTACATTTACCTGGAAAAGGCCAGAGTTATATCAAAACATTTTGAAGGGGACTGAGCTTCAATACTTTGGTCAAAGGTCTCTTTGCACAGAAGGCAGCTGAGGGCAGGTTGCAAGCTCCTCTTGAATTTTTAAGCTTGTCACTTTGTTGTGCATGGGGAACCCATCCATGCGAGTTTTCATCAAAACACAGGCAAGAAGCTTCAAACACCCAGGTTTCTTACTCCTTGTCTTAAAGTTGTAAATAGCATTGTTAATTGGTTTTGCAACTTCATTGTAACAGTCATTTTAGTTTATTTTTTAGTAGGATCTGTCTGAGGTACATCAGTGACAACAAATCAAACCAAGGACCCATTGGAAAGAACTTTTGCTTCAGAAGGCTTTTGCCTGATTAACAGCTTGTGAGTAACATTTGAAACAAATCACTACTTTTTAGAGATCCCTCCAGCTGTCTGATGGCAGAAGCCAAAAATGACACATGTCCTGCAGGGGGCTGACCCACAAAAATACTATCTTTTTGTGATCACAGTCCAGCATACCACTTACACATAACTTCAATGAATACCAGGTTGCTTAAAAAAAAAGACAAAGACTAAACAAATTCATGTAGAGACAAACAAGTTCAAGGACCAAAGATAATTTTAAAGCTGGTTTCTTAAGGAGAGAGGAGAGGAGAGAAGAATGAAAGAAAAATCAATATTGCTTGAAAGTGCATTCCCCTAGATAGAAGAAGGGCTGTTGTCTTGAGAATATAGTATATAACAGGCAACTGGTTATTTCCCCATGTTTGTTCAAGACCATGTGATGAATGTCCTGAAGCAGCATCTGTAACTATAAAACCAGTATAATAGACTTTCCATACTATTGCACAGTAAACAACTGGATGGAGCACAATAGTGTCAGTATCCTTTGTGTAATGGTCAGGTATTTTTCATTTATACTGTCCTTTCATAACCTGTATTGTGCTCACATTGAGCCAAAGCTCAAAGGCTTTGGCACCCAGTTACACCATAAATTGAAATAATGAGAATGATTTTATATAGGTCTACAAAACGTGTCTAGGGTGTTGTGTGTGTAATGTGAACAATTTTGCAGCCAAGACTCTTTCTGTGGAGAAAACTAAGACCTTGAGCTTTCCTCTGCTTCTGGAGAAAGCAGGGATATTTATGGCAATAAATACAGTGTTTTGAAAGCAACTAATTTTAACAGGCGCATTAGTCTTTATTGAATAGAATAAAGAAATAAATAATTTTCTTTCAAGAAAATTAGGTTCAAGAGCATAAAGTCAATTATCTGGCATTACCTTCGCACACAAGAGAGACATTTCAAGTCATTACATCATATGTCCTACAAACTCAGCAAATTAAACGCACCCCCGATATTTCAGGAACACAGTAGCTGGGAAGGTGTCTAAACCAGTATATAATAATTTATTAATAGATTAAAAATAAGATTTTAAAACATCTAATAAACAAAATAATACTGTTTGACCACAAATCATACATACTATAACTTCTTGAATACCTGCTTTTAGGAATAAAAGGGAAAACTTCAGCACTCTCTTTTCCACTGTTTAGAGAGGAAATTTCTCACTTTAATGTACAGAATTTTATTTTGAAAACTATTATCAGACTATCATAATATGGTAAACAGTAGTTATTACTTGAATTATGAAAACCAAATAAAACTTGAAAAAAAAAAAGTCACATAGTCTGATGTAAAAAGAAAAAAAAAAACACAACAGAAATGTACATTAAAATTTAGGAACTGTACTTTCTTATATTCGACACTTTGTGTTTACACAACCTGAATTGTTTCCCATTGACATCAGCACTCTAACTGCGTTTTTAAATAGATTTTGATTTGCTGAGGGGACAAGATCCTACACAGCCTGTAGCGTTCAAATGTATTGCTGAAAAACTAAAATCAGGTTCTAAAACTGTACCCCATGCCTAGCCCACCCTACAGCCATGCAGTCTGGATTTATGAATGGGAAAAACATCAGGTGAACATGAGGCCATTCAAACAAAGTCAATAAGGATGCATGGAAATAGTCAAATGGAGCACGAAGAGTGTCAGCCCCCATCACTCACCTGCAGAGGAGGAGGTCTGAATTTGTCACCTTTTAATATCACCTCTAACATTTAAATAAATACCTCCAATTATTTTAATGAAATTCCCCTTTTTCACTTCAATGATATAATTATTTGACTATGTGATTTAAACCAAGTGGTTTTCTCTGTCACTGTTTGTCTAGTTCTCGCTTTGGTCTTGTTTTAGAACATTCCTACTCAGCTTCCAGATTTCTTCAACAGCTTCAAATGGCTTTCATCCCAAAGCCCTGTTTGTTTAAGAGAGCACTGATCTCATGTTTTCAGTGGGCATTACAATTAACTGAAAATATTTCACCAAATAACTTACTTTCATGCTACAATATTATGTTAAGAACCAATTCTCCAAAACTCGTTTTCTTTAAACAAGGGTGAAAATGCACTTAGGCATGGATTTCCTGTTCAAGGCCCCAGCTGTAACTTCAGATTTAATATAATTATTATTTCTGTGTTTAGTAAGCCTCCAAAGTGCTTAGTACAGAGTTGGTAAGTGCTTAGAAAACTTGATAATAGAGCACAACTTAGGACAGTAATAATACTTCCCCTTAAAAGGCAGAATTGAACAAATGTTTAATGTTTTCCAAGTCATAGATGAAGAAAGATGTGACCTGACACAAAAAAAAAGAAAGGAGACAAACCATACATTCCAGGAAAGAGAAGATCAACTTGAAAGACAGAAAAAAAAACCCCAAACAAACAAAAAACAAAACAAAAAAAACCCCAAACCAACCAACCAAAGAAACCCAAAACAAAACCAAGCAAACAAACAAACAAATAAACAAACAAAACCTAAAAAACAACAACAACAAATCACATCCACAGTAATTTATTGTTATGGACACTTAATAATTTACTTATTTGGTTGTATCCCTGCATTCTTAAAAGGACCTGGTTACAGGGGTTGCACATGGCCCTGGGTTTTTTTCCTCCTTTAGATTTCACAGGAATAGACATTAAAGTCTTCATGGACTTTATTTTTTTTTCTTCAGACTAAGCTTGGGAATTAAATCTTTGTTCTAGAGAAAGGGGCATATTCCTCAGCTGCTTCAATATTATTCAGCTGTAGAATTTACCACCCATTGACCAGCAGCCACAAAGCCTGCCATTCTCCTAGACTGCAGAGAAAAAATTTTTTGTAGAATCATAGAATCATTTAGGTTGGAAAAGACCTTTAAGATTGAAGACAAACCACTAACCCATCACTGCCAAATTCATCACTAAACCATGTCCATAAGTGCCAGACCTACATCTCTTTTAAACACCTCCAGGGATGGTGAATTAACTACTTCCCTGGGCAGCCTGTTCCAATGCTTGACAACCCTTTTGGTGAAGAAATTTTACCTAATATTCAATTTAAACCTCCCCTGGCACAACTTGAGGCCATTTTCACTTGTCCTGTCATCTGTTACTTGCAAAAAGAGACCAACCTCCACCTCGATACAATCTTATTTTAGAAAGAAAAAATATCATAATCAAACGAGAAAAGACTCTGCAGTAGAAGGAGTACAAAGAAGTTAGCAATTTCAAAGTTAAATTTAACAAAAAGTGATCCCAGGAGTTCACAATAGCAGCAGCTAAAATGTAGGTGGTGATTTTTTTGGTGCAGCAGTGGGTAGTGATTGTTAGTGCACTTTATATTCAAATTAGCTCAAAGTGTACGACTGAATTACCTAGACGGTTAGATGGCATCTAACCATCTCAAATAATTACAAGAAGGTATGTGATCTTCCATCTGACTAATGATCCCAAAACATTTCCTCTAGAGGGAAGCTGGCGTGACATTGAGTAGGGGACAAATCACAACAATGAGAACAATCAGAAAGTTACTTTTGCTTCAGTCATAAATAATGTGAAAAACTTGATGCGGCTGCTCCACAGGAATTCTGTAATGCCAAGACAGAGAATTTTGATATCACTTTCTGCTACCTCATGCTGCAAAAAATGCTTGCCTAGATATGTCAAATCAGTACCGACATTTACAGATAAGGAACGTATCGTGGAAGTTTGAGATGAACCTTGACAGCAATAGCACACGTAAAATAAAATAATAATAAAATAATAAAATATACATTTTCAAGATTTAAAATATCAAGTAATAGAAGGTGGGAGAAGAGGCAGATATTATAGTGAGCAAGGTGCCAAAACTGATGATAAGGTAGAATATTGTTCGGAATAAAAATATGTTGCCACAGCTATAATCTGATAAAAATTTCCTACAAGATGGTAACTAGATCTTTGGCATTTTTAAGGGCACAGTATTCCAGTGGAATAAGAAATGAAGAATTGTATCTCAAGTTTATAGGCCAGGAAAACATTTCAACAGAAAGGAAATGTGATCTACATGAGTGTTTTAGACTAGAATCCTCAATATCTCATAAAGGAAATCCAGTGATTACAAAAACATAGTTTAGACAGCAAAGAAGGGGATACAGCTTTATAGACAGATATCCAAATATGTAATAACTTGATCCTGCAAAGGATCCATATCCCTGGAATTGCAACTGTACTTCGAGTTTTCAATTTACTATTCAAAATGTTCGCGGGACATCCCACTCTGATAATTAAGCATCAATTAAAATCTGCAGATGGCAAGATTTAAAGATGCAATTAAGTAATTTTGGTTATTTCCCAAGCTGAAATTTAACACACAGAGCTCTCAGGACAAATACACTCCAGGTAAAGCCAGATTCTGTCTCCTCTCCTTTCTTCTTGCATAGGTTTAGTTACACCTTTTGTCTCTTTTATGAAATGAGGCCACTTTTGCCTCTTGGCTGTTTTCCCTGGAGCAGACATTGTAGTCTTCTTCCACTGGCAGCAGGCTGAAGCTGTCATCCAGTCTGACTGCATCATTTTAGTTTCTGGCCTCTCCTGCCCATTTGCTCCTGGGGTCTTACTTGCTCTTGCTCTGGTCCCTGGAGGCTCTACTTCCTTGTCAAGACCAAACAGAAGAACAGGGATGAGTCATGGAAATGGATAGATGACCACAAGAGAGAGACAAGTTTAATATTGCATTAAAAAAAAAAAACAAAATAGCCAGCGTTCAATGAAGACACTTTTATTATGCTCTGGTGGCCAAAAACTCTTTAAAAATACAAATAAAACCCACCCTAAAGTAGTCCTGTAGCAAACCTACAATGCTAGAGCTAAGATGAAAGAAATGTATAGTAATACAATTTATAAAAGCTGACTCACAGAATAAAGGGGGATGCCTTTTCAGAGAAGAACTGAGCAACGGGGGATATTAGGATAAAACTAAATAAATGTTGAGCTCATAATAAAATTACATTGCTCAAGAAACTCTTTTTAGTGGCATGTTTACAGTGCTCTATGTAGACTGTACTACTGAATGTCTGGAATGTTGTAAAGGCAGAAAAAGGCAAAGAAAGTTGAAACAGCAAACTAGTAGCGGCTCTTGAACATATGGCTCACAAAACAAAATTAAAAATATTTGTATTCTCCCTGAGGAAATAGAATTTAAAAGTGAGCACAGCTTTGCATAAATACATGGCATCAATGAGTAGGCAAGTTAAGTGTTTAATTGAATACTAGCAACAAAGTGCAATAGATGCAAGCTAACAAATATGGCACAGTTGATTTCAAAATTTTTCAGATTTATGCAGTTTAAAAATGAATCTGACATATATATATGATATATGGTATCCCAATTTACAGATAAATAGTTTTATACAAATAATTTGAACCACAAACTGCAACAATGGTGAAATATTAGGGAAAGAAAAATCCGTATTCATATTGATTTCCAACAGCCATTTGTAAGAAGCTCCAAGTAGCATCAAAATCATCATGAATACCACACTATCTGCATTGATCTTGAAATATCCTACCTTAGCTATCAGAGAGCTTTTAGTACTTCTGAAGTTGTCAATAATAGATTTATGGATGATTCCTAAATTGACGAGACCATATACATTTATTAGAAGTAAATTATAAAATAATATAAGGTACTGCCAAAGTGTATTAGTAGCGATGCAAAATTGTAAATGATTTGGCCAACTTTGTCAAATCAAGGAGGGTTGCACCCTGCTGCAGGAAGAGACTCACTTGAAAAACAGCGGAAGTTTTAACTCCCTGGAGATCTACTTTGTGTATGCTTGAGGGGCACTTGCAACAAGAGAAGGTGCTTTATAGCTCCTAATTAGTTGGGAAACACAAGATTGGAAAATGCAGTCCTAATTCAGTGCTGCTTCCTGCATCTACTTCAAACAAGTTTTAAATTACCTAGGAGAGTTAGTTTAAAATAGTTTCATACAACGGGTTTCAGATACTTTCCCAAGGTATTTCATATGACCGGTCCCAATTCCTTACTAATTGCACCTGCACAAACATCAAAGTCTCCGGAAAGTTTCCTCCCTCTTCTGCTGGCAGTCCTGACCTTAGACATCCAGTCTGCCAGCTCAATAAGAGGTGTTCAGTACTAATTCTGGCCAGCAGCAGCCTCCTCCTTCCTGCCCCTTGTCCCTGCTGCCTCCCTCTTGCTCCTGCTCCTGCTCCTTCTCCGCTCCGTGCTGCGCTAACACAGCCTCCGGCACAGCTGTCAGCCCGGGCCGGGGAATGAAACGGGATAAAAGAATCAAGGTGAGGAGAAGGAGGCTTTATTTTTAATCTAAATCAGTTCTCTGATCTGATTTGATGCACTTCACACCCTCGCAAGCAATTTTCAGAGACTTGGCAATAGAAGATATGGTCAGGGAAAGGTACTACTTAAACTGTCATTGCGGTATCAGGGAACTATATTCTCATTCTGTGCTTTAGCCAGCTGACAGCTCGGGAAGAGAGTGAGCATGATAGGAGACACACATGGACAGCTCACTCCATCCCAGTATATTGCCACTTTGGTTAAATTCCCCTAAAAAAATGCCCATTTTATTTTCTCACTTCTTGCCATCCTAAGCCACCCTAAGCTTTCCGAGTTATCAGAGTGTCAGATGGATTTAAAGTGAAATTACAACATTCAGCACATTCTTAACCACTCATTTAGGTAACACAGCTAAAAAAACATCCACTCCACTCTTTGAGTAAAACATAGACTACATTAAAATAAAATTAACCTTAGAAACCATCTATTATTTAATCTTAAATGCATAAAGAACAACTATTTGTAAACATCAATTTAATATTATTTTAATGATCTTAAAAACCATCTCTCTCTCAATATAATAATTCATGGGAGAAATGCACTCTCTCATACACAGCCTGAAAGAAAGATCCTATCTCCTGGGTTCAACATATTTGGTTGCTTTTCCATAAATATTCAAAACCAGGCAGATTGTAACTCCGTGGATTAGCTTTAATTAAATTTCAAAGTTGCAGCAGTGTGGCCTGGCATGAGGCAATGAATGACTTGGGCTCACAGGCTGAACACCTGCAACAAAGAGTTTCTTGAGCAAGGCATTAATATTGTCAGAGTGGATGGAAAAGGAAGGCTTTGAGCACAACTGGCCACCTGAGCTCTCCCTGTGAATAGAAACAGCTGCCATCACTAGCTCTCTGTTTCAGAAATATCAGGATCATCCCTAAAACTACGATTTTAGGTCATCCATAGCCTTTTGAATGCATATTGGCAACAATAATCTCTTTATATGTAATAGTCCTTTACACTCCAATCTATTTTTACCCATAGATACAATGGAGTAGAATTTACTTACACTATACTTTCAGCTAACCTTCATCACTATCAAGTGTATCACATTTCTTTCATTGTAAAGTCCCAGAAAATCTGTTATATCCACAAAATATTTTCTTAGTGGCATCTGTGTGAATGTTAGGTCATCAAAAATGTACTTGGTTATAATTTTTATTGCTGTTGTGGGTGTGCTAATGAAATATAAATGGAAACTGAGGAAATCTTTCTGCTTTATTTTGACTTGTCAGGGCCAAATGCAGTTCATAGAGCTTCTGTTACAACTTTGCTATAAGTCCTTCTCCATTTCCTCACTTACATATAGTTTTCTGGTACTATTACTAACAGCAATTATGTAATCTTAGCAATAATTCTGCTACAGAATCTGACCTATGCAGCTACCAATAGGGAGCCATAGGGAGCCAGAGGTTTCTGGCTGATACATGTCAGTTTTTACATTCTGGCCAAAGTCTAGCCATCAGGACCTTTAAAAACAACATCCTAACAGCCTAATTAAAATTGGGAATTTTAACAGAGGTAATTCAAATAAACAAAATCATTCTCTATTTTGAAAGTCACATCTTTCTTCCGTAGACACTTAAATAATTTCTACAAGAGAGCGAAAGAAATACCATGTAAATTTTATGCAACTTACCCACCTGTACTTTCGTTTTCTACCACAACAATAAGAGAAGTTCCTGTACCAAAGTTTGGCACTGCAGACCTTTGGCCTGAAGTGTGATTAGGTTATTCTATTTGAGTAATGGTCCTTGAAAACAGAATATTGTGTGCTACTGAGGGCCAAATCTTCAGATGGCACAACCTGGCATAACTCCATTGATTCAGTGATATGGAACATAAACCCTCTGAGCAAAAGATGTATCATTTTATGCTTGGGATGCACCACTCACATTTTGCGTGTTATTGTAATTCAGCTGGATAAAAACTGCTAACAGCTGAAATTTGAGTCCTTCCAGGAAAACACAAACCCAGCTTCTGAGTCCACATAGTAACTCATCGTAAAAATTAAACATCTCATAGACCATTCTGGCAAAAATTTCTAGCAAGTTCAGCTCTGAGATTGTCCTATGGCATCGTTTCACTCCATAATAATGTTCATTGGTAATAGAACACCATAAATTCCTTTTCATTAACGTGTAGACTTTGATGTTAAGCCAGGTTTTCCTGAGGTCAGCTTTCAGATAGTGTGGATGTTTCCAGATGACAGGAGATACTCATGAGAGATCATGCACTGGGGCACCAAAGAGGGGAAGAGGAGTAAATGGGGAATTTATTGATAGTGCATACCATGAAACAAGGATAGATTTTTGACCTTCACAAAGCTCAAAAAAAATAGGGTGGAATGGAAAAAGATTAACATAAAAAGTCAGAACTGCAAGAAGAAAATCCAGAAGCCCAAATCTGTTTAGAAAAAAATAAATAATTGCTCATCTAATTCAAAACTGAGCAAGCTGTAAATGGATCTTGGAATAGGAAACTGATTAAGTGGTTAAAAAAAAACAGGAAGAGGAAATTTTTCACAATTACCACTGCATGATTTGCAGAAAACCAGGAAAATTTGAAACTAAACCCATAGGAATAAAAACTATCATTTGTTCCCTAAGCATATTCAGTTCTGACTGCCTGCTCTTATTAACCAGCTTGTCATGACAAAATGTTCCTTATTAAATTGTACAAGTAATAAATTATTATTATAATAATGTTTCTCTGTTTCTCTTCATATTAATGTAACCAGACTGGCATGGTATTTGCTATACTTTGCACTTTTAATGTAAACATTATCAATTATTTTTATTACAAAACTGATGCTTGTGTTGCTAATTCAATTTTCCCACCACCAGCTTTGCTCTTTTTCATGTAATCCAAGTGTTTACACTCTGACAGACAAAACAATCTCTGCTAACAGGCTGTGGTCATTGTAGAGTTAATATAAGCTTCATGCAGGAAAGTCAAATGGAGAGGCAGCAACAGGAGAACATTTGACAGCAACAGAATTCAGAGCTTACTCCTATTATTTTAGAACATAGGGGGGGAATGGTCTATCTTGCTAGAGCCAACAATGTTTATTGTAAAAGTACTTTGAGATTAGTCATATTAATGATCTATAACACATTTTCAGCTCCCTACAAGGAAAGCTGGCAAAGTACAAAAAGAGAATGGAGACAAGGGAAAGTCTTACCCAAAGTGAGAACAGAGCTGAGGGAACTAAAGAAAATTAATCAAATTTAACAATGAAGAGGTCAAAACTGAGACAAAATTATAAGTGTATTTGTTACAACTTTACTTTGAAATACTAATGCTGAAAAATTTGGAAGAATACTTCAGTGTCTATTTGAGAACAATATTTTCATTCATTGTATTCTTCTTCTGTTTATATCAGAAACTCAGTGTGGACTGAGTTTTAATGGCTACTGACCCACATACTTCCGTGGTACTTCCATACTAGATAAAATGTTTTAGGATTAAGAGAGGGAATACTGACATAACAGGAATTTCAGGAGGCATTGCCTCTATAAAAGACATGACTTCTAGGGGAGAGGAGGAAGGAAATATGATGAACATTTTGCTACAATTTCAGGAAGTGGCATTCTCTTTGGAAAACAGCCACTTTTGCATGCTTAGAGATAATCCTTCTTTTTGTGGTGTGTCCAGACTTACCTGTTCTCTTTCCCAATGTCTTTTTACATACTGTTGCTCATTGATAAATTGGAAATGCTTGAAATTGTTTGTTGGTTTGCTTTTTTATTTTGGTTTGTTTTTTGAAAAAAAACTTTTCCACCTTTTCTAACCATCATCATATAGCTATAGAGTAAGATAAAGAATGTTTAAACATCTTTAAACATCTTAACAGGTAATTTCCACGTCTGTTTCCTAAATGTTCATGTTCAAAAGTGCTTGAGTTTGGGTTGGTCACAGTATTCCTGAAATGATCCACATCATTGACATAATGTCATTACTGCAAACAAATCTATAAATTTTTTTTCTTAAAAAGACATGGCAATAGTCAACAGCAAATTCCCAAAAGCATGTTGCCACACATTATTTCAAAGGTTTTGAAGATGTAAAATATCAGGAAAATATATTTTAAAAATGGTGAGATGCAAGGATATCGGGCTATTTTACTCTACTTTGGGAAAGGACGTATTACAAGTAGTGCTTCATGAAAATCTCAAACCAGAGAATTATTTCCCTGATCCTGATAAAAGCAGAAACAATAATAATAATAGGATTTTCTGGAGCCCTCGATATTAGTAACAAGGAACAACACAGAAAAAATGAAAACAGTCTTTATGTCTAAAATGTATGGTATTTTTGTTTTATTTTAGAGAATATTCAAAAATATTTTTGGATTAACTGCACAAAGTAGTTTTTTGAAACCGGTAGTTTTCTTAAAGAATACCTTGTGTAAACACTTTCAATTCCTGACTAATTACTTAGGCTATGAATCATCACTACTCACTTTATCATATCTTATTATTTTCAGAAAATTATAGTGCATTTTTCTGATTCTTCTAAAACAATAAGCAGAAGAATCTCAATTTAAAACTGGGATCTTTGCCCATTTCACATTTTGTAATGTTTGACTTCTACTTAGCACAATGCTGTACAGAGCCAAGGCCAGGCAAAAGTTCCTAATCCGAGGAACTCAAAATGCTTTAATAGAGTAGGGAAGTAAAGCACCATCATTCACATTCCACAGAAGAGAAACCATTGTCAGAGGGAGATTTTAAATCAATTGCCTGAGGTCACAAGTTAAGTCACTTGCACAGCCCTTTTTTAAAATTAAAATGAAATCCCCCATTATTGCAATTTGAATGAGCAAACACCCTTAGCATACTTTAGTAGCAAAATGTGTCTTAAAATACTAGAGATGCTACCTGCAAAACACCTGGAAAAATACTGTAGGTCTTAACAGTAGTGAATAAATTGTACTTCCAGGAGCAGCACACTAAGATGCAATCTGGATCATTGCTTTTCTTGTGAGTTTAAACAGGAAGACAAATTTTTGTGCCAGTGCTCTCATGATGATGTGCCACAGAACCAGAAGTTCACCATTTCACAGTCTGCCTGTAGCAACTCTCCTCAAATTTTCAAGTGTTTCCATCACAAGTCCTCTGTTACAGACTTATGTGGGTGCAGGGGACTTGCAGGCCTCATGAAAACAGAAAAGAATTTCTTTTGCTGCCTGCACTTTGAGCACTGGGTATTTCTTGTATCGCCTTTACAAGTTCTAAAGGGCATCTGTTGATTCTGCATTGCACTCTTTAAAAAAAAATGGACTTTTAAATGAAGATGACAATTTTGAGCCACTGCATCTGTCTCTGTGAAAAAAATAACATATATCCTACTCTTCTCTGTGAAGTTTTAGTCTGTATGAGGGTAGCAGCCAAGAAACCAGCAATTCCTCATGCATTGCAACAGATCTTCTTAACACTGTTATTTACATACTATTGATTTGTTATGTTTGGCCATCTGTTTGTGGGTGAAATACTGTAGGCATATTTCATTTTCTTTTGACTTTGCTTAAAAAGCTTACCAAAATCTTCTCTCTCCCCCCCCACCAAAAAAAAAAAAAAATACTCTATGTTCTTTTCATCCTGTTGGGAAAATGCTACCTAACAATAACCCAAGATATTCACATTACCCTCACTGAAGTATCATCTGTGGGGTTCTTTAGGATCTGAATCACTAAATACATGATTCCAAGTACTTCTTTCCCTCTAGAGACTTTATTTTTACATTTTACAGTTAAATGGAAAACATGGTTTCACATAGCTTAACTCTGTATTCCTCTACTTGAAATCCTATAAACAATGCCAACGATTTTGAAGCCGTTAATACCTTTCAACAGCAGATCAAGATTGCTCCAAAAATACATATTAGACAAGGACAAGGTAAAATCTACATTTCACTTCAAATTCAGCTAGAAGAAGACCTGCTATACTAATACCCTGGAAGCACTATCATGTATAAATCCTTTAACAGCAGCCTCTTTGAACAGAGTAGCTGATCTGAAACGCCCTGTGATTTAAATCCAAGTCATACACAAAGTAATCCTCAAACAACTGAATCCTATTTAACTTCTCAAAACATCTGAATTTGAATTTAAGAAAAGCAAGCGTTTTTAAACTCTACTTCTAAATACACATTTAACCTTAATCTCTTTTTCTGACTCTTTCTCGAAGCATACCACCTGTACATCCATCTCAATTATACGTTCATGTATATACATATATTTGAATGTGTAATGTACGCAGCTTGCTAAGAACTGATTCAAATGAGAGTTTTCCTGAGTTCTAAGACTACCATTACAACTCTCGATGCCTGATCACAGTTTGGACAGCAATATGCTGTATCTGTGCCCTATGCCCTTCTAGCTGGTAAGCAGGAAGTTTTTATTTGGCATTCTGTTTTTTTTTTTTTTGTTCCCCAATACAAGAAAATTGCAAAAAATCAAAACCAATCAAAAAAGCAAACAAAAACAAGTAAACCCCATTTCCCACAAGTAAATCCCATTCCACCAAATGTCTTGGCCCAGAACAAGACATTTCACAATTCATAGTAAGAGGAAATTAGATAGCCACACAATAAGAAATAATTTATGGTAAGGGATACCAGTGTCATATTAACACTTAGGCCTATTGTTCTGGTACCTGTCTGCAAATAAGGGTTAGATTGGTGCAGAAGATTTGTGTGTGAAAGACCAAAGTCCTGATTCAGATTACTTCTCTCTGGGCTGACATGAGGGGAAATTTAATCTTTGTTAATCCATTACCATTCCAAACATAAGATGGTACAACCCCACTATATGCATTCCCAGAGCTGAATATCAAGAAAGTATCTCAGGAAGCTTTCTTTTAGTTAGTGGCCTTCTGCCAGTGGCCATATTTTTCCTACCAACCTAAACCCATGCCTGGGGGAGGATGACTATACTCTCTAGCCTACTTCACGTCATGTCAGGAGAGAACCCAGTAAAACTGTCAACTCCAAATCAGAGAATTAATTGCATAGTTTACGACACTCAGAGGCATTGACTCTTAACCCTGAAGGCCACAACTATGAGGACTCAAAAATCACCAGAGTTGGTAAAAAGGACCATTCTGTGCTTCAGTCATTCCAGCTCAAAGCCCAGGGTCTTTACTGAGCCACATGAAAAAGCAGCAAAAGCAGAGGCAAACATCCACTTCTGTCAGCTTTACTACACAGAAGATAACTTCCATAAAGGACGAGGATGAAAGGTTGGAAATTACATGTTTTAAGTGGCTCCAACAAGATTCACCAGCAACTATCCCCCAGAGATTTCAGTGCCTCTGGAAACTAACATCCATGCTCAGCTTCTCCACATCTTTGACAGAGCACTTACAACTTAAAAAAGTGGAAAAAGTTTAAAAAAAATAATGCAGTACTTGGTCTAAGAGTAACAGACTAAACTAATTTTAGCTTTCCAGCCCCTCAGCTGCTTTTCACTGTTTGATGGTACTCTGTTTTTCTCCTAAGTAGGAATAAAAGCAGTAATTCATCTACTGTCTGGTTTTCAAAGGCTGAAACACTTAAGTTTCTTTAAAAAGGTTTGTTGATAGTGATAACTTTGCAGAGTGATGACACACTGCTATTGTATCACTTTATTTGTATCACACGGATGTCTATTCAAGACCTAAGAAAATCTGTTGTGAACCTTGTAAAGTTATTTCTATGGAATAACATTTAAAATAAAATCAATAAATAATGTGACCTGAAGATACAGTGAGCTGCTCACACTGCCTATGTTATTTCTAGTACAAGTCTCCCCTAGGCTCATAAACGTCCTGTCACTTGTCCAGCAGGCCTCAACACAAATTTGAATTATTCAGTTGGACACACTGGGACAAGTGAACTTAAAAGTAAACAGAGAAACAGTCCTACGACGTGATAGGAATTCTGAATTTTTTTCAAGCACTGGAGCCATTGAAACAGCCAAAATGAAAGTGACATTCAGAGCATAGTGTATTTCTACTTGTGACTTTAAAGTGTTTCAGAAGATACCTTCTCTTCTGACAGCTCCTAGTTTTAATTCAGCTACTCACTCCATTTGTGTGATATAGAAGCTTTTTTCTCTTTTCTTTTGGAAGGGAAAGGAAGACCCGGAATTCAGCTTACACAAGTAAGAAAATATTGCTGTATTCCAAAAACTCTACTGCCCCACACAATCCTGTGTGATTTTTTGCCACTTAAAATTGTACACAGAATTCAGCTATTCTCTAAAATAACTATGCTAGCACACTTGCTAAAGTGAATTCAGTTAAGCTCTGCCAAGGTAGCCTGTAACCATACAGCTTATACATTTTCCTGAATGTGATATAGAGGTATAAATTTCTCAAACATCTGTGGATGTGTATCCCAACTGGGCAGGATATAGATGTGCAAACACACGGACCCCTTCAACTATAGCATTTACAGGTAAAGTGGTTATGTTTGTGGGTAGAGAAAGCCTTAGGCTAGAGCCACAAAAACTATTTTGGCTGCCACTGCTGTCTGTTACAGTGATGTTTCCACACTGACAGTGGCTCCAAATATATCTGATGTTGTACTGGTAGCAATCACGTTAAGAGAAAGTTGTTTTCTGGATTGGTGTAGGTAATATTGATGCAATATTTCTCTTGGTGTTAGTTTTATCAGCTAAATTATAGAATAAGAGAATTGTTAAGATTGGAAAAGACCTCTAAGATCATGGAGTCCAATTTTTAATCCAGCACCAGTGTTCACTAAACCATGACCCCAGTGGCACATTCACATGCCTTTCGAAATAGTGGCCTCTTTACCTCATATAGTGTTGGTATTACAAACATAGAAGGACTAATCATTTTAATGCAATAAACAGAATAGTAATAATAATAAAATTATTTTTAAAAATTACAGAGAGTCAGGGAAACAGGACTTTCATTTCTTCTTGCTCTCTCTTTCCTTGCCTTTCATTGGTGATGAAGCAAAGTGCATTTGAAGTTGATGGGAGGGTAAAAGAAAACCAAAACAACTCCTCACTGAAATCGCTACTGGATGAGGATTCACAATTTCTCATTTGTTCTTAATTCTGTGATTACACCTGGACAAGAACACCACAAAATAAAACACACTCTTGGTCATCTCTATTGCATAGCTATGAGAAAGCAGTAAAAGGGGAGAGAGAGAGAGAGAGAGGAATGAACAGTTATTCAGTAAATGTAGGACCTTATAATTAATATAGTGATGTCTCATCACCATCACTGAGCTGATCAATATCACAATCAATATTCTCACTTGCAACTTCACGGGTATTTAAGGAGGACAAGTCATCACACACTAAAAAACCCCCCAACTTTCCTTATATAAATCATGCTTTGCACTGAAGGCAAATAACAAAAGCTTATCTGACCAACTTTTCTAATGTTTACCTAAGGGCAATTAGCTTCCATCACTTAAAGTAATTTGACATCAGAAATCTTCCAGTTCTGCTGAATAAGGAAAAAGAAAAGGAAGCATTCAACTTCGAGCACTATATTTTACTCACCAGAATAACTGTTTCCTCCAGTTCTTATTCAAAAGCTCCCTCAAATTCTTAACTTGTACATCCAAGGAACAAATACTCTGAGGTGTTTTTCCAAATTATCATTTAGCATATCCCAGAGACTGATAAGCAAGCACAGAGAACATCTGAATGTTAATACTCACTTGCCAGTGAGCCACAGATGTTGAGGCAGTAGCAGTAGATACCAAAGTAGTGACCCTCTCTTATTCCTCTCTCGTCTGTCAGTTATTTCATTAAAAGTCATTATCATAATTCTGCTGTTTTGTTTCTATATGCAAAACTGTTCCAATATAATCTTGTATTTTCATCTTTTCATATCCATAGAAAAACTGGTTTTGATGGGAGTCTGTTTTACAAACAGAACAAGTTGTCCAATAAAATTGGTTATTTGCATGCTTTAATATTCACTGGTATCATGACATATACTTGGAAAAAAACAGATATAACAAACTTTTCCCTGTGGAAATCCATCTTCCTAGCACACGAAGCAAAACACACTCCCTCAACTATTTTAGCACAAGGGATATGTTGAACAAGTCTGATTCAATTGCAGAGACAGTGGCATTGTATGCTGGTCAATTTACTGCAATACTCCATTGCTGTCCTCCCTGACCTATAGATATGTAGACTGATAAAAAAAGAAAGTACATTTGGGAGAAGAATGTCGTTCCTTGAAAGGTCAAGAATGTATTACACACACCCCGAGCACAGATCATAAAGCAGCACAACACCACACTTGTTCTCTCAACTGTACTCGAAACCGTTCATTTGTTTTCTTGTTATAAAGAAAATATTGCGGACATATCAGAACAATTTTTTTTGGCGTACCAAATTTGCTATACAAGTGTGACGTAGCAAAAGGATATGCAGGTATCTCCCCTATATATCTACATGGACATTTGATTAATTTTGTAATGAAATAAGTATAAAATATGTAAATTGTGTTAAACTTCTGAAAAGTTCCTAGCTTTTTTTTTAAGCATACTTATTCATGAATATACACACATTAGGCATGTTACATTGACCTAGAATAGACTGATAAAATGTACTGTGGTTAGTAATTCTGCTGAAAAATGAGTTGGCAATTACGCCAAATCTCAACGTTTTCAACCAAGAACAAACACTGGGAAGGGTTAGAACAGGTGATTTAATTATGTCTAAAAAAAAATAAAAATCAAATCTTATAGCAAGTAATGCAGTAATAGTCAGGTGACAGCCTTCTCTCTTACCTTCCCATTCCCTTTTCTGCCCCTCATTTTATGGAAGTTCTGTGGCTAGGATACTCACATGAATCCTAGTCTTGATCTGCTTTGGCCTTCGCTTAGAAGATCGTCTTTAACTGTCCAAAAGCTGTGTCAAATGTTCCAGAGAGCATGCCTTCTTTTGAAGAAATTCCATTTTGTAATAAAATTATTTAAAATATACTAGAGCAATAACTGGAAGGAACAACTAGGGAACCGTGTAATTAGATTGTGGATGACAACAATCAGTCCTAGTACTTGATGGACTTTGTGGGAGTCATCTAACTCCCTTTATTAATAAAATTTTATACTTGTTCTAAAACGCCCAGAAAAAGATTGTAGATTTCTTCAAAAATCTGAAAAAGTATTGGCTGCAGACTGACTTGAATCAATTTATCTTCAGGTGAGCTTCCAAACAGAGAAAATATTGTTAGTTGTCGTCCAATGTAAAACCATGTGTTAGTCCCTAAGATAGAAATATCAAGCTGCCCAACTCAACAGTCAAAAGCTTTGACCTTGTATTAACAAGGAGGTGTGAGGAAAACAAAGCACAGAAAGTCAAAGAGGAGTGAGAGGAGTATGAAAAAGCACAAAAAACATCTTAAAATATACAGCAATGCATTTCATTCCCTCCTAGAAAGGAAAAATACATGAATGCATAATAGAAACAAACATTAATATTGACTAGAACAAACTGAGAAGACTGGGAGTTTCTGTTGTCCCTAATTTACAATTCAGGAATGCATACTGAGAGAAAGAACATCAGTTTAAAACTTATAATCAAGGGTGGGGTTTTTTGTTGTTTTGGTTTTTTTTTTTCCCCCAGATAGAACTTATTGCTGAAGGATATTATTAAAACAGGAGAATTTAGGACATTCAACAACATTTTAAATTGAACAGCAACAATTAATGACAACAAATCATTCTAGAAGTCTTACAAATTCAAATTGAGAGCCTAAAATGTTAGATCCCAATTGTGCTACTTGTTCACTGATTAATATTTCTCATTGCAAATGGAAATATAAGAGATAGGACCCCAATAAAAAAGCTTGGAAGCCATAGCCTAAAACAAATATTATTAAATGTAATAATAATTGAAGATCAATAAAGATTATAGCAGGAAAGTGCTGCATATTATAAACTTCCTGGTTCTTCTCTGAAGTTTCTAAAGATTGTTATATCCAGAGATAGGTTATTAAACCAATATCAGGATTTGAAAAATGTCTTAAAACACTGTCAAAGAAGGAAGTTCCCATGAATAAAGCCACCACAACAGGCACAGATGGCAAACAGGAAGGCATCAATTCCAGGCCTAAACTAAGGTGAGGGTTTGGAATGAGCACACTGGACAAAATTCCACTGAGGGAACTTGTGATAAGCACAACAGGAAGATGCCAAGCCTGGTGAGGCAGATCTGGGTATCCTGTCTGGACAAAAATTCCCACCATGGCCAACTGTGGGAAAGAAAGGAAGTCCTTATACACGTGCCAGCCCAAGTTGTGGGAACAACATCTACGCTCTGTGGATACGCAGGACTTGGATTGTATAAAAGTAGTACCTCCAGAAGACCACACAGAGACCCCCAGCATTGAGAAGACCAGAAGAAGGGCCAGTAAGACACCACAGGGACCCATGTGGGTCTCTTCCAACTTAATATCTCTCTCTCATTTACTGTTAAGTAAAACCTGTACTATTGACTTTGGCATGTGGTCTCATTTGCACCTTAATTCAGGCAGAGGCATCTTTTAATAATCAGATCCTGACAATCACGAAGATCAAAGTATGAAGCAGTGTGGTTTTGCAATAAGTTAAGTGATAAATCATTCAACCACCTGTCCATCTCACTCTGCATTTTGTACTGGCTCTGCAAGTGCACATCTAGAGAAACAATCTATACACGCAGATAAGTGTAGCTTTGCATCCTGGACACACAAGAGTAGCTCCTGATAGCTCTTCTAATAGCTTGTAAACAACGGCTATTATAAAGGATGACAAGAGCTAAATAGTTTCCATAAGAAATATTACTGAATATTAATCACGAGGCATGGGATGAAACAAATACTAAGGATGCTGTTCCGGATCTGCTGACTTTGAATGCCAAGCTGTAGCCATAATCAGTACAACTTACATATATATATATATGTGTTAAAAGTAGTATTATTAGTATGTTCTTGCAGATTTAATATACTGGGATGTTATCTTTTCTGCATGTGTGTTTCCCTGTGTGCTTATTGGAACAGAATGCCAAGCTTCATCCTACTGAGAATTTTGGGCTTTGTATCTCCTGAAATAAAGAAGAAAATCAGTGGTCATTCTTTACAACTGCCAAATTTTCTGCCATCTCCTCTGTGACAACAAAAGAGGTACTCCCTGCAGATAGACTCCCTTTGTATCATAATCAGCCATCTTTTTCCTTCTGGCCGCTGCTGAATTAGAGCCCAGCAGTGATGTACATTTTAGGTGTCATTGTTTGGTAGCCAGATGAATGCAGCATGGAAATGAATGGGTTATTGGAGTATACAAAGGTTGCAGTTTTCAGGCTTTACTGCTGAAGCCTGACAAAGTACATCACTCACCATCCAGTTCATGCTTTCAAGTTATTCTTTGCATTATTATCAAACAGAAAGTTACTTTCCCATTAAATGAACGCTGAGGCTCTGGTGCACAATTCATCTGACTTAAAGAAACAATTTTTGTCTTCCTACTGTATATTCCATCCTGTTCATGCCCTGCTGGCATTTTTCAAGGGCCTTTTATTCCATTGTTTTGTCAATTTTTCTTTTAACATTATGTATAACGCCACCCTTCTGCATTTTCTAGCAAATGCCAGTTAATTTTCCATATTGGCACCAGTAAGCCCTGATTCAAGAGACTACAGCCATATGCTTTTGAACTGAAGAATACAGTCTGTTTATCCTGTGCTCAGAATCTTTGCTGACCCTTAGCCAGTGCTTGGAAGGCACAGTGGGATAAAGCAGTTGGAAGGGAGCAATCACTGCACTATCAACTGCACAGGCAGTGTGCTCTGAGGCCTTCTCTCTGCTAGAAATTCACCTCATTTAAACCAGGCTGGTGCAGCCAGTATAGCATCACCTGCACTGTGTGCGAACCACTCTCACCAAGAATTCTGACAGAAATCTGCTTCACTCATTGCCTCTATTGCACCTGAAGAACTCCAGCAAACCTGAGCTTCTGTACAGCAGCTCCCAGTGTAGATGCAAACAGGACCATCTTTATATGGATAAGTCATTCCTAGGAAAGAGGACAAATTATTTTGGTACCTTTATACAGATGGTGCCCCATGTTCCCACAAGTGGGTCATGCCAGTGTGGGTATTGATTTATAAAGCACAGTCTCTCCTATTCTGGCATCCCTTGACAAGTTCAACAAAGACACTGTGAAGGAACAACTAAAGTTCCACTCTTTCTTGCTTATGAAAATGCACAGTTGCTGCTGTCTTTTAATTCAACTGCCTCATTGACACTGTCCATTCATTACCAAATCTAAATTACACTTGTTTTTGTCTTGAAAAACAGCATTGAGATTTAATTTATACTTTACTTGTTGTAACCTGCCAATTGCCCCCAAAATAGGTTTTTTTCTCCCCTTATTGAAAATCTTTAAAGCCATGTACTCTGTTATGTATTACACTATTTATAAAGCATCTGTCCTACATTTGACTGAAAGACCTTGCAAATTACTTGAAGTTTTGTTCATTCAAAACTAATCTTCAAACTCAAAGCCTGTCAGTACAGTACATTTCCTGATAGCTTTGTTTGTATGCTGTTTGGCAAAATGATCATAATACTTTTTGATGCCAAACAAAGGAAACATTTTGAATATCATGTCTTCAAGTGTCTAGTAAAACAAAAGCCATTCTTTCAGTCTCTGAAGAATATTAATAAATATTCATCCGTGCTATAACTAAATGCCATCTATGTTAGACTGGACATATTTTTGATAGCTCAGAGTCAGCCTAGAGAACTAATGCTATTTATTTTTTATCTTCCTGACAGAACGTCTTATTTGATTTTCCTGCACAGCATACAGTACCCAAACCTTGTCTTTGCAATAAAAACAAACTCTACTTATTCACCTTTTCTCTGAAATATTGCATAGACATTCATACATAGAAAATTAAATATTTTTGTCTTCTCTCTGTCTGAGAATTTCTTCCCTTATGAATTAGAAT
Organism: Ptilonorhynchus violaceus; assembly: GCA_013397565.1. Lineage (NCBI taxonomy): Eukaryota > Metazoa > Chordata > Aves > Passeriformes > Ptilonorhynchidae > Ptilonorhynchus > Ptilonorhynchus violaceus. The sequence goes on along the minus strand of VZRJ01006767.1, from coordinate 96,127 downwards.
ATTTATTGTATTTTCACCCAAAATACATAGGGTAGCACTTTATTCACTATTCCAGTATTCTATGTTTAATATGAAAGCAGTTAACCTTCTTGTTTCTATCACTTTCACCAGACATTTTAGCTACACTCAACAGAAGCAGAATATTTATGTACTTTTGAGATGCTTCGTTAGTTTCATAAAATGTGGTAAAATAAACTAATTTTTAATTCCGTTTAATACTTTAAGAAACTGATCCATAAGCTGCTGTTTCCTTCTTCTTTGTCCATTCCATTGGATGAATATCAGCACATTTACAGATTTCTGCAGAAGTGAAGGCAGGTGGTAACTGCTCCAGAGAAAGGAAAAAGAAAAAATTGGAGGCTGCTACCAAGATTTGCCTGTTTTTTAGTGCTGAGTGCTTCTGCTGCCTGATTGCTATAGAGACCAGTCATCAGCCTAAGAAGGAGCTGTTATTACCATCTGTGGGCAGGCAGAAACAGAAGGGAGAAAAGCACCTCTAGCTAAAATGAAGATCTCCGTTCCAAAGGGAGGAAGGATGAAAGAACTGGTGGTGGGAGGGCAAAGAAAAAAAAAGGAAAAAAAAGGCAAGGAAAAAAAAAAAGAAGGGCAAAAACCTAGGTGAGAAGAGTGAATTTGACAAAAGTGGTGCACATGCAGAGCCATATGGTAAACCCTGACACTCCTTCAGGCTTAATGGGATGGGGGAATACCATAGTCTGTGTATCAGCATTTCCTAGGGCAGTACATGTTCTCTGTCATGGGAAGATGCCTCACAGACATGGAATCTCTGATCAATGTCATATCCTTATTTTCTTGAGTTCCCAATACAATCACTTCCTACCAGGCCACCGATCAGTTAATAACTATGGGTTACTTTGCAAGAACATAAGAAGGGTTCAAAATTCAGAACCAGCAAAAGCAAATTTGTAATAATTATGGACTATGTTTTCTAAAACTCTGCACAACTGCTGTTGCTGCAAACAGCCTGGTATTTGAGCTGGTTTTAATCATTGCTATTTTACACTGCCTATGCATTACAAACTGTATAGGGTCAAGAGAACATAGCCATAACCTGTCATATCATGATTCATGGCTGGATCTCCTAGATGAGAGCATATGACAGATAAAACATTAGGAATTACATTTTAAGGAATTAATAAAAAACTCCAAACCATAAGTCACTTTTCTTAAGTTTCTCGGTTACATGTACAGTCATAGGCAGTTCAGTGGTACACATGAAGTAAAAAGACTCTGGGAATAATAAATAAATATATATTCCAGCAAAAGCTCAAAGATATTAGTACATAAAAGTTTGGGTGCTATAAGTCAGAACCGAAATGTTCATAGATTTTCATACATTAATGTGAAGGGGAGAGAAGTATTGCAATTTTTTCTCTTTCTGTAGTTTTCATCTGAAATCAAATGCATGGAGTTTTGAGGATGACCTTTTTTACATGTGTTTGTACTTTTTCAGACACCTCAGGAGAACTTCAGGAGAACTTCCACGGTACAGAAAATCATTGGATTTCTGTGGCTACCAAAAGCTGTGCCACTGCCTACAACACGAGGCATTCAGGTAAAGAAAGCAATACAGACCTGGTTATACTTCACTGCTTTCTGGTACAACCTAAAGTAACAAGCAAGTTGTTTTCCAAACTGTGTTTTGAGATTTCTCTTGGTCAAAATTTAGAACATCAACAGGGCTTCATCATTTGGAGTTTTGTACCTTATATGTAGCATTTTCCAAGGTGTCCAGCCTAAAGACTGTGCTTTTATGTTTTCAATTCAGCAGTGGCCAGGAGCATCCATCAGGTGAGCAATTCACATACAGGCAGTACTGTAAAGAGGTAAAGAAAACTGGTTTTTAACCGCCTCTCAGAGGTACTCAAAGATTCAGTAAAAAATGAAGGCAGAAACATGCGTGTCTGTACAGATAATGCTAGCACACAGTCCAGATAATATTAACACAAAGCAATACAGGGGACTCTTTCCAGTCTGGTTTTGATGAAGAATAGCTCTAAATGACTGATTATAACCACCTGCATTTCTCTAACCCAACCCTAATAAGATGTCCAAAACATCGTAGGAAATATTACTGAAGAATAAGGAACAATTTCTGTAATAAGGAACCATTCAATCTGCCCAGTTTTATAGTGTTTCCTTTTCTAATATTGACTAATTTCAAATTACTTCTTTTTGTTCTTCTCAAACAACATGCTGCTTTATAAGTTTACTTAAACAATATTAGAGAATTTCAAGATTTCCATGGTCATCAGTAAGTTTGAATGATGCTCAGGCACAGATTGAGAGTTCTGTATTTGTAGCAAATAAGACCATTACAAAATATGCTTCATTAGGTTGTAGAGTAAAAGTATGATCAGATACAGTGTATGACACTCTGGATTTTTAGTCATATCTAAGGCTTCCTCAACAACAGAGACTCTGTGCCTCCACAAATCTAAGAGTATTTGATTTGTGAAATGCACCACATATTCAATTTAAGAGTAGTTGAAGTTGTGGTGGAATATGTGAGCATTAATGACACTCTAGATCTTATTACTTGAACTTTCAAATTTTTATAAAGCTGCAATCTTCAATTTTTCCAATACGTATACCATATATGTGACATACCCATCGTAATGCACCATATTTAAACATTTCTTTTTTTTTTTTTTTCATTTTAAGATAGAGAGCTCTATCATCTCACCTACATGTTATGAGCCAGAGAATCTTGCCCAAAAAATGTTTGAAACCCTCCTGCCTTAGGTCACATAAAGAGTTTAGAAGGATGTCTGTGGTGGAAATGGTCAAAATACTAAATGCCACATTTCTGTGAAACCCAGCACATGGAAGCAAAGCAAGCAGAAACTATAGGGAAAGCCCAATTTCTCAATATTTAGGAAATAATTTATCAGAACAGTTCATCTAGTAATACATCAGATCTATCATCACTTTGCCATTTTCAAACAAAATTGATAAAGGGATGGAGACAAGGACTAAAATAGCATATGTGGTATCTGAGTCTTTAAATGAAAAAAGAAGAAACTTAGAGCCTGTCTTAGCACACAATAATATATATTTATTGTGCTCAAGGAAGAGCGACAGACCATTATCTCATTTATGGTACTTCCTCCACACTCTCAAATCAGAAGGCAGAGCTCTCCTTTGGCCTGGCCAGTCTTCAGCCCCATCCAGCCTTTTGAAAGAACTCTCTCGCCTCATGGCCTACAGAAAGAGCCATGAATCCCGGCTGCTTCTTCCCAGGCACCTAGAAAAACACCCAAGGTCTTTTGACCTGCTTGCTGTACTGTCTAGTTGAGGAGGTTTTCTTCCTGTCTGCTGGCTTAGGTGTGTCCCCTTCTGAAGTGGATTTTTAGAGGTATGATGGATAACTTATATACTATCAATAAGTCATTAATCTTTTGGGATGGACATACAAACTGGAATTTCTTCTTCTAGGAAATGATAATTCAACCTTTGTATTAGAAAAGAAGGGTAAGAAATTCTAACTTACATAATACAAAGAAAATTTTTCAGACGGTTTGACATTAAATCTGCATGTGCTGAAAAAACGTTCCCACATCAGCCTATACAAGATGTAGCAAAAAGTCAGAATAAAGCACTGTCATTTTTTTGTGTGAAATCTGCTACTATATAAAATTTTCATTTGTATGGCAACAGCAAAAAATGAAAACATTCTCCCCATTTCAACAGAAGAAAAGTTGACATTTTTATTTTATCTCACAGTTCTTCTCTTATATTGTAGTTTTACTCTAGATAATGTACCTTATTTTAATGTACATACAATTTAATTCAGAAATAAGTACTAAACGAGCTACTAACAGATAAGTAAAATATAATTAGACTATATCTAGCACAAAGTGACACAGATTTTCCCAACTGATTACTGCAACTATAGGTTATGTCCTAAAAACTCTGAACTGGTTCTTGTTATTGGAAGTTTATTCTTTCATATTTCCTAATTTTGAGTGCTACCTAAGCTACTTGACAGAGGGTTTTATTACAAAATTTTATGTAAGCCAGTTTTTCTATCCCGATTATAATCAGGAATAACAACTAGACGCAGTAACTAAGATGAGTTCCAGTGGCACTGTTGTTCTTAATTTTATTCTAAATTATTATGTGAATTTGATAAATTTTAGCAGTCAGGGAAATGAAAAACTGCCCTCATTGGTTAAAGCCAAGAACAGTTCAGATGTGCTAAATCAGGTTCTCCAAACAGCTGTGCCAATGTTGCTCTGTCCAAAACTGCTCGTTGAGGCTCAGGTCTTTACTGAACAGTCTGCCAGCTGCATGAAGTAATGCCAGACTGTGTGCAATGTAAACAAACATCTACTTGGACTTATATTCAGACCAGCAAACATGATGCCTTTGTGTCCCTGGGTCACATTTAAGCCTAACCCTCCAAAAATGTATCATACTGTATTGACCAACTGTGCCATCTAGCTCTCCGTTAAGGTAATCCTATTATATAATGAATTATTATGAGAGATTTTAGCACTGGTGATTTTGAATTAAATAATCCCTCTAAGCAGCTGGACAGTAAAAGAAAATATTTCCGCTGTACCTGGTCCAAGTGTTTAAACAGCACAGTATTTTTCCCTTTTTTTTTTAAACATGGATTAATTCGACATCATTACCTATTTTTTCCTAGGAAAGTACTCAAACAGGAGGCTAAATCTGATACATTTTCAGTAAAGTCTTCTAAATAAATTAACTCCAAAAAGTTACTAAAACTGAAAGGTATACATGTTTTTGTTAATCGTGGATGTTAAGAAAAAACGAGCTTACCTCTAATCTTATAAACAGGAAAGTTTTTCCTGTATATTTTTATTACATAACAATCATTTAAACACCAGGCTTCTGCTAACAACCCATTGAGTGTGACACGAAAACAAAGATTTATCACCAAAGCTGGTTCAGCTGTCACCTGATATTAGCACCTGGAGAGTAAAAAGTAACCAACCACACGAAGAAAAAAAACACGACAAAACCACTCCCTGCCTATTCAACAGGAAACACTTCAAAGGGCATTGAAACCGATTCAGCAAACCAAGCAAAAAAAAGAAAGAAGAAAATTACAACATTAGCATGAAAATACCACAACTGCAAGACACACAATTATGGTAATTTAAGGAATAAAAGAATTTGAGGTTCCTTCTGAGACAAGGACTCGGAGGTGAATCCTTCACACAGCCAGGAGGCTCGTACTTGATAAGCAGTAACTACTGGAAGCTCTAGATTAGGTGTTCTCTCAACAACGGCTTATTGATTGAAAAAGAAAAAGGGGGAAAAAAAATATTAATGGCAAAACATAGTTTATTAAATGAGGTAAGGAATGACTCTGTGTGTGGAACAACCAGCCTCTGGGAGATGGATTCTGTGCAGGATTACTGTTTCAGCCAGGGCAGGACAACGAGGGAGCACTCACAACAAGGAAGTCAAACATCCTACTGAATGACAGCTGCGAAGAGGTGAGAACATCTGACCAGTCAGGAGGTTGAGGTCATCAGGTTCTCCCATAAAACTGAGGATAATGGCAATGGGTTTGAGAGCCCAAGCTGCAAGGCTTTCCTACAGGCAGAAATCCTGATGTGTGCTTGTGCCCGTCTGTGAGCTTGTGTGTGAAAACACACATAAAAAAACCCAGAATGTAGAATTATATAAACTCAAAACTACACATAAAACGCACTATTTCTGTCTGATTTCTTCTGCTTCATTTCTGTCTTTAAGGCTTTCGGATGGACAAGAGACAAATCAAGCATTAATCCTACTGTTTGGGAAGTGCTCTTTCCCAGACAGCAAATCTGGATGTGTAGTCAGGCTAAAACGCCTGATGACAGGCTCCAACCACCAGTGACATCAGGAGAAGTTATGGTTGCAGGACTTTAAACAGGTCTCTCATTAATAAATTAAAGTTACAAAAAAAGGAAGGAACTCAAGTGAATGCATAGTTCTGGAAGGTGAATGAGGAAAAATAAGCTACAGTGAGCTTTTGGCCACTCACCAAGCCTGTCTAGTTGATGTACTGTGGGCTCAGAGCAAGCGTGCTAATTAGGAGCCACCAGCAAGCCACAGTGTTCCCGCCATGCACTTTTTCACCTGTCTTAAATAAGCTGAGAAAAGCTTCACTGGTTTTCATGTCACTCAGGGGTTTCCCTTACACTATGGGTATCTGGGATGGAGAATTAGGATATTTTGGCTGCCCCTGAAGCTGCACAAACCTTGAGCTCACCCCAGTATCTAATGTGTTCAGCAGAATATCAGCCCAGCCTCTAAAAAAAAAAATATTCTCAGAGAAGGAGCCAGAAGATTAAGAAGTGGATAAAGCCTGAGGGTATTATTGGAAACATAAGTTGGAAATGCAAGTTGAATCCTATTCATCTTCTGCACTGCCTGAATTTTTCCCTTAAATGACCCCAAGGGAGAACGTGGATTTCTCCAAAGTAACCAAAAGATACCATATCAAAAGCTTGGCTAAATTTCAACCTCACAGGGGAATCAGAGGAATATCCCCTTTGTAGTTTGGCAATATGTACGCCAAATTAAATTTAGATTATGATAACATTAAGCAAGCTAAATTCAGGCTACATGGCTGAATAGTGGTAATAGAGGGACACAACATAAATGCAACTGTATATTTTAAGTAATATTTCAAATTTTTCTTTCTGGAGGCCTCAGGCAAATTGTCCTTCTACTGATGTGAATTACTTCTGTTTTGAAAGGGCAAAGGAGGGAGGGATGACCCTTGTCTGTGAACATTCTGCATCAGCCCAGGCTGACTGCAATCCAACAAGTGAGACACAGGTCTGGTTGCAGTAGAAAAAAAGGGCAATTAGTTTCCTCACACTGATGTGGGAAATGAGAATAATTCACACTTAAAGGCAGTTCAGGGGAGGACCATCACTCCACTCTTCCCTGGCAAGATACAACCCTATTGAGCAATTGGTATGTGCGTTAAATAAGAGAAGGGAATATTTTTCTCATGTTCAAATACTACCAAAAAAGTAGCAGAAATGTGTATGTTTGTACGTGACAAACAATCCAGAGGTTCTGAGAAGGAAATATATAATCAACAGATGGTAATAACAATTCTTTTAAATCATTTCACATAATAGCTTCCCTAAAACTTTTTTTTTTTTTTTTCAGAAGGATGAAATTGATTATTAAAGTTAAGAGTCAGGAATGTTTTGACTCATGGAAAGCATAAAACTTAATTTTGGATTTCAGGTCATTACAATTTGAAAAATCTGAACTAGCTTAGAATGTATTTTGTTCTAGGTCAAAACCAGTTAGAAATTGCTTAAATATAGGTACATTTCTGTCTAATATCCCCTGACTCCGTATGGAATGGGAATAAATGTCTTGTTCCTGCACCAATTTAAAACTGATAATAAAAATATATGCAGTAATAAAATGCTATGCTTCTCTCAAAGGAAAAAAATACATCAAAAGAATTCTAAAACATGGTTTAGAAGTAGAGTCACAAAAATAATTTAAATATACACACAAGTACAACAAAAGAAACCTGCCTCCTGGAACCATTCCATTATATCTTAGAGGAGGAAAAAAAAAAAAAAAAAAGGCAGCAAAGTAAGGGACTGAAAACAGTGATTTAATTACCAGAACACGACAAAAGTTGTCAAGGCACATTGGTGAAAATGTAGTTCTAGACAGTTTGCTATGGGCTTGACCAAAAGTGTAAAGACAACAGCCCTTACTACACTGCACTTGATCCAATAACTCATTAATCTCTTAGACAAAAGAGACAGAAAATCTGTTATAGATTGTGGTTATCTAAACACAAATAGACTCTAGAGATAGAATATTCAGAGTGGACAATAACTTTTTCTATGGGAAAATATATTCAATTCATGGTATAGATGAGCGTTTTAAACAATGCTAATTGTCTAGTCAATACCAGATTCCTCTAAAACAAGAGAAAATTGGACTACACTGATGTGGAATTCCAGTTTTGTGATATGTACTGTTCTCCTACTTGGCCCAACCCCTGTGCCTTCCTCTCCTGAAAACTCTGTAAACATGTGTGCCATCTGTGATTTTTGTTTTCCAACTGGAAGATATTAGGGTTGAAAGTCACATATTTTCATAAAAATAATTTAGACAGAGATTTAGTACAACTTCATCTTGTTATGTTTCACAATCTGTGTAAAATTGAAAAAAAGTGATAAGAGTAAAATTTCCTGGGTGTCCCACAGAACAAAAGCACATCTATGAACACACACACACACAAAAAGAAATATTATTTCTTTGAAAATTTTGATTTAATCATATAAATTATTTGATGCAAATTTGGCAAAAAAAAAAATCATTTAGTTAAAAAGCCAAATACAAATGGGAGACAGTGCATTTGAATAATACAGGTGGTAGGAGGAGAAGAGAAAATATTAGCATCCTCTCCCTCCCTTTAGGCAATGCAGACAGGAAATACACCCAAGGTTTTTTAAGACCATTAGCATAGGTCAGACAATGAAGGAAACAAATGAAATCGAACACCAAAACTGAATATATTTTTTTAGTCAGATCAGTGCATACAAATATTAATTTATGAACTGTGTGTTCTTTGTATTGATTTACAAATCACTGACAAAGAATAAAATTAATTTTATCATACACTTTGCTGCTTTACCTTAGTTCTGGAAGACTTATCTCAACCAATATCTAGAATGTAAATAACTCAGACAGGCAAGAATTAATAAAACTAGAAAACAAACAAAAGAGCAACCATAATGGCCAGACTGCCTGAAAAACATTCACTTTTCTCTACTTCGAAATTTACACTGGCCTGAAGCCCAGAAATGGCAATGTGCAATCCTGCACCTGTGACAAGTCAAAGACTGATATCTTCTGACCTGTTAGGATAGAAATGGAAGACAGAAAAAGAAGACCAAGATCTTTCTAACAAAAATCAGTCCCATTTTATCTGTTCAAAATAGTAACTTCTGATGGTACTAAAATACTCCATATGAAAACAGGATCTTATAGTTTTAAAGGGGTTTTTTTGATACCATTATAAACTATTTCTCAGTGGTTTGCACATCCTGATTGAGAACAAGCCTACCAACAGAGGGATTAAAAAAATACAACCCATAATATCTCAAAGAATTCTTAGGTCCTAGGCCTGACCTTTTTAAACTTAATGGCATAAACTCACTAAGTGCCAAATCAAACCCTACGGTGCTTTTCCACTAACTGGAGACTGGTTTATTTATTTAATATTTATTTAATTGCCTTTCACAAACGTGACACAGTAAGGTACGGGAAGTGGTTTGTTGGCTCCTATTGTAATGACACACACAACTCTCTTGTAGCTGAGCACTCTGAGGATTTAGTTCTTTGCTGAGTGTCTACATTGCCAAACACAAAGCTAAATTCCTAGTGGGACTCTAAGGAAAAGCATATGTTATAAGTGTGCATACAAAGGAACAAAAGCAAGGCTTAGGAACACTGAATGTTAAATAATCCATGGAGTGGATCAGTGTTTGCATCCACCCTCGTACTTTGTCTCTTTGACCAGCAGCCATGCACTGCAATGAAGATAAGTGTTACCTTCTTCCCACTTTTACATTAGAAGTAGCAGCTAATAGCCAGGATAGAGAACATTGGTTTTGATTGAAATGCAAATAAAACACTTTAAGAGTGCTGCCTCACTACTTTTGCAGGATGAAAGTCTCAGAACAAAGATGGTGCCTGAATTATCACAGTCTCCTATTTCAGAAAAATCTAGGACCTAATGTATTGCACATTGAACGGGTAGAGTTAATTATACTGATTTGTTTTCTAGAGTCCTTTTTCAAGGACTTTTGCAATAACTTTAGTGAAAAAAATCCAACTGTTTTAGATAATGCTCTTCAGTATAAATAGAAAAAAAAATCACTAAGGAGAGTTATTTCATCAAAAATAGGAATAACAGAAATTTGTCATCATCGATGAATAGGTATTAAATCCATATTGAAATCACAGAACTCTCCATAAACATTTCAAATATTTTCATAATTAAATAGCAGACAGTGATTACTCATAGTATTAAGAAAAAAAAAATGGAAAGAAATACTCAAGTTATTTTAAAATTCTTTAGCATTCAAGCATAAGTTACCTTCCAGTCCATAAAACACTTGAAAGAAAAGTTGTGAGATGTAATCTTTTAAAAAAATAATCAAATTAACTCTTTTCATCCAAATCATATGCTGCATTTTCATCTCTCTCTTCAGAAAAGTAAGACTGGGAACATAAAAATAATGAAGCAAATATTTGTTCCTTCCCAAGCACATACCTGATGCACAATGACATGTAAGTTTCAGTAACCAATGATCAACATGAATACGACAGAAAAGCACAGCATCTAAGAGTTTAAACTAATGTTCAAATATTGACTTAATTTTCTCAATACATTTACAGATCAAAACATGGATTGGGTTGTGAATTGTACACAGCAAATGTTATTGTTAAGGATGAGGAGGGGAAGTTAATGTTACTTATCTGATTGCTAAAAGATAGCTAAAGAATGCCAGTTGTTGCCATGTGGTCATGATTCTATTCCTAATTTTTCCTTTTTCTCTTTCTGTCTCTTTAAACAGCAGCTACAGGTGTTCACTCTCTATGTCTCACTTTGCTTCCTGGCAAATGGGTTGCAATGCTGTCTATACAAGATAGAACTTTTTGTAAAGCTTAATTCATTATTTATAAGGTACTTTGAGGTGTTCAGAAGAACAGCATATAGCAAATGAAAAGGAAGTGGAAAGTATCCAAGGATACAAGTCCTTTGAAGGCCTCCAGCCTTTTAAGGGCTTGCAAAGGAGTCTTAATAAAAGACATTTCATTTCTGAAGATATAGTCCATACTTTGACCTAGAAATGTTTGTGATATAGATGTAGTCATGTTTTCTGATTCCCTGGCATCTGTTTAACTCCAGTTTTACTAAGCATGCAAGGTTCAGAGTTCCAGACCAGAATCTTAAAAAGAAAACATTCATAATATAGTATTTGTATGCTCAATATCAGTTCTTTATCACCACAGAAGAAAACCATGTCAAAACTTTTCACCTTCCATTTTCTCTCTGTAAAAACTAAAATTAAAATTTGTAACATTTCCCTCGTTTCTTATATAACATCTACTTACTTTGATTTAGTGACATTTCTGAACTTCTAAACTATTTTTTATCATTACATAAAGCAGACAAAACTGAGATACTAAGTAATCCATAAAAATAAAAGGACTTCCTCAATCCATTCCAAAAATAGTCAACTGTAATGAGAAACTGTAAGAAGAAACTGTAAGGAGAACAGAGATGAATTAGAGATGAACAACCAAGATGGAAAATAAAATCTGTCTTCTCAATAGCTATAATTAAAATGCATAAAATTGCATGAATATTACTTGTAATTTGCTTTTGAAAATGGAACCTAGACAAACTTGACATTTCTATTATAAATATTTTCAATTTCTCCCTCCTTCTCTAATATTACCTTCAAGCAATTCTTAGTACACATATGAAAACAAACAAACAAACAAATAAACAAAGCTACCTCCCCCCCACCATAGCCAACATTTTTCATAGTGGTATAATCTTACTTGTAACCTAATTTAGACTGCCACTAGCTTGCTAGACGAGGGGTGCAGATTGGATCATAGCTTCTTGATCTAGGCAGGTAATTTCCACTCCCAGTCTACAATACCTAAGAGGCTGCAATGCTGTATCTTTAAAGGGAAATTGTCCTAATTCATTTGCATGATCTATAAAACTGCAAACAAGATACAAAGTCACATGTTTTTTCTTCTTCTCTTGAGATGGCAACAGTTTGCAGCAGTCAGTTGCTAATACTTTGATTGTGTCCTATCTTTTTGCAAGTAAAAAACATTTTTAATAAAGTTTGAGAAAGGAAAAATCAAGTCATTTTGTACCAATCAGTTGTCCAAAACTTGGTGGTTTTTTCCTTATTTACATATAAACTACAATTAAGACAAAGGAAAAGCAATTTCTTGTGGCAATCACCAGTCAGTCTTTCTATTTTTTGTAACCTTCCCTATTTTCCTTATTTTGCAGCTCAACATTTAAAAAAAAGCCTTTTACTTGAGAGCTGGCTTGTGCGTCAGTGTTGAGTGTTACATGGCTTCATACAGGAAGCAGCAGTCCTGTGCCTCTTTACGTGTCATTGTCCCAAGCTGAGGGGATGTTCACTCTTTGTTCCCACAACAAGCAAGCCCAAGTCTTTGCTTCCAGCATCATGCTACTTTGTTGTTTGGATAAAAATGAGAGGCTGAAAGCACGGAGGTAAATTGTTACAAGAAGGTGGAAGCCCTTGGAGGAAGCAGGATTTTCTCCCCTTACCTGAAACCAGATGATCATGCAGAACTGGGAAAAACTTCTGGAGAGCCCAACAAAGTTTTAAAACAGAGAGGCTGTGGCAGAGATGGAGAGTAGTGGTGTACAGAGAGGAGCTGAGACTGCACCCATGAGCCAGACATCAGAGCTGAGGGAAGACAAAAACCTCTGAAGGGCCTGGACAGGGATGCTTTGTCTCTGAGTTGTTGAAAATTACTGTAGGTCTGAGGTTAAAATGTCCCAGTCCTACAGGGACACAGTGGGAAGGCACAGATAAAAATACAGTGGCTTACAAACAGGTTTATCTCACTCCAGATTAGCTCTGTGTAAGACAGTATCACATCACAGTTTATTTTCTATTTAAAAGTGTTACAGGTTCAAACCCCTCACAGTATTTTGGGGGATTCTCACCACAAGGAGCAAGGGAGGGCTCTGGTAACTGAGTTATGCCTCCAAAAGGGAATGCAAGAGAGTCAGGCACCATTATCCACATCCTCAGCAGCCCCAGCAATGCCACCTCCAGTTCGCTGTGTTTTCCACTTTGAAAGTCTGAAAAGAAAACTCAGACAGAAACACTTTGAAAGAGAAAAGACACTGAAAGATGCAAGAGCTGAAACCAGTGCACTCCTTTCAGAAATATAAACGATGTCTCCAAGCTTTTGGTGCTTCCATGTCTGTTGAAACAGAAAAAGAGCAAAGAAAAACTCTTGGAAAAACTGAAAAGACATGAAGGTAGTTGGTTTTTGGTTTGTTTTTAAACAAACTTGCTACATTAAATTCAGTTCAGATCTTATTTCCTCTATTTTCATTTGCCTTTTATACTGCATATGAAAAAGCTGTGCACAGTCTCTTGCTTCAAGAGGCTGTAGAAGTAATGCACTAGAAAAAAAAAAAAACAACTCTAATGGTTTTGCAAAGCATCAAATACCTCACTAAAAAAACCCCAACCAAACAAAACTAAAAACATGTCATTATTTCTAGCAACATTTTCTATGTATGAATATAATAACAATAAGAATCTCAGCCCAAGTTCATAATTGAGAAAGTTCTCAGTGCACTTGTGGTCTTTAGCAGGTGTCTTAGAAACATGAAACTAAAGAAAACTCAGTTTCTGTGAATGTCTGTATCAGTGTCTGATTTTGCATGCTCCAGAGCAGTTAATTTTTAGTCATTACTTATTTTCTTTTGCATTTTTTTCAGTGCAAAATATCTTTGGAGAAATACAACTGTAACACGGGGTGTCCAAAAATGTGTACACTTGTACTCTCTGACAAATAACAGAAACCAATGGGCCAGACAATTTTCTGCGTACAGAAATGTTTTGTATGACATGAATTTGCAAACGACTACATTTTCTACTTTCCCCATCAACCCTGTGACAGAATTTTGGCCAATATTTTACATATATCCAAAAGTAACATGTCTACTGTTGTAGAATTTTAAGTTAGACTTGACAGTTGTTTGGTTTTTTTTCTATTTGTTTCAAATCAACCACCATTTCTTAAATGTTGGTTAATTACTGCTTAACACGTAGACCTACTTTTAGGTATTAGTTTGGAACATCAGCATTGATTACCTTTAAAACTAATATAAAAGTCAATAAATCATATAGTCTTGGCCCCCAGTGGTAGTCTTTATTCACTTTCTTGAGCATAAGATGATACTGTCCTAAAAATCTCTGTAACTCCCTTACTTTATGGAGACTCTCAGAAACCTCTGCATTTCCACCAAGCACTTTCAGTATCTTTTCAAAGTTATCAAAATGCCAGTTCATTATATTAGAGCTTCTGTTTATGTGGATTTTCTAGGAGCAGCAGTTGTTGCAGTCACCTGAAATTACAGTTGGTAGTTGATATGAACAATTTCAATGAATTTAAGGCACAACACAGACATGGGATTATGGACCACGTTACTCCAAGGTCACGTATAGCAGACCCTGTATTTTCCCATCCACTTGCCTTGCTGTGGTGAATACAAAACAGAAACATGGAAAAGAGAAAATGAAAAATTGTCTCATGGAATATATTCAGGATGCATCAGTTTAATGTTCTAACGCTGGACACCCTTCCACAATGACAAAAATTTCCCTTGCCATTTTCTACCATATCACTCTGATACATGGCAGAACATACTTTCTCGGATGGATTCTGAAAAAGAAATGGCATTTAGAATATTACCTGTATCAGATCATACCTTTAAGAGAAAAAGTGGTCCCAAATGATAAGAAAAAAGATTTACCAGCTGTTCCCAGCAGACTACTGTGCTCATGAAGCTGTTCTGTGGATAACAGAGCTTGCATGATTTTCTGAAAGAAGTCTTTCTTTGAATTAACTGTATTGTTTAGCCATCCTCCCCCAATGCCAGATACTTTCCACCACCAGCCCACCAGTAATGGCAAACAGAAGTTTCACCAATTTCCTCAATGGTTCATTGTCCTACCTTCATAAAACTCAAAGAACTCTGGAGCGTGATGTACTTTGCATTGAGGAAAATGATATTTTAAAAGTCTCTAGAGATGAACAGTAACTTATATCATTGAATAAACATTTTTTTTTTAGCTTGATTTCCAAAAAAAAAAAAAAGAAGATATGTTTAATGAAGATGTTTGCATTTGTTTCTCTTACCTCTGGGTTATACAAAAGCCTGGTCATCCTTTGATCCCTCACTTTTAACTTCTTGGCTAACTTTAACCAAGTTTGAGGCAGCAGGACAAACCTCCCAGATCTACTGTTTTCACTAAAACAGTGAAGAAAAAAAGACTTAATTAGTGCCTCTTGATAAGTAAAAGAATACAGAATATGTTCGTATTTGTCTTGGTATAAAGAATCAACATCCAAGTGAAACATTAAGAATGCCTTTGCCCACACAAAAAGCCAAACCCTAGTTGGAATTCTCACATTTCCAGGCAGAAGACAGTTCAACCAAGAGACAAAATATGTAGGAAATAATTAATGCTATTAATTTTATTCGTTCGCTGCAGATAATATTGTGAGATCGCAAGAGTTACTTTAAAAAAAAACCAAAAAAACAACAAACAAAACCCCAAGGTTATTGCCAAAATCATAAGTGATGTAAACGAATAAATGCTGCTCTCACTCTCCTTTACACAGATAACCTTCACATTGGCACAAAAAAATCTGGTCTGAAATTTGAAAACAATATTTGTATGCATACACATATTCAATTGCATGATATTTTGCTCCATGGCAATCACATGGAAGAAAAGCCTGTACACAGATTACAGAGGAAGCAAAACTTGGCACATTCTTACTCAAAGGGCCAAATGTACTACAAGAGGATGTGAGAGCTGGAAGAACTGTCACTGGACTGTGATGCACTGGGCCCAGGTTGTTAACTTGGGGAAGGCAAAGCTGCTGTGATAGACCATAGGAGGCCTGTGGCCAGGATACAGAGTGCTACAACAATCTATCTAAAGACCACATGAGAACAGACTGTAGGGCCATTACACAGCCTTCTTCTTTCTCCAGGTGACGCTCCACTTACAGAAAATAATCACAGTGATTTAAGTAATAATTTTCTATCCTAACCTTTTGGCATTTTTGTGAAGATACCAAACACACAGCATTCACATCAAATTGGATAATTTGTCCAAGTGTTGTCCATTCGACCCACGTATGAATCCTAATTTCAAAACCAGAAACTGTATTTCAGTTACCTACTAAAAAATTCTTAAGAAGATTACATTGTGCACTTTTGCTTCTTTCCATTCATATCCATGTCAGAGTTTTTCTTTATGTCTGTATTGTTATTAGACAGATGCTGTGATATTTTCCTAATTGCTTTCAGTTCTTAAATATGACTGGCTTCACATCCAATCCCTCTGCTCTTCCTGCTTACATTCCTTAGAATTCCATTCTTAATCATTCAGTAATTTCAGTTCCTGCTTGCAAATTGCTATGGGACTGTTTGCCATGGTGTACAGGTTTCCCGTCATGACAAGGACAGATGTTGAGAAGTTTACAATACCTCCTTATTTTCCTTCCTATCTTGGAAACATTTGCTGACATACACAATTCAGTGGCTACACCAGCATTAATAAGTTTATACACAACTCATCCCATCGTGCACAGAAGACAACACTGGACTGCAGTCTCACCATATTTCATATTTGAAACCGAGTTCCTAAAATGCTTGTATATTCTGTTCTTCATGTGTAAATATGTGTTTATCATTCATTCAATGTGAAACTTTTTGGATCATGAACAAAAATTCTGATGTACAAATCTTGAAGTTCACTGTAATGACTGCAACTATAAAAAGATGAATACAAACCTTGAACTGTTAAACAATGAAATTTTCAAAGACGAATTAAAATCTGTGTGCCTCCAGGACTAAGAACAACTTCAGAACTGCAATATTTTTTTCCAAATTATGTAGCTGTGTACTAGATTGCTGTATACCTTTCAGTAATGGCTAAATTATTTTCTCTTAACCTTGACAGAAACCAGTGTAGAAGTATAGACAATTTTAATTAATTTGTACCATATATACAGACACTTCATCCTGACAGTTCATCAAGTGAGAACTACTTATTTTCTAGATATTTAATGGTTTTTATCCTGAAAAAAAGTTCCTTTTAAAAGTATATGTATCTGAAATGGTAATGCAAACACCCTCATCTCAGCAGAAGTATTTCTACTATAGGCAAGCAGAACATACACAGAAGTACTGTGAAACAAATACTCTGAAGAATGGCTTTGGAATCCAGTTCTCTCAGTAGTAATTTGTTTTCATGATACAAATTGGTATTTCTTATGGAGCAGGTTGTGGAGGATTTGCACCTTTATCTAAATTATACAGCATACTGTTTAGTACAATGTCCACTGATTAGTTTTAAAATAATGTTCTCTAAAACCATTTTGATTTGCTTTGTTCTTCTGCTGACTAGCTTCAATCTTGTTT
This sequence comes from Ptilonorhynchus violaceus, assembly GCA_013397565.1. Classification (NCBI taxonomy): domain Eukaryota; kingdom Metazoa; phylum Chordata; class Aves; order Passeriformes; family Ptilonorhynchidae; genus Ptilonorhynchus; species Ptilonorhynchus violaceus. The sequence goes on along the minus strand of VZRJ01006767.1, from coordinate 78,840 downwards.
TAAATTCTGCTGCCCACACAGCAACTCCATCTGGGACTCACTTAACCCCATCACTTCCATTTTTGTACAAGTCTTATTTGCCTTTTATCCTTTTCATTTGCCATTTCCTCACTTGTTTTTCTGCTCTACAAATTACTCCACTACATAAAGTGTACTGCAGTACATTACCTATGACATGTCTGTTTTCATTGTAAGATTTCCAGGGCAGGTACTACCTATAGCTGTATATTTGTGTAACATTTGTCCTCTTGTTGATCAGTCCCTATACCTGATTTCAAAAAATCTCCAAAAACATGCCAAAATATGGCCTGTCAACAAGTATGTCTCTTTAGCAGGCACAGAAGCAGCAGGCAAAGACAGATTTTAAATTTTTTTGCCCCATCTCACAAAAATTTTATAATATTTGATGCATGAGTAAAAAGAGGAAAGACCATGAGGAAAATAAATGCATCGGTTTCTGTCATCCTTCGTTGTCTACGTGTAGCTGATCACGGGCTGGAAGCAGGGAATGGATGACAGGATCACTTGAGATGTGCGCCAGATAAATTCTCTGATCTTAGGCAGAGGGTTTTTCTTATTTAGTTACAGGCAATCTTCTCATCTGTTGTGAAGTCAAGTCTTAGAAGGGATAAGATTTTATAATGGAAATCATCTTAAGGAAAAGTTATAAATGAATATACTTCAAATATTGTTGTGGTTATTGATTGCAGGCTTGGAGTTTAGAAAAATAGTAAGGTGGTATTTTGTTTGTTTGGTCTTTAATCACCCACTCCTGAATAAGTTTGTATCTCCCAGGTGACTTGGTCCCTCTACTCATTAGCCCAGTCTAGGAAAAAGCTTATAGATCTAACCTGGTTCCAAATGCACTGTAAATCAACACTTTAAAACTACTAAAATGATGACAAATCAACATTTTAAGTTGTACAACATCTCAGCTCTTTGCTTTTTAGTAGCTTGCTGGTGCATGTCATAAACACTATACGAGAACCAATTGTTTTTCCTTTACAGGAAAAATATGCAGAATGGTCTAAAACCTTCAACAATGCATTACAAAATTGTGCTGCCTAAGTAAATTCATATTATACTATCTGGCTATAAGAAAAAAAATGTTAGGCACAATAAGTCATTGAAATGACTACAATTATCTGCTGAAAAGAACAATGTTAAGTTTGGCTGCTTTATAAGGGAGAGTTAGAACATCAATATAGATCAAAATTCACTATGAAGCAATAGTATTTTTCCATTTCTGATTTTAAAAGGTGCTGCCTTTTAGTAAAATTGACAATTCAAACAATTGCATACGGAAAAAATAATCATGTTCTCACTAAAAAATAAATGTAACAACATCTAAGAAGCGTTACAACAATGAAACTTGGCACAGTGAAAACAAATATGCAAAGCCTTTTGACTCAGATAAGCCTTTCTGACAGGTATGGATCAGTAATCACACCAATTTCTGGTTACTGATTGCTATGTGAAGGGTAAGTGAAGGACGGGGATTCCTAACTTTCTTCCTCCATTGTCATCAGATGCCAATCTTCCCACTGCACATTCAGTCTCCTCAAAACCTGCACTGCATGATTTTTTAATTTTTTTTTCCTGGATTCCTTCACTGACCATCTTAAAGTCTAGCACATAAGCTCATCTCATCCACATGCAGCACACACCCTGTATGTTCACCATGTTCCCATGATTTGTTCCAAATTTTTCCTAAACCAGAAGGGAAGGCAAGATTTTAGGCTTCAGCTGGTGGTAGACAGAAGCTGCTACCACCCCCCCAACTCAGGAGAGGCACATAATTTATATCTGTTCATGTGTCAGTAGTCAACATGACAGTTTGGGAGCTCAAAGTCTCGGTGAAGTTTACTCTGCCACTTATGGCTGATGGTGTGGACAGGAAGATAAACAGCCACAGGACAGCATGGATTAACTGTAAAAAGCTAATCTGCAAACAAAAGAGCAATACTCCATGAACATTGAAGCCATAGAAAAACAAAAAGAAACTTCTGGAACAAGAAAAATTTCCAGTCAGAACATAAAAGCTGGGCAGAGAAGGATTATTAGCATCCAAATAAGACAATATTAGTCACACAACAGTAGCAAACTGTAGCATGATATGGAAGCCATAAAGGTCTAAATTTACATTTATATGTGATTATAAATGAAGAAGCATACAGCAACATTATCTGAGTTTAGAGCTCAGTCTTCGCCAAGGATGTGTTCCCCAACACACTTCAGCTTCCACAGGATCAGCAAGTATCTCAAGCTGGAAGGGACTCATAAGGATCACAGAACCCAACTCCTTCCTCCTCACAGGACTACTTAAAACTAAACCATTTGACCAAGTGAGTCGTCCAGACACTTCTTGAACTCTGGCAGTCTCCCCTAGGGAGCCTGTTTCGATGACTGACCAGCCTCTCAGTGAAGAATCTGCACCTAATGTCTGATCTGAGCTTCCCCTGGAGCAACTTCATTTCATTTCATTTCCTTGTGTCCTATCACTGGTTGCCAGAGAGAGCAGCATAATGTATTCTCCCTTCAGCTTCCTCTTTTCTTCCCTCTCTCTCTCTCTGGGATGTCAGATTTATTTTACAGACTATTAATAGTGTTTGGAACTAGTTGCTCTCCACACCTCTCTAGGGTGACTTGTAATTTAAAGCAAAACCAACAGTGAACCACAGCAGAACTCTTACCCCACCCACCTTCTCCTCTCCCCACACGCTGATGTGATCCCATATCACATCCAGACACAGTCTGACCAAAATGCCATGGATTCTCAGAGTACATCAGCAGTGCCAAGCAGGTGTCAACTGATATTTTTGCACCCCATTAAAGAGGAACCAAACCTCCCCAAAATTCAAGACAGTAATTAATCATAGGAAACATCTATTCATACAGAAAACAAAGTTATTTGTTTTCTCTGCTTGAACACCGAGAGAAAAATCAGTTGTGTTCGAGCAATCAATGTTATTGCATGCAAAAATAACATTTAAATATAAAAGAGAAATATGGACACTGGAGCCGAGGCGGCCCTACAGCTGCACGACCCTGACAGCATCTCCAGATGCACCTCTGTTCCCTGCCAGTGGCGAAACTGGAAAAGGAGCCAGCAGAGGTGACACCGAGGAGTTCGCGACAGCCCCGCGTGATGCTGCTACAACAAGCTCTGCAGAGTTTGGCATCTGGTCCCTACTTTTGCCAAGTCTGCCCTGTTTGTTTCCACAGCTGTTAAATGTGTTTGCTCAAAAAAAAAAAAGGGAAAAGCAGAAAGAGCGAGCGACTGGAGATGTGCAAGTGACTGCGGGAAGGAGCACGAAGCCAACATGCAATTTATTCCCAGATAACAATTTGCTCTGGAAAATGTATTTCCAGTTATTAGGACAAGTCTGAGATATTCTTAGATGAAATTCATGCATAAATTCATATGGCATATTTATGTTTACAGCTTCAAAAGACTGTAGGCAATTATCACAGGGTTAACAAATACATTTGCTGTAAACAACTTTTCCCCACTTTCTATATATATTTTTTTAAATTACCTTGTAATAATCTGCTCCATCCAGCAGAGAAAATTATTTTAGGCAAACTGAAATCTGCACGAGTTGTTCCAATCTACCTGAAGGTAAAAGGATGCAAAATTAAACATCACTGTTAAGTTAGGTAACTTGTTACAAATCCTTTGATGCGTTGAGCATAAGTGTATTTTATAAAACAAAGCAGCCATTAAAAACAGTAAAATCACAACACTCTTGAGTAAACTGAAAAGAATCTTATTTTGAAGTAGCATCTCCCTCTTAAGTTTAGCTCAAAACAAAGTTAAATGTAAGAAAATGAGGAATTGCATTTAAGTGAATCAAGAAACTCTAAATATTTAGACTTCAAGAAGAACAAGTAAGGTCAATACACCACTTCAGGATGCAAAAAACCATGTCATATTCAATTTCTGGCTAAATCTTATCAATTTCTTTGCTTCCGGCAGTGTTTTGGTCTTCACAGGGGAATAATTTCTGGGTTTATTAGGATAACTGACCCTGTTTTACACCTGTGAAAGCAAATCTTGTTAATATGGCTAAACAGAATGCACATTCGGTTAAAGCATGGCCTCTAGATATATATGAAACATTGATTTACTGAAATTCAGTTACTCTCTCCTAGGTAAATATACAGATCCTTTGAAAATATAGTTATGAGCTAAAACCATGTGTCTCATGCTATGATACTGATTGAGAGCTTATACAAAATCAGCTACACAGAGGGTTTTTTTATAAAACACTCTCTGCTAACCTGAAGCCTAATAAAATAAGTTTAAAAGTCACACTGAGTATTTAATCTCTGCTGGAATTCACTACACAGTTTTATCCATTCTATGCTGTCCATGATTCATTTTTTTACTCTTATTTTTTTCTTTTTTTCTTGTAACAGTAAAGAAATTTCTGCAAATTTAGCTTCACTGAGTTTCACTAGCTGGTAGGAGAAAACTGGAAAAAAGGTAATTTCTCTTGTTATCACACTTTATTTTCCAATTAATAAAAAAAAAAGGAAACTGAATCTTCTATAATATTCAATGTTTCTCTCCTTTGACACCAGTTGTGTTACACACCTAGTGATAATGGTTTCACTGAGAAAGCTCAGACAAGGTAACTGGCAAGGTATCTGTACTCTACCTTGTCCCTGTGCCTCTCTAGATCTCAGCATGGATGGAGAAAAAAGATTGTATGGAACAACTCAGCTTCTATGTGAGCCTCAAGACAGTGGTTAGGATTCTCCGTCACCCCCTTTAAGTCAGAATGTATTTTGTCACATAAGCCTACTACGACAGCAGTGTAAATTAAACAGTCAATGCTGTTATAATTATTTTATGCTACAGATGGGTTAAAGTTTGTGCCAGAACCCATGTTCATATTCATTACTGGAAATCAAGTAAAGCCAGCTTCCCATGATCAGAAGTAGGCCCTGGCATGCAAGACTCAAACTGTTAATACAAGTATTTTGTGACCAGTATATTACAATCATGCTTTGCAATGTTACAAAGTAGTCTAGGCTAAATGGGTGATTAAAGTACTGAAGATAGCACAAATTCTGCGTAGTTCATGGATCTCTGCTCTTCCCATGTAAGGATGACTTGAAACAATTATCATGATTGCTCTTGTTGTTTAATGAGGGATGAGAGAGCCTCAGTAGAGATTGCTTATGTCTGAAATTGCTTCAATGAAATGGTTATTCAGAAAGTTGTCTTATCTTGAACGCACTTTGGAAAACTACTTAATACAAACATTCACAGTCAGGGAAGGAATTCTCCTTCATGACTGGAAATTGGTCATGACCTTTTCTTGCTTGTTTGGTTTTTTACGTATTGAAGACCTTGATTTGAGTGCTGTTTGTCTAGCAGAAAGCGAGGGGGGTATATAATGTTCGTTCCGTTCTAAAGAATAATTTCTAGAAATGTCAAAGTCCTCCCTAAAGCCTGGTATTTTATAAGCCCCTAAATAAATCCATTTTAGTGCTATTTTAACACCTGTTTGCCCCCTTTACACAACCCTGTCCATGTGCAGTACGACTTGATCTATAGATCTTCCACAGAGGGTCAGTGTCTGTGGCTCAGAGCCAGGGTGGAGGCACTTGGTGCATTTTCACAAAGCTTTGCACACACAGCAATATCTTACTGCTTAACTGATGGTGGTAAATGTTTGGTTTTTTTTTTCCTAAACCACATGCAGCTCATTAGCTATAAAACCTGGCTCTCATGTTTGTGGAGGTGTTGATAACACAGACCCTCAACTAATCTGAAACCCAGGCTGCTGGAAGAAGAGTGCTAGCAGGGCCTGCCACAGAGGATGATATGGGCTTCTGTGGCTGTTTTCAGTATGAAGCTTCAAGAAGCTTCTCAGAAGTGTGAGAAAAACTGATTTTTCTTGTTGTTTTTGTGAGGAGTGGCAGACTTGGGCCATCTGAAGCCAAGTAAGGATTCTGCTGCTAAAGGATAAGTATGGGTGGAACTAGGGCAGGGTGGTTGGATGAGGAATGATGAGAGAGGAATCTTTGATTCTCTGTCTCCAGACAAACAAGAAATGTGGCATGGAGACTTTGCTGCTGCTGCTGCAGCAGTAGTTTATGTTACACACAGCTGAACACTGTCTTGGCTACTTTTCTAGAGCCTGACACAGTAAAAAAAAACCTGCATGAATAGGACTGTGACTGAATTGCCTAATCAGCTGCTTGGGTTGTCTGGCCAGTACTGGGCAAAAACTGTAAAGACTCAGGAAGATCAGGCACCCCTCCTTTAAGGCCAGTAACCCAGGTTTGATACCGTTAAAAGTTAGGCAGTGTAGACCATCTGATTTATCCTTTAAATCCTCCAAAACTAAAGTAAGACTGAATTGTTTTGAAAAAAGAACAAAGGAGGAGTTAGTGAACTTTTACTGATATGTCCCTAGCTATTGCCTCTCATTTTACTGCCTGTCAAGATAAGTTTAAAGTACGTCTTGTATTTGTCTTCCCTTTAGCTGATGTTAAAAGAGACATCAAGTGTCATCAGATGTTCTATATTGGACAGGTTTTTGGTCAATGGGGGACAGAGCATCAACAACATCAGGAAAGCACATTCAGGGAAATAAGACTGATTCTGATGTGAAATCTTCCAAGGGAGACCCCTGCCACCATTTGATATGCAGCTGTGGTTACTTAGATTATAAATCTGGGCATCTAATTTTAAGGACAGGGTAGAACTGTCTTTTTTGAAGCATATAAAGTCTTAACTGCCACACATAATGTCAACTCAAATTATTATTTCCATTCCAACATAGATTATAGGACAAGAGAACTTAACTGGAAATTAAAAAATAAATTCAACACATATATCAGACAGCACCTTTTCATGTAGAGAATAATAAATACTCAGAACAGCCTGCAGGCAAAGTTGTCAAGGCAAAAAGCACCAGTGTCATTCAAGAAACAATTAGATACCATCCTTGGGGAAACAGTCTACTAAAAAGAATATGTCTTCATGGACCAAATGACCTTTATTCATTCTCCAAAACTCTCTCATGTGGTTATAATTCAGTTGAAGAACATTTCAGCATTTTGGCCTCAAGCAATGTCAATTCTTCCTGAATTATCCTGTTCATCAGTTCAGGATGAGGTTGATCCTTTCTTATACTATAACAAATATTAAACAATCACCAGCCCTGTAACATGACAATGCTTTGAGTACATAATCAAAACTCATTTTCAGTGCCAATGCTGTACTCAGTCTTGTACCCAGACTGACTACAGAAACTTTTTCAGCCATCTGAGAAATAAAACAACAACAACAACAACAACAACAACAACAACCACCTTCTCAGGGTTTTAAAATTAACTGCAAGAAATATAGCTATTCTCCACTCCTGGCACACAGCATGCACCTTTTAAATGAAACACATACAGGAAAACAACGAGATAGATCTCCCTCAGAAAGCAAAGCAGATTCATGAAGGTCCTTATGACTCTCCAGTCATCCCTAAAGTAAATATTTTAGTCTTTTAAGTTGGTGCTGTTACTTTTTTTTTCCCCAGATGTTTGCTTTGTTTTAATTTAATATGGATAAAAATTAATATAAAATTAAATATTCACAGTGACTTTTTTTTTAATTGATAAGGTGTAGTCCACTTTAAACATTTTAAGGGAATACTGGGAAACTGTAATCACTGCTATAAGCAAGGAAAAGCATAGTTTATCTGTACTGAGCTAAGTAGAACAACTACAGTTGGATAAAAGGAACTTTGACAACTTAGGCAACTAGGGAAAACCTGGTGTTACCTGTAAAGCTGTTTTCACTGTCACAGGAGCTCTGGATTAGTCTGATGTTCTCTTCCCCATGCACAGTGTTAGGAGGTACTTCTGAGTCCACTTGCACTCTGCAATGCTCCATCAATTCCCCCCGAAATTAAGAAACCCGCAGCATTTCTCAGGACCGGCTCTCTGTACCTAGAGAAATAGCAAAGGAAAAGGAGCCTCTGGAAACCTTTCCCCAAACAGTATCTCTACAGTTCTCTCTACATGTCACAAATTGAAGCTCAAGGGGAACTGCATGGCAGGAGTGCAACCCTGAAAAGCTGTTGAGAAAAGTGGGTGTTCGCTAAACCATATAAATCCAAGCTAGACTACATCACAGAAATATTTTAGACCATCCAACTATCAAAAAAAAAAATGTTCTGAGATTTCTAGAGTCTTGCTAAATAGTATGGACTATCAAGCATAAACATTCATTTAGTCTAGGTTAAGAATTCTATTAATATTGCCATGTTATAAAAGATAATTTCTGAATCAAAAAAATATTAATAATAAGATATTACATGAGTAATTTAAAATGCAAGAAAATTAATTACTCGAAGTCCTCCACATTTCATTAAATTGGATGAAAAGATCTAATACACCAATGCTGTTCATCAATAAGGTATTTTTTAAGTGTTGAAGTTTTAAATAAGTGAAGAATTTTACTATTTTATAACTTTGAAGAGCTAAATTGAAGTTTAATAACATGGAAACATCAAACCATTACTTTCTTTGTGACACTGCTACATATTACCAGTACGTGGAAAAATTCATATTCTGTCACACAGACTATTTATTTTCGAAATGTAGCATGTAAGTAACATCAGAAAAGACAGCAGAAAGGCAACATAAATTTTCAGAGAAATCCTTCTGAAGACAATTTTTTTTCTGCATACAGAAATGTAACATTAATATCAGTTACTAGGAGTGTGGGAGTTCTGAAAACAAGAAAAATATCCCTTGGCATATTATGGTTTCCACCTGCTAAATCTTCATGTGTCTACTATAGCTTCATTTCTCTTGGTATTAGAATTTGCAATACAGACTTTTCTGCAATAAAATGATTCTGCTTCTTTGCGGTTCACACTGGGTTCTATCACAAGTTATCTGTACTTCTTGTTCTTTACATTTTATTCATGTTGTCATCATTTTTCAAGAACCTTCCACAGATGGACATTTATCCATGTGGTTAAATTAGTGAAGTAGTCTATTAATTCACAGATTCACTGACATGGATATGTGTTGGCACAATTTGGTCCTTTACAGAGTCCCACCACAGCAGAGCACTTATCTAACTGATTTCATCTTTTTTTTGTCACTAGTTACTAGTTACCACCTACACAAGGTCAACCCTAAGAGCCAAGGTGTGAAGACAGATTCCTGAGAAAATACAGTTGTCCTCATCAATTTTAGCAGTAGAATAATTATTCTGTACTCATCTACAGGAAACTTTGTTTGCATAATATTAGTTGAGATGCTTACTGGTGCCATTATGCAATCGTTTTCTTCTTTTTTTTTTTTAATTCTTTCAGAACCCTCACCCAAATAATTTATAGAAATATTTTTAAAGCTCAAATATAAACACTGAACTTTGTAGTAATCTAGCAGTAAACCTGTCCAGGTGTCATTTATATTTTCTAGTCATTGTTCCTCAAATTTTATATAGTGTCAGACAAATTTTTACTTAATATATTAAAACGTATTTTTTTCTCAAGAATAGCTTTTCCTGTTTAGGGAAAAACAAATAATCCCCTCATTAAGTAAAGAGTGTGGAACTGAATATATTCCCCTTCTTATTTTCTGGAAGATCATTGCCATTGTTCTTTGCTATTTGTATCTTGAGTTAGCATAACCCTGCCCTTTCTAAAAAGCTAAGTGAAAAATTGGAAGAAAGCTTTCTGAAAAGACAACCTTTTTCACTTTTTCCCCTAGACTTCAGACATTTGAAAAATACCATCCTTTTATATTCTTAAAAAAAAAAAAATTAAGCCCTATGACTAGACAAAAATGCTGAAGAGATATTTTAAAGGACAGTACATTTCAACCTTAACTGAATCTCAGCTACACATTTATATCTATTAAAACCAGCTTTAAATGTTATATAAAGTGATAGAGGGTCTTCTCAACATAATACTGTACCCCTCACTATTGTACACTTGCAAGGGCACAGTCCAATCTAATGTATTTTCTTAAGAGGAAAATAATATTTAATAGGTTTTATAAATTAACCCTGTGGCTGCTTTTATGAATCTTGTTGACTTAACTAAATTGAACAGGAACCCACTGACCATTTCTATACTGAAATTGGTAGGAGCACAGTGCATATTTCCAACAGTGATTTAGATGTCAAAAACCCACTTGTTTCAGTAGATTTCCATCAAAATATCTGTTAGCTCATGCTATAAAAAGTAACCTCTAGTGAGAAACAAAGTGTTTGAAACCAATACTACTATTCCATGGGCAATTCCCTTTGCTCACAAAAGATTTTAAATCATTTAGGGTTTTCATTGATTGGCTGGGTTTTGTGGGTTATGAATTTTGTAAAAAGAGAGAATTATCTTCTTTTTCAAGAGCTTATGTCTTCAAAAACAGATTCAGCCAACACTGTAAAAATTGGAGAAGTCTTCCATTTCAACTCTTTTGAACAGCCCACGGAAAAGTCTTTTTCTGTGTGAACTTATGAACATGTAAAGAAAGGAAGACATTTAACCTAGCTGAACCTGTCTCACGATACAGGGCAAGATTTTCAGAGTGCCAAAGATATAACAGCTGCCTGCAAAGAGAAGACAAACCTCAGAGAACCTCTGGAGCTTGAAGCCTAAACCCAACTGAATCTTGAGTTTAGACTGAAATTTGTAAGAACTTGCCGTTACTCTACGTAAAGACGGAGAATGTCTAAATAAGTGCTTATAATTTATATCTGAAATTATGCCCTTGTATTGCATAAACGAATAGGGGACGTCTATTCTGTATTAGTTACGTCTAATTCTGTATTATCCCCTCCTTTTCTGTCAAAGGTTCAACCTAGCTGAGAACATCTGAGGTTTCTCCCTTGGAAGACTGACAAAGCCTTGGAGTGCCATCATCGTTCTGGCTGGATACCCAGACAAAATGTCCCTTCAGGCATTGTGGTCCTCTACTCAACTTTACTGTTTTCTCAAATGTATCCCAAAGCAGGACTTTTTGGTTCTATATCCCCACTATTATGCCATGGCATTGCATCTGCTTGCTGCACTCAGGCATGAGACATACCTGAAAGGAGACTCCGAGCTACAAAAAAAGTCTTTGCCAAGAGTTTCTGTATGTAACCCATCATGTTACTCTACAACCTAACCCCCAAAATATAAATATATTGTTTATTTCACACATTTTTGTAAAAAAGCAACACTGCTGATGTTTTGTGTAGGCACCTTAATCTATGCTACGTTAGTCAATATCGTGAGCATTAGATCACGCACTTCAAGTTGCAAAGAGGATTTTGTACCATCATTCCAACAAATCAAACATACCATGAGTCACATTAAAAATGTAGCTGAAATAACTGACTTCATTCCTTTACCCTTATTTTATTGTTCTGAGAAACTGTGAATTATAGGCTTCATTAAATAATAGTTGGTATATAGCAATTTACCTCTCCAACATTAAGCAGTTTCTAATTCTATCTCTGGTTGTGAAAGTTTCTGATAATCTTGAAAGAACAAAATTACTATGCTTTGTTTTCTGTCAATGCCAAGAACTCACAGGCTAATATTTTCATTTGGAAAAGCTGATTAACATAGTTAAATTGTATTCTCTCACTTGCCTACTTGAAAAGGTCTTAAGGAATGTAACAGACATTGGAGCAGGGGTTCTATAGAAAAATTTAAAATTCAATGAAATTTATGGAAAAGCTATAATTTTCCACTGGTAAATCTCCCTTACATCTTAACGGTGTCACTTTTCACTACGCTGTGTATCGTGGTTAAAAAAAAAATCACTTCTTTTCCTTTAATTTACATTTTGCCAAAATTTCAGAAGTAATGTCTCATTTCTCATAAATTGTTTGTTATAGTCCTAACCATGAATGCACATATTGATCTTGCAGTCCAAATTTGGCTGGTTCAATTGTTCTTTCTAAATACAAGAAGAATTTTCTGATGTGCACATTAGCTGCCCAGCATCTGAGGTATAAAATGCAATACAAATACACCCTACTTGAGCAATAGCAAAAGAAGAACATTAAGAGAGAAAAGTGCAAGTGCAGTTTCTCTAACACCACTATTCACCAAGATATTTTTTCATAGAAATATATTTTAGATAGCAGAAAAAAAAAATATGGTTTTTTTTTTCACTAGAATGGTGAAGCCAACATGGAAGATTGGATTATCATTATAAATTAGGCAATGTAAAGAAACAAGTCAATTTTTTATTCACATAACATCTATATGCATTTTTAAAGGAAATAATATGAAGGCAAATGAGTCAAAACAGTAAAAGTCATATGTGCTAAGGTTTTTCCAGACACATAATGAGACAGCAATCAACTTGAGATTTGACTGTATGTAAATGAGCATTCAGTCAGAATTTTGATAATACAGAGGGCATTCAAAAGCTGAGTAACTTATGTCTTATATTTTAATGAAGTCAAGTGATAAGATGGAAAGAGGGAGGTAAGATTCAAGCAAGCAAAATAAAATTGTTTTGTAAAATGTATTTAATGATGGATGACTTCAGAGTGTTTGCAGAAACCTGTATCGTTGGCTCACAATTAAAAATTCATTAGGTCTTGCAAGGCCTGGATAACATTTTGTAAATAAGGAGCAGCATGTGAAAAATTTGAATGAATGCAAGGACTTAATAGAATAATCATGGCTTGAACTAGTGCTCCACAACACAACAATACATAAATATGTATGTGTCAAGGACTAAATCGTGCTCACTGTACTTACACTAGCAGTCCATTAACTTGGGTTATTCTGAAATCAACTAATCTACTTAGAGCAATAAAACAAACAATACCCTAATAATTTTGGTGGCCATTTCATCACCTTTATTTCTACTGGTAAAAATGTGCCACATAAAAATAACCTATAAAATGCATGAGACCATATCAATAATTTCAACTGAAAGAATCTTTTCTCAAGAGTAGATTTTTTCTATTTCCACTCACATTAATTCAATTCAACTCAGTGAAGGAAGGTTTAAGTCAGTGTTAGTTTAATGTCTAGTTAAGATAACGAAATATTTTTATAAAACTGTTTCCATCGAAGACTCAGACTTCTGTCATTTATTTCAATGGATCCAGGGTTATACTCTATGGCTTACATCGAAATCCATCATTTGCACTTACTCTTTTGTCAACTCCTGCTAACTTATTAATGATAATTTATTATTTATTCTCATATGCAAAGAAACTATAAAGTGAAAAGCATGCATAGCCCCAGATATAGTGAGGAGCAGGCTTTTAAAAAAACGAGCTTTGAAACACATTTTTGCCTGAAGTCCGAAGTCATCAATATCTCACCATCACTGGCACAACACAACTCTCTGCAAATAAGAGTAGCAAAATTAATCTACCTATTGAAATAATGGAACATGCAATCAGCACACCCACCAGTGCTTTCAAACACTGATTTGAAATACTTTGGAATGATCTCAAATTACTTGAATAATTGTGGAAATCCCTGCTTGACTTGGAGCATGAAAAGGAAGCATTCATACGGCTGATACTGGATTTAAGGAAATGGTAGTACCTGCTCTTTTAACCCATCCACGTTATATGTTTGCTTTCCCCATCCAGTAGCAGCTGTGGTGGACACCAAGAACCTTGGAACAGCTGGCTTAACCCAGATGTAGGAGATTAGTGGTGTGAACTGTAAAGAAGCTCGGCAGTGAACCCCAGTTCAGTGTTCAGTGTAGATGCATCTGCCAGATGCTGCTGTTGTAGTTGGCCCATTTGGCTGTGCTGATTCCTCAGCCTGTCATCATCTCCTCCTTCTTCACAAAATTAAGCAAACATTTTTCTTACTTTTTCCCCTGGTAATAACACATATTTAAATGTCTGGAACATTTTGTTTCAACATTCTTCCTATTTCTTTAAGATCAAAGCCTTGGCTTCCTCCCTCCCCTGCTAATTTGCCACCTAGACACAAATGCATAATGCAAACAGTAACACACTATTATGTTATTCTATGTTTTAAAGTTTTCCTTACAGGACAGGTGATAAAGAAGTGACTGTATGTTGTTTAAATCCTTTAGTGCTTCCACTCGATGGCACTGGTTTTTCAACTCAAATCTGTATGTAGTTCAAACAAGACAACCCCTCTCCATATGACCTTCTTATTTGAATTATGCAGATTTGCTATTCTGATCTCAGTCCACCTGTCAAAAATATTAAAGGGCAGATAAAAACACCCAGAAAACATGGAGAGTGAGAGAGATGCATTGTCAGGGAAAGATATTATTATCTCGTAATACCAGGGCAAATGCCTTACTACAGGGAACAGCTGAGAAAAAACATGCAGTATTTCATACTAGAAAAAGACATATAACTAGATGAATAAATATGAATGGAATTTTTAAAACATAAATTGTGTTGTTACAATTGATATAGATGCTACCATAACTTAATGGTTTTTTAGAAGCAATTCACATGCTTATTTTCATCTATCTTCACATCTTTTCCAGCTCTACACACTTTTAATTTATTGCCTTTTGCATACATGCCTTTTTTACTCCTCTATACACTACTTTGAACTATACTTTTTCATTAAGCAAGGTTTAGCTGCATACAAATTTTTCTATCTCCAAGCAGCAACCAGGCATCTCACAGTGCCTGCAAACGTAATTGACCCTAATCATTACATGACACTAATCACTTTAATGAGACCTAGTCTTGTCAAGCTACTGGCACGGTGTCAGCTCTTTAGTTAACAAACAAGGAATTCTGAATCAGGACTTTGGTTATACAGGTTTTTTGATCACCATGTTTTTTTCAAGGAGGGGATCACAGTTAGATCTCCAGTGACTGCACTGACAGTTCGTGGGGAAGGCACTGCCAGCCACTGCTCTGAGTTCAGCTGACACTAATTCCTGCAGAAGGCAAGAATCCCAATCTTTCAGCCCTAACAAGAGAGAGGCAGAGAGTTTCCAGCCAAAGGCGAAGGCCGCAGACATAGAGCACTGATGCCTTTGCAGTTGATGCATTGTACTGCTCTCATGCCAGTAATCAGCTTTGCCACATATTTTGTTCCCAGCCTCAGCGAAGTCACCTGTTTTCCTCGTGCATCAGTGCCACACTGGCACAGCGGGGAGGACAGCAAGCTCCCCTGCTTGTCATTTGTCTGACTTTTAAAATCAGCCCCAGCCTCTTGTGGGGGAGCACGCAGGGAGTCGCTCTGTCAAACAAGCAGAACCCCGCTGGTGCCGAGACCTTCCCCACAGCAGCACGATCGACACCTGCCTTGGCAGGCGTGGGGAACCCACCCACGTGTGCTCTCCAAAGTGATACAGTCCTGGAGATGTCAACAATAACCTGAGCCTGAGAACGAAAAAATATCCTCAATAAACCAGGGAAAAAGGCTCATTCAATCTATTAACTTATGGTAGAATCTGAAAGACTTCACAGCCTGTCTCAGTATTACCACTACTTAGAAGCAAACTCATGATTAAGCCATGGTGAATGTTTAGCTTAGAACCTTGCTGTTTTGAGATATTTGATTTATGATTTGAAGTTTCTAATTCAGAGTCAAACCAGGAAACTAAATATTTTAGCAATTAATAAAGTCTTTTCCAAACTGCAGGTAGACTTTTTTATCCATTAATCTATTCTCGCTATTTGAAGTGTGGGACAGGGAAGCCAAAACACCACCTGTGGTTCTATTTTATTCCTAACACATCCTTCACTTTTCATTTTAAATACTGCATCAAAAGGAGCCTGTTAAGGTGATCATGTTCATTGTCAATTCAGAAAAATAATATAGTATTATCTCTTTGTAATGTGATTCACATTTATAATAAAACTAAACCCTACTTTCTATTTAATTCTTTCCTCCAAAAGTCCTAGTAATAATGTCTCGAAGCTAACTACAGAAGCCATATCTGATCTCTACACCCTCAGTTTTATCCTTAATATATTGTTTTAATTAAAAGTAGCATTGTTTATACTTGAAGGAACATTAGGAAGAAGTTGAGTGTTTAATATTCCATATATGAAAGGGAAAAAATAATCAAAACTGTCTGAAGGCTTGGAACATACATTCATGCTTATGTGGTGTTACAGCCATTAATCAGATGATTACTCTGTCCTCTGGGAATGGTATGAAAATACTTGATAGTTAAGTTAAAACATATATCTTCATGTTCTCCATGTGGCAAAAAATTTAATTTATACATAAGGTAAATACAAAGAACCTACTATGGCTTTATAGCTTTTAGTTTAATATGTAGACAGTTACCTTTTAAAAAAAAATTGAAAGAAACTTAAGTAAAGTTTAAAACACTGGCTTTGTTAAATGACTGCCTTAATCACAACTGATAACAACTGAGAATTTTATCTATGCTTACCTTACAAAACTTGTCCTCTCAGGTTTGGCAAGCGGAACAGCCTAACACCAGGTCACTGTAGTACCTCTTTAGTAATCAATTAAATCGTGGGACAGACTAAGGAATGTCTCAATGGCCATGTCTCAGCCTTGCTAGAAGATGGCAAGGGTGCTGATTTGTTTGGAAGGTAGCTAGAATACCCTTATCTTTGCTTCAAGAGAATGTCTTTTATTCCACAGTTAGAAAGTTACGAATTTTTTTTTCCACATTCTCAGCATTTTTTGAGGTTCTCACATGTCTGGGTTTTCACGTTCTTCTTCCCAGTGTGACAGCAGATGATAGTGTGCTTCTAACACAGAACAACTCTGTTACACTTCTCAAGTTTCCTGACACATCAGGGTCTGATCATACAAGATGCTGAATGTAGCTGGTCCAAGTCTGTGTTACACTGGAAACTACTGAAAAGTGTGAGAAAGGAAATTTTGTGAACTTTATAGTTTCAATGTTATAAACAGTGACAGTGCGTATGTAACACATAAATGAGTCCTATGTACCCTCTTAAAACTTTTCTTTCAAGCTTTTCATCAAGAGAGTAGTGAGTGATGAAGGAAAATACCAGTTTAGTCTCGCATGCCCAAGTATTAAAAATACAGCTTTTCCTCTTTGTGTTTATGCTGCCTCTAGGATTATTTGCAGTAGCCAGAGTTGGTTCAGCTGTGAAGGGAGTGAAACTTCTTTTCTGTTAGGGCCATTACATCTACACCTGAGTCTGCTTTAAAATTGACAGTCTTCCCACAAACATTCAGTTCCACTCTTCAGGCTGGCTCTGTATCATTTCTTATGACTGAACCCAGGAAGAAAGCAAAGGAAAAAAATTGAGAAAACACACTTGACCCAGGTGCTTGCTTTCCGTGCTGCCTTTGTGTGACATAAATCAACAATTTTGTATGTCGGTGGCACTTGGCTGCTGTAGCTGAGCAATTACCTTCAGATATTGGTGTCTCCACCTCAGCTGTACTCTGGGGTAAGGGCGTGAATTCAGCCTGAAATACCCCACATATCCCATTCAGATCCACTGTAAAAGCAGTCAGTAAGGGGACACCTCAGACGGTTGAAATGTGTAACACTGGATGCATCCTGGGACTCAGAACTTCACTTGAACAAAAGCCAGGTCAAGCTATTCCAGCAGTTTTCTGGCCATCTCAGAATCCTTTGCACACCTTCTTGTTTCTCACCGACTGTGAAGCAGCAGTTAATTGTAACTTCTAAGTTCCATATGTTAATATCACCCTTAAAGAAGGGCCTCAATAGTGGATTGTTAATATCCTGAACCTTTGAAGTCTAATAACAGAAAGTGCTTTTTTCCATAGGACCCAACAGAATAGTGTAAGGATCCAAAAATTAAAGATAAATTATTAATTTGAGAAATGATATTCTATCAATTTCAAATTATTGTGTCATAATCCACTACTCTTCCATTTCACCACTGATTCTATGATGCTAAAGAAGTGCAATCAGTCTTACAAGGTAGAAAGAAAGGATAAAACTTTGAAAGAAATAAAAACTGCATCTCAGAAGGGTTTTTTTATACAATTTAGCTGAGTTCCAGTTGCAGGGTTTATATTTGAACTACTTGTTTCCATATAAATTGCTTTTAGCTACAATAATAAAGTGAGGGAAAACAGGAGATATCTAGGTTTAGGTAACTTAAGCATTGTATTTGTGGCAAACATACAGAAAAACTGAATGGAGGAGAAAAGACTAAAATTGTTTTGTTTGGCTGGCAAGTTAGGAATATCTTTTATTCATTCGATCGCTTTGCTTATTTTTTTTTTGTTTACTGTTTTGATGAAAAGAAATATCTTCAGTAATCCTAACATATGCTCTTTGTACCCTGAGGTAGAGAGCATCTGATAAAATACACTTGAAAGACCTCAGCATTTGCAATGACATGGCTGTACTTAGCAGCTTTTTCTTACAGCACTGATAATGTTATACACAGAAAAGAGAATCTATGCACAACACAGTGGCTTGCCTACTCCTACAGAGCCTCAGCTTTCCTTTTGCTGTCCCAAACTGTCTGTTGAATAGCAATGAGGCTGAGGATGAACACTGCAGAATGACAGCTTCTAGAAATTTAGAGTTGCCTTCAAGAGCAGCCGCACTTCAAGACAAGGCTTCTTTTTATCTGACAAAGAAATTTGTTTTCAAATATGTCTCTCTTAGATATCTGGGGAATCCAGTGGACAGCATGACAGACTGCTTCAATTTCTGAGTTCTTACCCAGGGAGCCCCACAGGAGAGGGCTACTCCCTTTCTAGCGGTGAAAGAAAAGAGGCTGCACTGTTCTACTGCCAATATGCACATTGTGGAGAAGGTCCTTCACATCTTGTTTACAAACTGAGTCTCAGAATTTTTCAGTGTCATACCTTGCACATTCTCTTTCAATATCGAGTGAATTAAAAGATACTGCTTACTGTAGAAAGGGTTAGATTACAGAAAGAGAATGATTGGTTTATCTTCTACAGGATTCATATGTGATAAAAGCAACATTCAAAATTCACCAGGGGGTGGGAGCTTTGTAACTCAAAGTTCTCCACTCAAAGCAGGCAAGAGCGTAGTTTACAAAATCTCTGGTATTTTGAAGTTAATGGGAAAGCAGAGAGGGTAAGAATTTTTTCATGTTTGTGTCTACAGAATATAAATAGAAGAAAAATCAATCTCTCCCTATTTATCTAGCTGCTTACAGAGTCCTCAGAAACAGTTTGAGAGCTACAAAATCGTGAATGGATTTTATCCTTGAGGTCCTGAACCAGCGCTAGTAGTATTCCCCTTTTACAGAGTCATAAACAGAATGGTTTTTCAAATCAGGAATTAACCTACATTTGAGAGCCCTTATCCAATAAGACACTTTTCCTATCCTTGTCTAGTTCACGGAATATTAATCTGCACTGGTGTAGCAAAGTAACACAAAATGATCCCAATACATCATCCACCTATGGTCACTTTTACAAAAGTAGTGGGCTGCTTTTAAGACAGCACCATATTATGCAGAGATTTTTTTAAGTTTATTAAATGCTCTCTGAGCCGTGGTATAAACTAGGCAGAACACAGAACAAGGATGAAACATCTAAGTAGTAGTTTTAGAGGTTTTTGGCTACTGCTCAAAGGGCAGGTATTTAAGAATGTGTGGGACTGTACACCAGGAAGCACAGAACCAGATTAAAAGGTAAGAAATGTATTTCCTAGACATTTTACTTTCTCTGAGAGACAAAGATTCCATCATTAGAATGTGAAAGTCAGCCACTTTTCGTGCTTGAAATAGCCACAATTGTGATGCTTGTTAGCAACTTTTGTTGTTTCTTCATTGTTTTCAATAGCTAAGTTTATTAATGTCCAGTTTTGTAATCTGAGATTGCTTCTCCTGCAATTTTCATATTGATTTTCATTATCAAAATGAAATTATATTTTTAATGGCTTCTAACTCTTTGCGCTATCTGGCAAAAATCGTGACACATTAATTAAATCTTTATGTTAATGGCCTTAGAAGTAGTTCCCACCTCAATAAATCAGGACCTTCCAAATCTCCACAGTTTATTCCACTTGCAATCAATGTTATTTTCATTTTGCTTCAGCAACTTCATTTTCTACTGAAGCTCCAATTATTTCTGATTACAATTTCAAGGTATTAAAATTAATGTGATATACTATCTATACTGTAATTCATTGTAATTTAAGTTTTATTACACCGTGATGTTTGAATTTGTTTTGACGTTAATCTCACAGGATAAATACTAAGGTTATTACCCCAAAATTTATTTTCGGCTTTTTACGCAATTCCTCTGCAATTTAGCCGTGATCTCTATCTGGGCTATTAATACCATGAGGTTTACTTTTAGTCATACCACATGTGACAAAAGAAAATTAGAAATGCAAAAGAAAATTACAACTGCAATTATAAAACCATGTCTGTCAGAGTCTGTGGGCTCTTGTAAAACTAACATAGTCACATGTTCTCCATTAAATGAAATGTTTCTCCGATTTTTCAGATCCCTTACAAAACTTTGTGAGGCTTTTAAGAGGCTTCATCACTTGCCTCTCTTTCTTTACACTCCTGCTTTAATAACAATTCTTCTGGTAGACTTTCATGATGTCTTGTCCTTTGTTTTAACACCACTCTGAAGTAATGAGCAAGGAATTCCCAGTATTTCCTTTTAAGACAGATTATACAATGAGGACAATTTTTTGAAGAAGATTGCTTTACGTGGAAATCCATTAAAACTGCTGTGAAAAGGAACTTGTATGAAGTTTTTTTGAAACCTATTAGAATTTTCCTTTGGATTAGTATTAATTTGCCACGATTCTGCATTCCTTTTAATCTTTTATAGTAAATGATGTCTAATTGTAGATTTCAAGTCTTGCAACTGATTGCTTTATTTATGCCTTATTTCCTCCTTTGCAAATTGTCTTTGTTACCTTTGTTACTTCTTTTATGGACAGAATTCATTTCTGGCCTTGCCTGTCAAAGCACTGCAATCTTCTTCCTTTAATTAACAAATTAGACATTAGTATATGCATCAGGATAAGTAGCTGAAAAAATGATGGGAGATTTTAACCACTCCTATAGTTAAAGGATTAAGAGCTTTACACAATAATGTAAATCATTGGAGGCTTCTTTGACTAAATCTGACAATTTCTTTCAATCATTTGAGGGACGATTTGAGACACATTGACACTTCATTAGGCAAACAGACCAGAGTTCCTGGATGTATTGTATAGCACTTCATTAGGTCAATCTGCTTAGCTAATTCACCTACATTACGTTATAATATGGCCATGAAGGAGGAAGGCAGAGGTAGTGTTTGCTACTTTCTGAAGGCAACAAGAGCTAGGAAAAAACGTTTAGATTATTCCTGCCCTAGCTCTGATAGTGTTGAAGAAAGGCCCCTTACACATCCATTCTTATCTCTACACATTTATGAATCAGACATAATTGTCTAAGGAATCCTGGTTCTAATGAGATGAATATTTCCACCCCGATTTCAGTAGCTCCAAAATTCCTGAGGTTTGCATTTCTGGATAAAATCCACCAATCACTTAAGCAAAAGTAACTTCAAGCACAAGTTGACTTTTTGCGTATTATATCAATTCACCATCCAGAAACAAACGTGAAAGTATCAAAAGAGGCTGCTGCAAAATACTTCCAAGAGCTGGTCTACAGCATAGGTTGGCTGAGGACCAACTGTTCACTGTGTCTCCAAAGAGAAGAGTCAGAAGAAGAAAAGCTAAAAGTCAAAAGAAGCTAGTAGAAACTACATAAAAATCCAAAGATCAGTAAGTAAATACCGGATTAGGGTGTTCTGGATTAGCTGAGGTTTTTTTCCCCGTTTAAAATATTCCAGATCTGCAAAACTTTTTCTCCTTTCCGCATGGATATTGTGGGTACTCAGATTTGTATGGGTTCAAGGAATGAGGAGCCTCTTGGAAGAAAAAGCCACTGAGATTTGTTAAATAGACAGAAGCAAATGTGACTGCCTAACTCTTATATAATTTTTCAGCTAAAAATTCTTTTGCTTGGTAGCAGTACAACACTCAATCTAATAAGCAGCAGATTTAAAACAAAACAACAACAAAAAAAGCAATATTATAGATATATGAATGTTTACTTGGTGGTCCTAGACTGGGTCACAGGCACAACCATGTCATTTGGACAAATTTTATACAAGTTACACTTTCCAGTGAGGCACTTGAGGGCTAAGCCTTAGAATAATGGCTCTCTAAATGATAGTTTGCTGTTCATAATCATCTTCAATCATTCCTCTCTCCTTTTCCCTTGCTTCAAATCCAGAGTATAAAGGTATTTATCTTTATGAAAAATGCGGAATAAAGCTGGTACACAAACTATGTAAGTTATACTTGTGCTCTTATGGATATTAAACCCAGTATCCCTCTGCCCTCAAGGAAGAAAAAGTACCAGGCAGGTAACTATCCTCCTCTTTATTTATATATCCTCTCTTCTAAAATAAACAAAATCTGTTTATGATTGATTCTAATCTACTTCATTAGAATTCAGAGATTTTGCTTATTTCTTATTTAAAAATAAAAATTTAATGTATGAAAAATATTTTGCCTGTTTGTTTGGGTTTTGGTTTTTTTCCCCTCACAGAGTTCAGCCTCACAATGGATATACAGCTACTGGGAACAAGTTACAATCAATCATTCCTCCTGGAGCTTAAAGTATAATGCAAAACATGACATTAAAAAAAAAAAAAAAAAAGAATCAACCTGAATTGTGAGCCTATGATTCCAATTCTAGACAAAGACTGCTGTGCACAGCCTCAGGACATACAGTAGTCTGGATTTCAGCAGTAGGTATTCAGCTAAAAAAGAAATAAAAAAGCAAACAAAATTATTCAAGCGAATTTGCTGGTTATTTGAATGGAGGCTTAGTAAAGGCAGGCATTGTTATCTTGATGGTTAAAATTATGCAGCTGAGGCAAATATGTCAAAGTCTGGCTTTAGCGAAATCAACTGTTTCTGGCAAAGTTTCCATTACAGTCATTGCATTTAATGGCCATGTAAAAATGGGATTTATCAAAAGGAAATACTACATAGTTATCTACAGAATTTAGGTTAACAATTTCTAGCACAACTACTGATATTTTCCAAGTAGAGAAATAAAATGCTCGCTTTACTTTCTTCTAAGTACACTTACATAACAAACTTTCACTGCCTAGTTTCAACTCTTGCCTCCAAGCAAAATATTTAGTGCCAGAATATATTCCAAAACACATGTAAATTAAGGTTTTAGAGACCTGCATTCAGTTCCGAGGCCGCCAGAATAAGAAGGGCTGTGGACCTGATGGAGTGAGGCCAGAGAAGGATCACACTGATCAGGGGTTTGGAGCCTCTCCCATGGAATCAGGCTGGGGTTGTTCAGCCTGGAGAAGGCACCAGGGCAGCCTTCCAGTGCCTAAAGGGGGCCTACAGGAAATAGAGGGACTTCTTACAAGGGCATGTAATTATAGGACGAAAGGGAAGGGCTTCAGACTGAAAGACTGTAGGTTTAGGAAGAAATTCTTTACTGTGAGGGTGGTGACACACTGGAACAGGTTGCCCAGAGAAGCTGTGAGTGACCCATCCCTGGAAGTGTTCAAGGCCAGGTTGGATGGGGCTTTAAGCAACCTGGTCTAGTGGAAGGTGTCCCTGCACATGACAGAGGTGTCAAAAGTAGATGATCTTTTAGGTCCCTTCAAACCCATCATGCTCAATCATTCTATGATGCTATGAACACAACCTGCCCCTCTCTTGCACAGTCTGCCAGGAGCACACAGAGGTAACAATCCCATCCATGTTTTCAAGGCAGGGGCTTTTTTGCTAAATGTGAATATGCCAAACCCAAAATGTGTCAAATACAAATACAAATAAAAGAGGAAACCAGCTGATTTCTTTGTGGCCAAAGGCACCAGACAGTGCTATTTAATCTGAGAAAATTCTACCTATGTAACCAGCAGGAGCAGAATTAAGGTCAACTTTTTAAAAGCAACAGCTGTAGACACATGTTTAAAATTTCGAGTCCATGCTTTGAAATCACACTACCAGATGCACAAAGACAAAGCATTTCCAGCATAGCCTCCCCTTCCCAGAACTTTCAGCAGACAACAGGAAAACAGACAGCCAGACCTGTTTCTCTCTTCCTCCTCTGAGATCATTTACAGAGCAACAATGAGGAGAAATCCCTGCACAGGATCTGCAATGTACTGCAACAGTGCATTTTCTCTGCAAGAACAGTTGTAGCTTGGTCTGATGGAGGAGGCAAAAAAATGAGGCTCAATGATTTTAATTCATCCATAATCTGGTCTGACTGCATGTTCAGGGCCCCCAGGTGACAACAGGAGCAATCAATCATTCTCAACCTGATTTTAACATACACTCCTTGAGCTGTATATCATCCTTTAGAATATCTTTAAATGCTATCCTATGGATACGTCACTGTTAAGGGAAGTAACAGCAGCAACAAAATTTCTTCTTTTTACAGAGCATTCTCAACACCTTACAGGCAGCATTAAATCCATTAAAGATTAGCCATACTGCAAATTAAGCCTGACAAGATAAAAATCACATAAATCACAGAATCACAGAATCACCAGGTTGGAAGAGACCTTCAAGATCATCGAGTCCAACTCATGCCCTAACACCTCGACAAAACCATGGCACTGAGTGCCACAACCAATCTTTTTTTAAACACATCCAGGGATGGTGACTCCACCACCTCCCCGGGCAGACAATTCCAGCACTAAATAATAAACGCTAAAGTAGCAAGCTTTGCCGAAGCCTGTTTCATCAAACACGACAATGGAAACCTCTTACTATTTTTGTTTTGATATTACTGATATTGTCAGGGGACAATAAGCTGCATCTTCCACACTTTGAAGCCCCAGGGATAAAGCATTACAGACAAAGCACCTTTGTCAGCCGTCAGTAACCTGCTTTCCAGGAACTGAAACCAACATTGTCTTGGAAAAGCCATTCTGGATTTCTTCATCCAGCAGAAATCAGGGACCCAGAGACCTGGCAGTGAGCACTGCCAGCACAGGATGAGGGCCCCAGGCAGGGACTGGCAGGTCAGCTGGGAGCAGCAAAGAGGGAGCAGGATGGGGAGAGAAAGACAAGAGAAAGAGCTCCCAGCACACCAAACCAGAGGGGCATCACTTCGGCCAGACAACAAGGAACAGGCTGGCATTAGTCAGTTTGCCTGTAAGATTTAAGGACATTTTAAATTAGTTTCTTCTGTATTGATGTAGACTATATTTTACCTTTTTTTTTTCTCCATAACAGGTAACTTACTATTTTACTTAAGATATTCTTTATGTTTCTTTTAGTTATTGCAGGATTATTGTCTCTCCATTTCCACAGAGATTAAACATGGGAAGTGGTAAATGAGAATTTCCTCAATTTTTCAGCATGTCTCTCTTGGGGAAAGGAAGTCCTGACAGTTTCATATTAATTTTTCTTATTTTTAACAGGTAATTCCTATTGTTTCATTAAGTGCATTATCACTGCTGCCTATTTGTGCACAAATTGCTTGATCTATATATTGTATGTTAAAAAAAAAAATCTCAGATTGTTGGTTTATTGTATTTTTCCAACAGAGATACTCTCAAGTTAATTATTTATACTTTGCTCACAACTTAAGGGGGGTTTTTTTACATATCTAGTTAGATGATCAAGTTTAAAACAGATTTGGTAATTCAGCAATTTTGTAAAAAACAGCTGATTTCATCTCCTCATTTTTTATTAATGAGCTTCCTTCCCTCTAATTTTTTTTTTTTTTTTCTTCTGAAAAGTGATAACTCATAAGGAGTTAAAAGAAGGATTTCGGTAGCTCTGACAGAGGGCACAGGGAGTTGGAGGACACAAGGCTGGGAGGAGTGGCTGATACCCCAGAGGGCTGTGCAGCCCTTGAGAGGGACCTTGACAGGCTGGAGAAATGGGCAGAGAGGAACTGTCTGAAATTCAACAAAGGCAAGTGCAGGGTCCTGCTGCTGGGGAGGAATAACCCCGGGCACCAGCACAGGCTGGGAATGACCTGCTGGGAAACAGATCTGGGGAGAAGGACCTGGGGATCCTGGTGGACACAAAGCTGTCCATGAGCCAGCAGGGTGTCCTGATCGCCAAGAAGGCCAAGATGTCCTGGAGACCATTAGGAAGAGCATTGCCAGCAGATCCGGGAGAGGATCCTGCCCCCTTGCTCAGCCCTGGTGAGGCCTCACCTGGAGTGATGTGTCCAGTTCTGGGGTTCTCAGTAAAAGGGAGACATGGAGCTCCTGGAGCGGGTCCAGTGGAGGCCAACAAAGATGATGAAGGGACTGGAACATCTGTCTCGTGAGGAAAGGCTGAGGGAGCTGGGGCTGTTTGGCCTCCAGAAGGGATGCCTGAGAGGGGACCACATCAATGTCTGTCCCTGTCTGCAGGGAGGTGTCAGAGGATGGACCAGGCTCTGCTTGGTGGTGCCCACAACGGGACAAGAGTCAGTGGGCAGAAACAGATGCACAGGAAGTTCCACCTGAACATGAGAAAGAACTTCTCCACTGTGCAAATGACTGCACATTGGAACAGGTTGCCCAGAGTGGTCATGGAATCTCCTTCACTGGAGATATTCCAAAACCATCTGGACACAATTCTGTGTCCTGTGCTCTAGGATGACTCTGCTTGAACAGAGAGATTGGACCAGCTGACCCACTGTGTCCCCTTCCAACCTGAGCCATTCTGTGATTTTGTGACCTAACTTTAGTTCTGGCTTTACATTTTAAATGCTGATTTTCTGTTGGGCTACTTTACCTCTATTTACTTCTGTTTTCTCTGCTACTCTCTTCTTGTCTTCTCTGCTTACAACATTTTCTGCTTTTGGTATTTATAGAGCATACATCCCAAAGCAAAGGCCCCTATATCAGTAATAAGTACTAGCACTACAAACAATCATTAATTGGATTCTGCAGAAAAACTGTCTAACCTAGAAAGTTCAAGTCAATTCCTACTCCTCCTTTTCCTTCATCTCTCATTAATCTCTTTTGCACAAACATTTTAAAACACTTTTTTTTTGGTGTTCAAGAAAAGAGTTTTAATTGAAAACTTCCCTCTTTACCTGTGTATGAATTATGGGACTATAAAATGGAGTGAATCAGGAGAGGGGGGCAGACAAGACGATCAATGGAACTGCACTGACTACACATCTCAGTAACACTTCCTGAAAATCACTTGCTCAGTCTATAGATTTTTCTTTTCTTCCTCCTCTTTCAGTCTGTAAAAGTCTTATTTTGGTCTCTACAAGTCATTACAAGTCTAGTCATGTCTTGTGCAATACAATGAAGGTGCAGCCCAGCTTTGTATCAGTAAATATCCAGTGATGTTCTGTCCATATCAGTAATAATTTAAAGTTGTCACTTAATAGAGGTAGGAAATATTCCACAGCAACACTGTTTACATTTATAAGCAGTTAGTGGGCAGTGATATTTTAATTGCTTTTCCTCAAACAGTTCCCCTGCCAGATGACAGAAACAAATTGTAAGCTGTATGGTCACTGTTACATTATTAGCAAATATTTGCCAGGACAAGGTAAGTAGATTTTTTCCCAAGAGTTAAGACTGTGAAGACCAACTGAAGGTCCACATTGTACTCACTGCACCTTCGTCCAAGACACTTGCAAGAAACATGAAGTCTGGAGATTAAAATAATAAGAAATTATAAAAAGAAGTATTTAGGATCAACAAATACATTAGTTATTCCATAGAAAACCAGTTATTAATATACTTTCTCCATGACTGACAAAAATTAAACAAACACATAAGTATAACATCCATTTAAAGATTGTTCAAGAACGTAATGAATATGATGGTGACAGAGTTGTAGTATGTTTAAGATTTCATTTTTCCTGAATGCTAGTCCATGGTACACTAAGGCACCCTTCTTATATCTATGCTTCTACAGTAAAGTGAGGGTTGTCCAGTAAAAGGGGTGTTTAGTTGTACATGCATTTGCTGGATCACAAGATGTTCCCGCTGTCACCATCTTCTTTCCTTTTTTTGAAGAGAGGAATCCTGCCATATGCAGATTCGAGGTTTTCTTTTTTAAATATCGATGAATATGTTTAAAACACTGTAGCACACTAAATCTTCTGGATGCAGGACCTGTGAGGAACTCAACCCTCACTCCTTACAAATCCTGCATCCAGAATTCATCCTGTAGAGGCTTAGTGTACTTAAGACTAAAAGAAATCTAAATATTCCTTTTCAAAATAGAAATTTATCAGGATTTTCAAAGCCTGTGATAAATTTCCTGTACAATGTATTTAAAGAAATGCTAATCTAGTGGAGAGAGAGAAGTGTGTGAGAGGAAAAAATTTGTCATAGACATCACTTGTTAGAAGAAGTCACCAAATTTTAAAACCCATTGTGCTGTTTGTAGGCTAAAGAAGTAACATTTTTCTTTAAACAATCTAACTAATTGTCTTTGGTAATTAATGATTCCACTATAAAATCTCAGCAAGGTATATTATAAAGGACTATCTAAAAGATGTAGTTAGGTTACACTTAACAAGATACTTGCAAGAAGCATAATTAGGTAACATCAGCCATAGGAAATAAAGTTTGTGATCCTCTCATCATCATTAGAGCACCTAAACAGAGACAAACTGTCACAGAAATTCAGAAATGTTTCAGGACAGAAGTACCAGAGAAAGTGCACATATGAGGAAGAAGCAAAAGGAAAAATGCAGAGCGGTGAACAATTGGTTCATTAAAAAATGCCAAAAAAAAACCGTTAGAAAGGGCAGGAGTCACTGGGAAAGAGGTTATAAAAATTCATTCAGCTTTGAGGTTTGCTGTTTAACTTAGCCTTCTTAATTTTGATCATCTACCAAAATCTATCATGCCATGCTGCTACCAACAATAAATTTCATTTTAATTATGTTGGAGACTCATTTATATGTAGATGCTGGCCATCAGATGCATAAACCCAATGAAAGAGATTCATCAAACATCTGCCTCCGAAATTTAACAGACAGTCAGGTCTGCTTAATGTATAGCATTGTCCAACTACCTGTTCTTTCCACCAGATATTATTTGACCCTTTTTCCCAAGAAAAATAAAAGCATAAGGGGGAACTATACCACCTTCTCCTTTGTATGATTATTACATACAATTTGTAAAGATAAAATATAAAAGATTCCCCAGCTGAAGAAAGAGCTGAGGGCAAAACGTTGTAAATAAACTCTTGTATTATTGATTTGGAACTAGAAACACAACACTGAGTGTCACACCAAGGGAGTGATTCATGTACTTACACACAAGCATCAGGTGCCATTTTAAATGCCCAAGTGGATACAAGACAGTTACAACACAGAGCCTGATTTCCTGCTCCTCTGCAGCAGCAGCAGGTGAAGGTGTGGGGTATCCTTGGGCATCTAAACTGACACTAGATTTGCAATTTTAAGCACCATTTTAATTTGTGAAGTGACTTGCCTGTAAAAAAGCTGCTGCCTCGTATTACTGGTGGCAGGTTCACTTTCAATGACATTGTCTGCATTCAGAGCTATGCTGAAAAGACAGTTTTGGTCAAGATTCGGTTCTGTTTTAGCTTGAGTTACTTCAGGGAAGTATAATTTTATTTGCATTTTCACATTCTGCATCCACCAATACGACTGTAGAAATACCATAATGAAATGAAGGAGCTAGATCAGCCAAACATAACAGCTACAATTAACTCCACTAACAATGCTGAAAATCCTAAGCTTTCTATGAACAAACTGAGTGCCAAGAAATATACCTCCTATAGGATGAAAAATATGACTTTGATTATTTATTTGAATCACCTGGCTTTTCTATTTGGGGTTTTTGGG
>VZRJ01006767.1:0-49097 GCA_013397565.1 Ptilonorhynchus violaceus | reverse complement strand
CCCAAAACTCTACAATGCATCTTGCAGCAGGGATGGATACACTCAAAAGCAATGGTATTATCCAACTCCTCAGCCCCTCTGCTGTGGAATCATTCCTTCCTGCAAAGCCACAGGATGGGAACACACCTGCAACAGGTCAGACAACACAGAGGATGCAAGAGGGCAAGGCTCTCATGGGAGAGGGGAACACATTCCTTGGCACGTGTCAGATGCAGCCCTGGATGGCAGCTGTGCCTGGCACATGGAAACGAGGAGCGAGAGAAAAGCTGTTGCACATAAAGTTGTCATCTCTCCTCCCAGGCTACTTCTGCCACATGTTGGTTTTCACAGCATTTCTGTTGCCTCCCAACAATTGCATGCATAGCATCTATTCCACTATGTATAAAACCAGATCAGTATCTTTAGTTTATGCTGTAAAGCTTAAAATTTCAGGAAGATCCCCCTGGAGCAAATGCTGATCTGTGTAGTTTGTTACTGATTATGTGACTGAGCAAGTGGAAATGCCTTCCCAGAGAAGTCTTTCTCCTTCCCTTTTATCAGGTGGAAAAAAAACGTTACTCCAATTCCAGCGCTTTCCTCCTCCTTTCCTATCTCTTAGCAGAGGTGGGTTGTTTGGTTTTTCTTTAATTCTTGAACCACACAACTCCTGAAAAAAAAATATAGTATGTTGAAAGGTGAGATGCAGCTAACAAAGTCTAGACATAGCAAAAGTGATCATCACAAGAACAGTCAAAATTAATTTAGTTTATAGAGCTCAATAAGGAAGGATGGGATTCAATTGTGAAATGAAACAGAGACCAAGATTTTGGCCAGGAAACTAAGAACACACTTTGAATGATAAAGAAGGAAGCTACCACAATCCAGGGACAACACTGTATGTCAAAACAGACAAACTTATGTAGCTTCCATATGCTTTGCTTTTTTTTTTTACATTTGGCTATAAAGCTCAGTAGTACAAGGGCCAACCTAAACTGATTTTTGAAAGAAATTCTTTGCACAGCAACATTTGACAATCAAACTTTTGTTGACAACCAAACTGTGGTTGCAAGGTTATTCAGCTTTACCTTAATTTTGTTCTTAAAATACATGTCCCACATAACTTGTTGAAGTTTAGCTTACTCTAAAAGGAAAAAAAGAGAGAAGCTAAATAAAACACATACCTATATCTTTTGACAAATGTTTTACAGATTATTTGTTTACTTATTTATAAATGCATTTCTTCCTTTTTTTCTATCAAATAAAAAAATCCTCTTATTTTAAGAAGACTGCTTATGAGAAGAGAGGAAAACAAAATAGTGTCTGTGAAATACAAAACCTGATAAAGTATGGTGCCAGAGTTTCTGTCATACACTTGCAGTGTCAGAGTCTCAAGCATCTTGAAATGCAGAGTTCAAAGCATTTCAAATGATAGTCAGCTTTTTAGAGTCTCATGGCTGTGCCCCACTTACAGCTCAACTTTGAACATGGAAGTAGAGAACAGGCAAATGTGAGCTATCTGTGCAACAGTGAATTTTAGTTAAAGTTGCCCTCAGAGACTCCTATCCACCTACATTCATAAAATACACCATCTCAGGTTGTGATTGCCTCTGTGATGTTCTTACCTCTGTCTGTCCCCTTGTCCTGAGCATCTGGGCCCTATCTGTCTTCCCTACAGCCTCCTGAGAAACTATCTCAGATAGCAGTGATGTGTGCATAACAAGATTAGATGAGATAGCAAGGGGTTAGTCATACTTCCCTCCTTCAAAGAACTATCATTGCTCTCAGAATTAAATCATACTTAATCTTTGGACTTGGGCAGAGTGATGGAATGAGATCAGGGTTCAGAAGCAGAGGCAATGGTATTGGAGAATTCAGGTACAGGCAGAGTCCTGGAGGCAGCTGCCACTCAAAGGTAAAAAAGGAAAAGAGATGTGTCTCTTTGCAATTGATATGTTCTTATTAATAAATTCCTGTACACTGATGAAAACCCATTATTAATTAATACACAGGTTTCTGCAGTGTGACTTACAGGAAGTGGGCACCAGGTTTCAATACTACTCAAACTTTTTCAGACAATCAAAATCCAGGAAAAGTAACACAAACTCTTATACATACACACTTTATAGGGGAGCAGGTGTACAGAAGTCCTGTCTCCTGGTAAGCTAAAGAGATTGGGGAACAGTAAAACTATTTTCTTTTATTCAAACAAGTATAGCTATCATTTTTGTTCACCTACATTTGCTTTATTTTGACCTCAAAAACACACCACTTCCTAGAATCAGTGGATTTGAGTGTCTTGTGCTGGCTGTTACAGATATCATATATCATTTTTAGGCAGATTAAATAGGGCCTTTAATGAAAGACACAAGGCCATGGTACTCCTTCCAAACCATCAGTGATAAAACAGCTTGCACTGTGTGCTTTTTTTCTTTTTTCTTCTAATTAGAAGTCCTGTTTACTTCCATGTCTATTTATTCTGAACGTGCTTCATATTTGCCAATCACTCCCTGACTCTTGTAGGGGAACAAGAACAGTTTATAATCTTACCTCTACAGAGTTCCAGTAATCCTTTTAAAGCAATTCATAAAACACTGCTACTCCATAAAATAAAGCACACTTAAGAATTATAATAGTCTTATTGAAATCCTTTTCTTGAGGCCACAAATTGAATGCTAGTATGGAAACCCCGTCCAGTTAAGCAGAATAATGTGAGAAACAGCCCCTGAGCCTTTGACCCTTGAGTTTTGACACCTTATTTTCTGTCCCCATGTCCTTGAGGAAGGGGACTGACAGTATCCGAGTGGGTGCCTGGCCATAGCCGACTCACTTCAGCAGCTTTTTAAACTGAGCAGACAATAGAGAAAACTGTTTTGAGCTAAATACAGGTGGAGAGCTACCTCCTGGAGTGAACTGAGGAGCCCAAACTGAGCATGTGTCCCACCAAGGGACTGCCAGCTGCTTGGCATGAAGATGACAAGAGGAAATAGAACAGGGAGAAGGAGAAGTCAGTACTTTCTGGCAATCAAATGGGGTAAGAGGAAGAAAGAGTTGGAAAAGACTATTATACTTAATTTGAGAGTCTGCTCTCAGTGAAACATGCTTCCTCTGACCAGCAGTGTTACAAACTGCATTGATGTTGTGGGTGTGAGGGTAGATTTTTTGGTTTGTGATGATTGGCTTCTCAAACATGAGGAAAGCGAATGAGTCTAGGTCTAGGACAATCCTCTAGAGTATTTTTCAACTGTAAAGAAACTTCTGAAGAAATTTTAATTAAATTCTTCCTAAGCTTTGTCGGGGGGCGTTCATATATTTGTTTATTTAGGCTTGCTTACCAGATAGCTAATTGCAAATGCTTAATACCATAATTCTAAAGACAATCCACTCTTCACCGATACTGCTTAGCTCTGAGAAGTGCTACAAGTGGATACTGTAATATTTTAATTACAACATTAATTGTAATTATATTTACAACTATTGGAACCTACACCAGCTTCAAAAGGGAGTGTCAAACTCCAGACAAAAAGAGTGGCTTCCACACAGCAATTTTCATTGTATCTGCTTTCTGCTTGCTCATTATCCCTTCTGTTCTTCAACTCCACACCCCTCAAAATTTGTCCTCATTCTTTCTCCTTTGTTTACTGGTCTGCTTGTCACATTCATTTCTCAAGATGTTCATCTAACCCATCTATCAGTCACAGACACACATTCACATTCCCTCTCCCTTCTGTTTTTGTCCATTCTGCTAAAACTCTTGGATGTCCTTTCTAGGAGTCCAAAGATGTCACACCTTAAGCTTAGGTCTAATGCATACTGGAGAGATTGGTTTTCAGATGAAGAATAAAGGAATATAACTCAGTATCCATGATCATAAAAAGAAAAAAAAAAAAAAAAAAAGAAAAGATGGAACAGCTTGCAGATATTTTAGAGAAACTGTGTAAAAGCCAGGAATAACATCAAGAAAACTTCACTGAAAATGGTTTAAGAGAGAACTCCTGCCAAATTCTTTCTGCTGAAAATAAATTCCTAACTGCAAAAATTTTTACATGCTCTATTTCTGACTGCACATAGACTCATGCTTTATTTACCAAATTAATGTTTATAGCGCAAGGCAAGAGTATTCTCAATTTACATGACTGTAATTTGGCTATCTTCAATGAAATTAGAAGTGTTCACATGAGAGTTTAAAAAATGCCTAAATTTTAAAACTAAGTCAGTATACAAGTCCTTTCATTTTTTAATTGCTTACCCACATAGAATTATGAGGGGAAGAAAATAAGGCAAGTGCTTTTTTTGCCTCGTATCATCTCCAGTTCTTTCAAATCTTTCTGCTGATGGTAGATTTTGACAGACAACATCAAGCTGCCTGAGTCACGTCACAGTATTGCTAAGTGGTAATTTTCTCATTTCAAAAATTTTAAATTTTAAGGGTCATTGTTAACCACAAAATCGTGTTGAGGTTATTTGCTAAGAAAAAGCCAACATCCTAATAATGTTACTCCTTTCATCCCATACAAATCCAACATCCGTTTTCCTCACAGAACATAGCTTGAGGTATAAATAGTATTTATAAATATATGCATAAAGAAGGGTCTATAAAGCTCCCATTCACCAAAGAACAGAATGAGGTATAGACTAAAATAAGAACTTCTTTTTTTACGTAGCATGTATGAAAAGGGTATAAAATGAGAGATATGTAGCCTGATTAAGGGCTTTGTTAGGATTAAAGCCTCAACATCAAGCCTTTTTTTGTAGGAAATTGTACAACTGAGACTTTCTAAAATATACAGTTTATATTTCTACTGAAAAATTGAAGTGCAAGAACAAGTGAGAGCAAGGCAATGACAGTTCTGTGTGCCTATTGCCAGGCAGTACATGCAGTCTACAAGAATGTTCTTTGCAAATATGTGATGGTGACACCTTTCATCCCAAAGTGTTTCAATAATCATGAGTTAGCAGTGTAAAGGAAATATTTCCAGACTGGATGTTAGGAGAAAAAAACAGAACAAAAGTAAAGTATGCACAACAGTGAGTGGAGGAGAAAATTGAATCAGAAAGCAGGACATTTTCTTATAAACCTAAACATGCTGGTAAGCAGCTGGGACAATAGGACCAACACAGGCTAAGATGTAAAGAAAGTGTAGAAATTAGAAGATAAAATAAAATTTATCTTTGTGCTCTTCTGCTTGTAGAACTTCCTTTTCTGGGAAGAATTTCCAGTTCCAAAGTTCCCAAAACCGTTCAGGAGAGTGGCAGTGTCTCAGTGGTGCAAAACACAAAGGGATTTACTTTAACAAAATGACATGAGTTATTACCACCACATGAGCAAATTCCAATCTACAGCTCTTGCAAATCTTGCATATGCCTTGTGAGCATTTCAAGACCGCTGCCTTCCCTGGGCCAGGTTGTATGACAGCTAATTTGGTCATGTTCAACAATAATCCACACTGCTATATTTAGGAGGAAGAAAACAGAGGTGACTCAGGCACATAGCACTGGCAGTGCTGGGATCTTTCCTACTTGTCCTCTAACTCTTGGCAAGGTGGGATCTCAGTTTAGAGCCCACAGAATCAAGTCCTACGCAACAGAGCCTGTCCTGAACACCCCTCCATAAGAGATATTCTTCCTACAACCCAGTGTACCAGTTTTATTACAGAAAAGTAAACATAAAGACAGTGTTATCTCCTAAGATTTGACCCATGGGACTTGCACTCTAAAACTCAACTCACATGAAGCAAACTAAATTTGCAGGCACTCTGCCTAGCCTCTATTAAGTTACTTTGCTTGTTAAGAAATAGACTGATTACTTGTTTTCAGCTTCTGCTTTGACTTTGTCATCATGTCCTCATTATCATATTCAATTAATTAGCATATAAAGGTAATATTCCAGCATGCACACCTCCCTTAGAAACATTATTGACTTCTACTAAATGAGGTAGACTTGCAACAGAATAGGGGGATTAAAAAAAGAAGATTTAGGGGCTTGTATGCATACAAAATGGCACATCTCTTAGGAAAAGCATATTATAGTAAAATTATACTAGTTTCCTATGAGAAGACCAGAAAGAAAAGAGCAAAAGAGAGAAAAAAACTCAAGAACAGGTAAAACTGGGGGGAAAACTGCATACCTACTGAAAAGTGCACTCATTTTTGCTTTACCTTGACCTCATTATGAATAAAAAGAGGAGGGGAATAGAAAATGAGCATGTATTAAAACCATATATTCTATTTCCCTGTCTCAAAGAAACAAACAAGTGTTTTGTCACAATTTTGGGAGATATTAGGGAATTAATTGCTGTATTAATTTTAATCAAAGGTCTCGAATCTATTCATGGGGGGGGAAACAGACAGTAAAAACAAAAATCACTGTATTAGTTATAAAAATAGGCCAAATTAGATAGGTTGTACCTATAGCTTCTCTAGCTTGGTGCAAAAGCTCTAGATGCTTTTGAAAAAAATGGCATTATCATTTCCATTTTCCGCATTTTGGTTTTCTCTGTGAAATGGTTTCAAAGCACGTGATTTGGAAACTCTCCATATTAAAAAAAAAAAAAGCTGCAAGATGCACTCTGGAAGCATCCCTAGCATACTTCATTTAGTCCATGAAACCTTAACATCACTCACAAAAAACTAAAAACAAACAAGTAAGCAAATATATAAATATACAAGTGGTTGGTGTGGATGTTGGGTCCCCAGCATCACTGACAAACTGTTTCTAAAGATCGTGTCCTAATAATGCATAGTACTTAGCAATATATTTAGAATAAAACAGAATATTTTTAGTTGGAAGATACCTCTAATCATGTAGTCCAAGTGCCTGTCCACTTCAGGGTGACCAGAAGTTGAAGCATGCTTTTAAGGGCGTTGCCCAAACACCCCAAACACTGGCAGGCTTGGGGCATCAAAGAAATAAAGTGCTGATCATCCTGAAAAACGTGAAGGGAAGTGCATTGGCACAAATCTTAGACACTCATATAAACCCAACAGGCTTTGCGGGGTGATGTTCAGTACTTGTTCTTGCCAACCTCTGGGTTCAAAAGTCTCCAGTTTTCTGTGGTTTAGGTTTTGTCATGATAGTTTACAGTGCTGTTTTGCACAGTAGGTGACTAAGTTGCTTTCCTCCAGGTTGGTGTCCTCGTTCCGGTGGTAAAGGGGATGGTTTTGGTTTTCATCAGTAAACAGTCTCACCCCTTTTTCTTACATATTTTTCAAATTAAGTAAAATATATATGATGCCACATTTTCACATTAAGCACTTCCAAATCTCATTAACTGCAGCTTAATAAATGTAATCCTGCTATTGGTACTATTTGCTTTCAGGGAGGTAAAAAATTATATGTTTCTAATGCAGACAAATTGCTTTTGGATACAGCATATGACCCAGCATACTCAGGATACAGAGTAATCACTAAAAAGCTATTTGCTCTGCTTTTCCCTACCATCTTTTACCAGAATATCAATGCTGTACTGGAAGTAATATAAATACAGCACAACACATTGATCTCATTGGGGTTGCTGCTGTAAGGAGGTTATACATATATTTCCTACAGCCTCTTCTAAAATGCCTTTTCTCACTCCTCCCCTGTCAGAAGACCTTGTTTCAACATTGTTACCAGAATTATCACTACATTAAGCTTTGTCTGCTATTAAAAATACATTTCCAATTCCTCGGTTGGGAAAGTATTCAAAACTTCAGTAGCTCACATAACAGAGTTCAACTGTTCAGAAGCAGAAAAACATTGTACACACTCATATAAGACATTAGGACAACTACAAATATTTCTCTTCACAGCACATTCCCTGAACTGAAGCACTAAATTCCACTTATACTGAAACCCATTTATTATATGCTCCACTCAGTTGCAGGTGCATTTATTACATTAATATTAATGGCAAAATTGATTTTACTGGTAAACCCCTCTCTTGGGCAGATCCATCACTAAGGAAAGTTCTTGTCCAACAACTCTGAGAAGCTCTGGTCCTATCTGAGCTACCAGATGCCAAATCAGTGCACAGACCCCAAACACGTCAGAAGCCATGCTCATCTATAATAGCTGAAAGGTGTGTTTGGGACAGATCAACAAAACCCTGTATTGGACCAGCTGAGTATCCACAGCTTGGATGTACATGAATATTCATCCTCACTACACACACACGCACGATGTTTTGCAGGAGCAGCAGCTTCTGCAACAGATGTGACAAAACCTGCAAAATAATAGTGAGAATGGAATTCCTGACTAGTCAGGAAAAAAAAAAAAAAAAAATCAGTTGGTAACTGTCAATAGAAAATAGTCACCAAGAAGCACCCTTTTATCAGTTAAAGGCTGTTGGTTTATCTGATTCATCATTGAACTTTGCTGTTCTGGTCTCACAGAGATTCACCTATTCGATTTTCACAAAAAAAGTTGTGAGTGGAATGAAAATTTCTGGATTTTATATATTTATTTATATATTTTAAAGTGGTCACTGATCACCTTCAGTGGAATGAATAAATTAATGAGTCATGACCCTGCACTGCACACTTGCTTTCTCTTCTAGCTAGGCTGCCTGTGCATGCTGTAGTTGCCTGATTCAAGACAAGTAGAACATCAGCTGAGTGAATTGATCACGTGAGGTCTGTCAGCCACTTTCGTTATTATTATTTGTCTTGACAACTGAACAAATCTTGTGAGTCAGGCCTCCAAATATATAGATTAAAAAAAAAAGGTCTACAACAATTTCAACCACCTTTTTCAACACTTTATAAGCTAGCAAGGACATTTGGCCCTTCTATTTGGAAGCACAGGTTACGCATTTACAGCCAACATGAAGAGAGATTTATCTTAGAAGGGACTCTTCCTTTGCAACCTATCATTTCTTACAATCCCATCCTGTTCATTTTCAGTATGATACTTCCTCCACCCTCTTCTTACTAACTTTGAATTTTATTTTCATCTGAAGATAACAGTTTTCTTAGGATTTACTTTCCAGTACTGACAGTTCTAGAAGAGTAAGGATATTTTATGCATTGGTTAGGCATAAAAAAAAATCCATGTTAGGCATTTGTTTGTAACTTGTTTGAATAGACAATGTTGCACTTCCAATCTTTTCTCTACCACAGCAAGGTTCTTTTTTCTTCTGAGAAGAAAAATAAAATCATGAGTTTCAAAATAGGCTCCAAGTTATGTTCTTGAAAATTATTCAGTTATCATTCTTTAAGACTTGCAAAGTAAATTTCTCCCTTATATACTTAAATTTGCTTATCAACATTAACACAAGCTGTACACTCCTAAATGCCTACTGCTAGTTGGTGGTAAATCAAGTTTGCATTTCACAACTGACATAAGTGTTCAGTTTTTCTGAAATAAAATTTAAAGCTATATTTTCACCGACAAGCATGCAAGGTTTTCACTTTATCTTAACCATGTGAAATTTGAAGTTATCTAAAACAACTTCATACGTCAAGGTGGCACAAGTTGGAGAACAAAGTGAATTGTTCCACAGGCACTAATTGCCTTACTTAGACTAAGCAATACAGTGCTTCACTACAGTGTTGTCTTGAAACACATTTCTATGCATTATGTTCAAGGTTTCTCTTAAATGTAGAGATTATAAGACAGAAAAAAAATCTTATTGTTAACTT
Organism: Ptilonorhynchus violaceus; assembly: GCA_013397565.1. NCBI lineage: Eukaryota > Metazoa > Chordata > Aves > Passeriformes > Ptilonorhynchidae > Ptilonorhynchus > Ptilonorhynchus violaceus. The sequence continues at coordinate 39,500 of VZRJ01006767.1, read as the reverse complement.
TTAAAACAAAGGACTGAGAATCTTTAATATGTTGTGATGCTAAGAATCAATATAGTATAATTGAGCTTTCAGTAGCAGAAAGTACACTTCAGTATATGACAAGATCTAGAAGACAGCTTATAAATGCTATTAGATAGGCAGAAATTCCCTTCTTAGATGTGTGTTCCAATCTGTCAAGAAGTTTCCGTACATCAAAATCAAGTAAATAAAAAATATCTTCCAAACAGCTTCAGACAGACTAGCTTAATAAAGCTAAGAAAGGAGAACACATACATGGAAATTAGTGGAATGCAATAAAATAATTTTGAAATAGTTTGTAGACTAATTTCCATGCCTCAGACTACTTCAATATTGTTCCTACCCAAAATAAAATTTTCTGATGAAAAACTCTAAATACTCAAAGGAAATATACACAGGCATTATTAAAACACTGGCAATATATATATATATAAACAAACTTTTTTTTTCAGTGATAGAATTTAATGATCAAACAAATATGGCCTTGACTCCAATAAAAAGACAGACTGTTCAAGAACACTTAATAAAACAGATGATACAGTTCTACTACCTGTCAAGGGACAAAAAGTGTTAATGACTGTTGTAAAACTAAAATGTAAAGTAACTGTGACACAGAATTGAGTCCTAACAGATTTTCACTTCTACATGGTTCAGTTCAAAGTAACTCTGAACCAGCATTAGACATGAAAATACAAATAAAAGTTACTCTAAAACACCCAACAAAGAACTGTTCAAATATCAGTAACAGATACAGTGAATAAGTAAATAAGTAATGCAAGAATCTTTCAAATATCTCTTTTAGCAAACTATTAAAAATTAATTCATCTGAAATGTAGCCTATTGAATGCTAGTGCCTGAAAATGGCAAATAAAACCGGCACCTTTGTTACTGAAATTTAACAGCATAACTTCTGACTAGGTGTTACTTTCTGTTATGAGGAATCTTAAGCTTTGGAGGCAAATCGTTCTCCAGTAAAGTTTAAAAAAAAAAGAAAGAAAAAAAAGAGGCAATGACTTTACTGTAACCACAGTTCTCGTACAGAAGTCACATCAGTTTCACCTATAGAAGAGCTGAACTTATTTCCCTACCTGAAACGCATTAAGAATCACCAACAAAGTGCTGAAATTGGATTCAAAAGGGCAACACCTTGAATGTACAAGAAAGTTTTCCTTTAACTAATTCTCAACTTAAGTTGATTTTTCTGTACAGGGCATGTTGTTCCTCTAGATAAGCAAATTATCAAAAAATTGTCAGCAGATGTAAAAGGCCACTGAGTAATATCTCTCTGATTCTAGAAAAAAACAACATCATAAGCTGAAATGGTCATGCAAGATCTATCTTCATGTCTCTATTTGTTAGCTATTCCAGTCTTTGTGATTTAGGAAGCCAAGCCTTAACATCTGATAAAACACAGCCCTTCTGTTATGACAACTTTACAAAGAAATAAACTTTTTAATAATCTAGGTACAGAAGTAGAAAATCAGTTAAAGTGGTGAGAATTGATAAATTCATAAGAGCTTGTGCAATTCATTGTTGAGAAAGTGCAGTTGGGTTAAAAAACAATGCTGGCTTTTTATTCTTTTTTTTTTCAGTCAAGTATTGAGCTGTCCTTCACAGCTTTCTCCGATTTGAATGCAGCTTGATGAATAAAAGAATTCTTAACTAAAGAAAAATGGGAATTACATTTGGATTTTATATTAATTGCACATATTAAAGCACAAAAATACAGCAAGTTTGTATTGTTATGTTTGTGTACTTAGATGGCTTGTAGAGCTTTTATTTTCTCAAGGAAATGGCTTTTCTACTTTTAGTGTCATTGTTATCAATTAAAATTTTGTCTGAGGCAGAAAATAAACCAAATTCTGTCTCCAGGCTAACTAGCTAAAAAACATTACTGTATACACGCTGCTGCCAGCTTTCATGGTTGTATCAAAAGCTGCAGTGTAAATGGTGTTTTCCTCAGAGATCACGGTCAGAGACTTCTGAGCTCCCACTTTCCCTGATGCGCAAAAGACAAAACCATCAGAGCAAAACTTTTGCAAAACATGAGAGTTTGAAAAGTCACATCAACTTCCAGTGCTTGGGGGTCAGTAACGCTCATGTGAAGCTTTATGAAAAGGGTAGTTTTGGAAAGAGAAATCATTCCCTTTAGGAAAATACAGTATTATGTATCAGCTAAACAAACTCCCCGTGCAGATGAACCACTTACCAGTTTCTTCCTCGCCTTGTATTATTGTAAAACACAGCTGTAACTGAATGGTTTGATACAAGGTTCCTGTTAAACCATCTGAAAGCATCCCTTGGCCTTCCTAGATGTCAAGCATCATCACAGTCATCTTTGTTGTTTCTCTTTGCGAGTATATGTTTAAGTTCCATCTACAATGCAAACTTAACCCAAGTAATTGGAACAGAGTTAATTTGTCTCGTTGTCAGCCTAACACCTCCTTCCTCACTCTGTGCTCCTGATTTCGTGGCTCAGTTATGCCTCTCACTTATGCCTGCTACTGAATGGTGCTTCCTCAGCCCAGAATCCTGGTGTGCAAACACAGCCAATGTTTACTGCACTTGACTTACCAGGCAGTCTTTAACTGATAAAATGATCATTCAGACTTATTTTGCAATTGAGAAGAAATGATTTTTGTTAATTGTATTGGAAGACATTTCAAAGACCCATGAATAAGAGAGAAAAATTAATGTAATCTGCATTCTCAGCAACACTTGATTTCTTAGAAAAATTTCCCCTAGTGTTATCTCTACTTAAATAATTACTTATATCTATATTTATTTATTTAGATATATTTATTTATGTATTTATGAACTAATCTAGAGTACAAGAAATCACTACTCCTTATTTCCTTCTCAAAGGTATTGCTACAGTCCTGGAGCTAAAGTCCATGTTCGAGGTTTCTCATTAATACATCCTTAGATGTTTCATAATGCACCATGTATTTTAGATATTTGTGCTCATTTAAAGCAGAGAGAGGGAGGTGTTCATTGCTGTTTCAAAGGAATAATTTTCAATTCAGTTCTATTGCAGCGAATTATTGGACTATGGTTGGAGTGGTTTGAAGGTTTGCTAGGAATATTTCTCTCAGTTCTAACTGAAAAGAAGATGTGGAAAACTTCTGGGTTTTTTGGTCCAGTCCTCACAAGGCCTGTATGTAAAATACTAAATACATAACACGTGTGTCTATAAGGCTCTGACTATCCTTCCTCAGGATGCCCCTGCTCGTTTTTTTGCATAATGTGCTCTATGCTTTACTTAAGTTTGATTTCATCCCTCTTAAATGTTAGTTTTCTTGATCAAGATTCTTTAATCTTCAACCTTATAATTCTCTTTCAGTCTTGAGTAATGTGTTTACTGTTTACTAAACTTGATGGATTTCTTTTTCCTGACTTCAGAGATGTGTAGGGATGTCAGCTTTTTCAGTACTGTCAGAGTTGCCAGGTACCTCCAACACAACGAAAAATGTTTGCACTTTAGATGTGTTTATATACATACTTTTAATGTAATATTTCACACTAGATGTCAAAAATGACCATGTACATAATACCTTTGAAACTGAGTGTAAGAATATAAAATCATGATGGTGTGGGTCTACCATAATTAAAATTTTCCATCTCTCAGATCCATCAGAAGAACATACTCAAATTATCATTCATCATTTTGTGGTGTAATTTTGGGAAAAAAGTATATAAATCATCCTAAAAAAATCAGGATTATATAATCTTATTTCCATTAAGTGGCTTATTTGCTTTCAGTGGAATTCAACAGCATTTAGGGTATCAGCACCAGCTACCTGAACCCAGCCTTCCAAAAAATTACCAAACTGGTAATCACATGGCAGTCAGCACTATTAAGAGGTTTGTGAAAGGGACAATTTAATTTTTTTAGAAATTCTACTATAATAACTCAAACACAAAAATAAAAACTACTGATAGTATAGACCCTGTCTCAAAATGATAACACTCAAGTGGCAGAACTGGGTTAGAAACCTAGAGTTTGCTTAGGAAAAAATAATCACACCTCAGCTATCTCTTTGTCGACTCTGAGATTCATATTTTAAACAAGAATTACTATTTCTTAACTGACGTAGTGCTTATAAACAGTGTACAAAGTATGCATGAACAACAGTGAAACGAAAAGGAACAAAATACTCTATGCCACCACATCTCTTTCCTCTCCTTTGCACATCACACAGAAATAATATATTTATTAGAGAACTTTAGGAAACACCATAACTTGATTTTCAAATCCTTTAAAGACTTTTGAAATGCCTAGTTCTAAATCACATGGATATTATTCTGTTAGCTGATATGAACGCAAGTGGAAAATGTAATATTTTTTGGTGGCTGGTTTCATCATATTCTGCTGTATGGAAACTGTGGGAGTGTGTCATTTCCAGATGTGTTTACAGTGTCTTCAAGACATGAAGATAACCTTAAACATCATAGATAGATATGTTTATTGAGTGAACCAGATTAATTTTAATTCTTCAGTAGCAACAGTGCTAAATTCTCAATTGTTCCTTAGAGTAGAGGTCTTGATTAAAGGACTTGGTTTTCTTGAATTGAAAGTGTGACTGCATTCAGTCTGTTTCTTTGAAACATCCAATTTTCACTGATCCCAGAAAAAAGTATTTTTCTAGCCACTGCTTATTCTCCAGATGCCTTCCAATTTCTCTTTCCTCTGTACTTGAGCAGCTTTTTTATTTGCACAAGTACCTATGCACACATTAATTCCTGAACTCCCAATTTTACTCCTCTGTTCCTACTCTCTCATTTTATCTAGTCCATTTGACAGAGTGGAAAATTTTCTCCTCCAACTTTTTATCTTCCTTGAACACCTTCCTGGGTGTTCTTTTAGATGATTAAATTACTTCTCCTTCTTCCCCATAAGTGTTCTCATCTTTTTTTTTTTTTTTTAACATATCTCATTCACTTTGAAAACTGTATCAACATAAGTCCTACTCACAAATACATTTTCATTGTTAATCTGCCTTCTAATATTGCTTTTCTTTTTGCCCTTACTTGCTACTTTTACCAAGAACAACAAGTCTAATATACTAAATCAACATATTCTTTCCTTCTTACACAACTTTGATAAATCCGAGTGAGTTACCTTCTTTTGTATTTTCAAGCTACCAACTGCATATCTTCACGTATATTGTTCACATTTTAGTGAAAAACTCACGTATTTGCACGGAAGAGGTGGTTTTAACTCTAGTTTCTACATCTCTGTACCCTTGTTTTCTTCTGTTTTTGCAGTGTCAAAACAATGCAAGTAATCAATAAGTACATGGCTGTTTCTTGTTTCAGGCTTTGCTCGGAGCTGAGAGATTCATGCTGCAGCTTCTGCTCTTTGCCTGAATGTCTGTGGGTGGAAATGGAAGAAGGCAGAGAAAGCTATGTGTGCATTAAATAGGCCACATGATGTACTGTATATATCCTGTGTATAGCACAGGATAACCCTCGTTTGTGCCTAAACAAGAGCCTAACCAATGTACATTACTGGAATTAGTTCTTCTTCTTTGCACGCTAAATATGTACCATATTTAAGGGAAAACCCAAGTCGTGTAACAAGTGTACACTAAATTACACTAATTCAGCACACAGTGGACACTTTAAATTGAGTATATAGCAACTTCCACTGATTTGATATCCTGTCAGGCTGTTAGGAATGGCAGAAGTATACATTAAGCAGGGAAGTGTCTGATTTATGTTACTCTTTCCTGTTGTTTGCCTTTGCTGGTGTATCCATTTCTCAGACCTACTGAATGCTAAACAAATATAAGCTGTATTTCTATATGTGTCCATTTTTATGATCAGCTGAAGCCATCATTTATGTAATGGCTGAATTTGACTTGGAAGCTTTCAAGGGAATTGCAACCTATTCCATGAGGTAACTGGACAAAACTATCAGTGCTTTGAGCTTCAGGATTCAATGTCGTTATTACTTATTCTAACTACTTCCAACTATTTTTACTACAAATCCCTAATTTTTACATGTAGCCTACTTGAAGGCCTATCATTTTTTTAAAAAAAGTGGTAGCATTACAAAATTGTGGTCAACTATTTATTCTGATATGCTTACTGTATGGTCTGAGAAGACATTCTGGAATGGTGATATTTATCACTAAAGTGATGACAGTTTCATTAAGTCTTTAGTACTTTAGGCTATGTGTAACCTTTTTGGTAGAACTTCCATATAATTAGCCAACAGTCACAAAGTTATTACCATTTCCACTGCTGTCCCATCATATTCTACAGGCAGAACAGGCACATTTTTCAATTCAAATGAACATTACATGATGATCTTTCATTGCCAAAACTCTTAAATCAGATATTTATCTCATTCTGTTTTCCTTTTTCTATACTAACCTTTGGGGTGATTTTAGCATCTTTGAACTCACATTTTTGCAAGTAATAAAAACACAAGTGTCTCTTCCACTGTCAAAACACTGCACTGCATTTTATTTTTGTTCACTGCTTAAGAGCTTCATATTTTCTTATTTTTAACTAAGTAGGAAGAACCCCCTTAACCAAAGCATCCTGAGTTAGAATTCAAGAATAAAGAAGCAATATGACCAGTTCCAAACAAATATACCAGCACGGGGGGAAAAAAAAAAAACAAACAAAAAACCAAAAAAAACCAGAACATTCAGAAAATGTTTCTGAATATTTCACTCGGTCCTGTATCTGTGACATCACCTTCCCATATCCTGTCAAAATGCTGTACCCAAAACTCTACCAAAAACTATGAGCAACCCAGAGAATCACAGAAAATAATGTTTGCAGAGATGGGTTGCACAACACAGAAAAGTCAGAATCCATGCAACGGTCAAGCCTATTACCATAACAAAGACACAACCTACCAAGTTTATTTGCAAAAAAAGAAAAAAAAATCTAATTAAGGCTAATTTCACCTTACAAATATTAGGAATTCTCTGCCTGGGAATATCAGGCATTTCAGCTGAAGACAACATGAAAAAAAGAAAAGGAAACATCACAACCAGAATATTTTGAAATATTTTCAGTAATATTTTCTAGCAAAACCAAAACTTGCCACTATGCTCACAAGCCCTTGACTCATGTCCTTCATTTTAGACACTCACTGTATAAATGGGATTACACTGCAGTTTGGTAGAGGTAGTTGAAAAGGCAGAGTCAAACCACAGCAAGACATCTGAACAATATGTATCGTATCCTTTTCATTTCAGGTGTTTACTTAATGGAAGTCCTGACAATTGAGTTTATCCAGCTTATGGAGAGTGTTTTAATTTATATTAAGATGACACACAAGAAAAGTATGGGGAAGAAATGGATTTCTCTTGAAGTAACTGAACAACTGGAAATTGAAGTTTCATGGGAAATCAATGAAATTTCAAGTCTTCAGCAAACTTCTGCAGGAAGGCTGAGAAACTTACTTTTCAGAATTGTGTCTGCTATGTTCAATCTATATAGATTACTACAAAATAGGCCTGCAGTTTGGATCACTGTAGTGGGTATAGCTTTTGTATAAAATGCCTATGGAGAACTTTACTGTTAAAAGAAATCAGGATTTTACAGGCAATATAACATTCTGAAAAACTCTTGAAATTATTCCTTTCCTATGCTCTGAATAAGAGACACATGCATTCCCCTATTTGTCCAAACTTTTATCTTGAAGACATGTTACCTTACATTCCATGACAGAATCACTCTAATTCTATTGTTTTAGAAAGCTTAAGCAGTTCTTTGAAGAGAGTAAGTAAAAAAAAAAAAAAAAAAAGATTTACAGTAGTGGAACATGTACTGCATGAGTGTAAGAATGATACATGTACAACATCTGCTCTGTCCTCTCACCTCACATCATCCTTCTGTGACCCAATTCCTTCTCTCCTGTCTTATTTTGAGACAAGAACATTGTACCTTACATCTCATCCGTGCTGAACGTGGCATCATCTAAACCAAGGAGAGAAATACCTTCCCTCTCTATGGCAAAAGTATTACTTTGAATGTTTTTGTCTCAATGTAATAAATTCCCCCAACAAGATGAACAAAGTATGACTTCCTAACTTCTTTGATAGAGGCCAATGAAACTTCCACCTTGTTGCTGGATTTACAATAATACAATAACTAGTGCTCCATCTGCATTTTCAAACCAATCACTCCAGCCTTACTTCTCAAGTGGAGAAGGGAGGAAATGGAAGAAGGGTACCTAGAACAGATGAGTTTCATAAACTAAAGGAATATTTCTGAGGCTACCAAGTTACTACAATGACATGAATTGCTTGAATTTTGTTCATAGGTTGTAAAGGGAAGCTTTTATGACTTGAACTAAACAGGTCCACTCTACACTATCTACTGCCTTCTTTTCAACACAGACACCTTGGCCTTCATCACTAGAAATGTGTTTATAGTGCTACCCACAAAAATACAATGCTGTATTAGTGTGGACACAGAGTCCTGCTGAACAAAATACCGGCCAATTGAACCTATCCCACCTCCAAGATGTTTTCTATCATAAATTTAGCATTTGAAAACACCCTTCATAACAGCAATCCTGCTGTGGAAAGCAATTTTGTTAGTATTTGGAGTTGGCAATCTATGAAGAAATTCTGACAGTTTATATTCTGACTCTGACATGCTCTGAAAGATCTTTCTCTTTAAAAGCATTTTTCAATACAACGCCTAAGGAAACTTAAAAAAAAAAGTTAAACATTTCACAGTCTCTAATTTTCCCAAGAATTGGATTCAATTGAGCCTTAACAATTTTGTAAGGCACAATGGGGGGAAAACTACTTTATTCTGTAATTTTACAGGAAAGAGAAAACTTCAATGCCTCTAGTACTTCTGTTTCTGCTATGGGGATAACTTCTGTAATCCACTTTTTGTCATCTGAGAACAGCAAAAGGCTTTTTAAAAAGAAATCTTTTTTTGGTTTTTATTTTATTTTGCTAAGATAGCTAAAAAAAAAAAAGAGTTAGTCTTGCTCGGCTCTGTAGATTATGTAACAGTTTTATACAAAGTAGCTTTTAATATTTAGCAAGTCCTACATAATAGCTTTTAGTGCTTTTAAATGAGAGATTAGATATTGGTCTTTTTTACTGTCATTCCAACAGCATTTGTGATTTCTTATGTATGTCTGAATTGTGTCAACAGAATTAAGAGAGAGAACCTGCTATGTAGAGTGTGCTCTATTATAAAAAACATAGTGACCTTCAAAAGCTTGCTGTTTTATAAAAATGCTGCAAGAATTCCAGCAGCATATTTTCTATCTTGTTGCTTTTTAATGAGAGGCTCATATTTTATCAAACAAAATGTTAAAGCCTTTGTATATATTTGTGTATCCATTTAGTTTTGTCTGATGCGTTTGTATATAAATTTATTAATAAATGAATTTGAAAATGGATGGAATTTGGTTCAATTCCAATCCATATGATTTGCCAACTAACAGTCATTCTCAAGTATATTCATGACTGAATAGTTTAATACTATTAGAACTGGATTCTTTTGAGTGCAGACCTGTGCATAGAACAAGTCACAAGTAATTCAGAAAAAAACCCCCCACACACACACAAAAAAACATAGAAAAATCACACTCTCTTGTGATAAAAAGTAGATGAGCAATTTATTCTTTGATATGTTTGCCCCAAGATCTTCTCTGTACATCATTTTTTTTATGGTATTGGACCTTCAGACTGCTGAAATGTGGCAAAACTGTAACTTAAGTACCTGAAGCTGTTGACAACCATATTGCTTCCCTTTTATTTTACATGCATCGAGTCCTCAGACTTTATCAGATTCTGTACGATAACCAATGAAACATTCAAAGCTGTGACAGGCTACAGAAAGCTCTACAGAACCATTTACACGTCTAAGCCTGAAATACCTATGTTCTCATCTTCATTCCCTAGCCACACTTAATATAGGGAAAATTTCTTGGGAAGGTCTCCTTGCTGGTGCAGCTAGAAGCAGGTAGGGTTTAATGGTGCTGAGCAAATCGACACTAAACAGGATTCCTGAGACATGGCTTTGATTCTCTATGATGAGCCTTTTGATTCTCTATGATGAGGCTCTGAGCTCCTTTGCAGGGCCCACCTGAAGGGCAGCCAGCACGATGCCACTGCCTGCAAAACATTCCTTGAGGAGACAGAGACAGTGGTGCTCATCTTTTTCCCGAAATGACTCAGGGAAACCAGCCTTCTCTTACAGCCTGTACACTCAACTCTGTCACTTCCCACCAGTGTGTCCCTATCCTTAACTTACAGGGGATTTGTCTGTTTGAGGTTTTATTTTCTGTTCCTTGTTTTTAACAGTAATTAGAGAAGAATAAGATCTCAATCCTCTTCCTTCCAGGCGAGTACACCAAAACCCCATGTCTGTCACTCCCCTTGGATCTGCCATGATATTAGTTTCAAGTCATGCACAGCTCTTTTATTAGACTCCAATTCATAGACCACAAGTGATGCTGCCTGCAGAGATCCTGTTTCCTACATCAAAATCACAAAGCTAAGATCAGGATCTTATCTCTGTCACAGAAATTCCTATCCATATGCACTCCCACGGTGTTCAGACAACCCTGAACAACAAGAAGTCTGGCAAACACATGCCTCAATACTGTGCCATAAAGCAATACTGATTAATTTCTCCCTTGCCTTATTGCCTGCATGTCTCAAAGCCTTTTCTGCTGATCCAGGGTTTGTAGTGAAGAGAAGACCTCAATGCTAGTTCACACATTCAATTTTCACCCTGTATGACCAGTACTGACAAAAGGCACTCTCAGGACGGAGTAAACTGATCCTGAGTCATCCACAGATGGCTTCAGCTGCCAAACGTGTTGTTTCGGTAGGGCACCCCATAATCCTCACCTTTTAGCAACAACACCTATTAGCAGCTATCGTTTCAGAAAGCCATGATGATTTCCAAAACAAGTGGTTTCCCTCTGTTAAAAGCTGTTTGTAGTGGTTCCAGGAACAGGCTTTTTCACTTCTTGAGACTGTTCAAAAGCTATACTGCTTTTAAGAAGTTTATATGATAGTCACTGAATCATTCTGAGAGCAGCAGTCTTCAAGAATTCTTTATTAACTGTACTCCTCCTGAAGCTGGACACATGCCCGTTCCTTTGTAACGAAATCGAGTTGTTTCTGTCGCAGCAGGCAGTTCTCAGCAAGCTTTAGATGCTATTCCCCACCCTCACTATATGCTAGACAATTTAACATGTTTCTCTCACAGCGACTGTACACAGGGATAATAAATGACTAGCCATTCCAAATCCTGCCGTGCCTCTGGCATTTTCCTCTCGATGATCTCTATCTCTATCTCCTCTCGAGAGCACTATTAGCGCCAAATATACACCTGTGGCTAAAAGATAAAACAGCAAAGTACCTTCTTCTCTTGGAAGAATGCCTTGCAGCACAAGACTCATTAATCTCCCAACTATTTTGTTTGGGTGCTCCCAACCACACATTTAAGAACTACTCTACATTTCATCTGATACACAAAGCAACACTCAGTGTAAACTGGTTCTCTCTAGAACTGCCTCCTTCCCTTTCCAAATCTTTTGGAGCTGGAAGAGCTGTATCGTAAAACTTCCATTTAATCTTAATTGAACATCAACCAAGGTATGACAGAAGCACTATTTCCCTGAGATCACCAAGACCAACTTTTTCCAAGCTCCCATTTGAGAGAAGTGCCAAGTTATAAGTTTTTTGGTATAGTCAGGCAGTCCCAGAGCATCCCCGACCCCCCTCAGTACTGACAAACTACCAGGTATCAACTTTGCTACTTTCTTGGTACAGGGAATGCTCTTGCAGTTCGAGCATGCTGGGCAACATCTGCTGAAGCTGCTACTGCCTCTCTCATGTTCCACAATAACCTGCTTCCTGTGGAAAAGTTAATGCCAAACGGAGGGGAAAGAGGGAGAGATCAAAGGGGTGAAAATGGGCAAAATTTGTGCAGTGGGTTGAAGCTGAACACATGAGAAGACAGAAGAACAGGCAAGCAGATGAGCACCTGTTATTGGTCTCACCAATGCTGTTTATGTCTCTGCCAACTTGCTCAACCAATCTTCCCTCCACTCTGCAGGTTGACACCAAACCCAAACAGCAGCTGCAAAACAGGCATAAAAATTCTGGAATTCAAATCTCCAGATGATAACTCAATACAATGGCACAGTCCTGATTCTTCCTCTTGTCTATTTACTATGGCAAGCCTAGCAAGAAACCATTCTAAGCAGAGAAGCTTGCAGAGCAGAATCAAATAAAATTTAATGAACTAAGCTAGTTAGAAAAAACGGAGGGGTAAAGGTGACAGGCAGGAACTTGTGACAGAGATTAGAATCAATCAGAAAAAAACTGCTACCACTTGGAAAGCAGTTGAGAAAAACTAAGGTAGTTCAGTCACGTGAGGACTCTTCTGCTTCACCCTGCCTGGGGATAGGTTAAGGCTGCAAAATCCTTCACAGAACTTGTCAGTGTTCTTCATAGTTTGCTTTTACAATTCCAATATGCTTTCACAGTTCCAGGCTAAAAAATAGTGCCAGAACCGTGGCCATTCAACTAGTTTACTTCTCAGTGACGCAGGGGAAGGGTGATGGCTGGGACAGGGAGATAAATACAAATATAGTAAAATAAACTGTAGTTTATAGAACTGCATCTCCCACATGGCATTCTACATACACGCTGTACCTATCCTCAACCCAAAAAACATACTTCTCAATTCATTAAATTTCTAACATGTAATGTTGTTTTTTTTTGCCTGTGTCAAGCAGATTAAACCCCTCTTTTGCTGGATATTTTTCCTTCAGCTGGCTGTTGTCAACTTGTTTCTGCTCAGTTTGGATCAGCTCACAGTGCCAACCCTGCCTGCAAACATAACAATTTCACCAACCTCAGTGCAGCTGCCAGCATTGCAGAGTCTCCCATGGCTCTGCTCTGCCCCTGCTCATACACAGTTTCCTCCCCTGGACTAAGCAGCTCCAGAACCACCAGTCACTTTTGAAAAAATCATATTCCAGATCTTTATTCTCTGTCCCAGGAGTTTATCTTTGGTCTTTCATACCAACATTTCTCCTTATGAAACCTACACATAGGGATTTCACCCTGGCCTGTTCAGTTACATGATATGTTGATTAATATTCAGTCCCTTTACCCAGTTTGAAGGTTAATCCTTTGGACACCTTTCCATAAGGAGGCCATGCTACAGATAGAGGTGGAATGATGAAAATGGAAACTTGCAGATTTGGACCAAAACTGAAGTCACATGCATTGAGAGATCTTCTCTGGTTAAAAAACAACACCACACACACAAACCCTCTACGCTCATTTCCTGTATCAAATAAAAATTAGGCACTATTATGCTCATTAGCATGTAAAATTGAATTCAACTCCACTTACTGGCCAAAGTAGCATGGACCGTAACAACTAATCCACACAAGTCTTCAAACTAAACTGTGCATTTTTCCCAATTTCATTGACTTTCATATGGCTAATAACTGCAAAATGTGCTACTGTAAGGCATATGTTGAATTTGGCTCTCTCCATGTACATTTTCCCCAGCACACTTGATGACCTTGGTGTTGATTATTGCTGCATTCCTCTGTCAAAGACAAGGATTTAAAAATACTGTAGGTATTTGTGATTATTAATTCCATGTCTACTATATTCTTATCAAGTCTGCTTAATGATTTATTCCCCTCTGATTAAGTGGAAAACTATTATTAGCTAGTTATATTAGCTACCTCTCTTATTACATGTCAGAAAGGTTTTGTACTAAAGAAAACATCAGTTGTCCTTGATGCACTCCTGTTTATCATTCTCAAATTTGTAATAATTCCTTCCAGATCATCCTCCCTTTGTTCCCTGAGCTTTTAGCTTTTTAGTACAAAGTGCTCTCATCCATTGTGTTTCATTTGGGGATAAAATATGCATCAAACTATCAAGCCATTACGATTTCATAACCATTTACATTATCTTCACACTTAAATGCTAAGGTTTAAAGTATTTCTTCTGTGTCCATAGCCCTTGACATGCATATCTGTCCTTCCAACCCCTGTGCTTTCAGCTGTATAAACATCCTGGAGCAAACAGGTCAAACATTACTTCCTATCAGGACAAGCTCCTGAACAGCTAAACACAAAACCTTCTTCATGATCCACTTCTTTCATACTAAACATAAACTTATATCTCTGTTTTACAAAACAATTCCTTTTGGACACAGATCTGACTTAATCACTAACCTTACAGCTTACAAAAGCTCCAGGTTCCACATGTACACTTTCTTATTGAATGTGTTTTTCTCTACCACTGAAGTGGAAAATACTTGTTACGGCTGCATTGTCCTTATGAGGGAAAAAAACCCAGCAAACCCTTCTGCTTAAAGTCAAATTACTGGTTAATTTAAAACAAAACAAAACCACACATACACACACACACCCCCATCAAAACAACATTTCTGTGGAGCACTGTTTATCTCTCTGGAAGTGTCTAGCTAGTTAGTTGACTTTCTTACACAAAACAAAAATATCCCACTCTAAAACTCAGAGCTATCTCAGCTCTATCTGTGATGCTTCTCCACATTCGTGCTTCAGAACCACCACTTTAGCAGTCACCAAAATTCATTCCATGAGCTGTTCCTCACAACTTGTAGTCACATATTTCTTGATTTGTCTAAAGAGAACTTAGCCTACACAAGAGAGGCCTCCTTTAAGACTCTAGTGAATTATGCTTAGATTCTCTGTAGATAATTTTATAAGATTCAACTGTCCTTTCAAAGAAACCAAACAGACCCTCATTCGTTCATGAACTAAAATTCAGCATGTACTTTTTGGCAGATAGGCACAGACAAAACAGATGGAGGAAAAAAAAAAACAAAGCAAAAAAAAAACAAAAAAAGCAAGCTTGATTTTGTATTTCTGCAGGAGCCAGTTCTGCCAGATCTTCTGTGGATTTCCTCACAGTTGTTTTGCTGAGATACTATTGTCCACAACCATTGACAGTAGTCAAAATAATCCTCATCCATAATAGGCTTAATGTCTGAGCCAGAACCTGACTCCTCCAAGTGGTGGTTAATATCCTTGAACATCAGAATAATTCAGGATGTAACTTGCTGGGGCTGTACTTCAGATGAGCACAGGTCATTATTCCTGTGTGTGTGCATTCATGCTCACAAACACAGTGCTAGAGACAGAAACCTTTCTTTCCCTTTTCAGTCCAAAACACATTTCTTGTTCCTCCCTCTGCTCTGCATTTATAAACTTCACCTTGGCCAAGATGAGAGATCCAGGGTGCACAGCAAATGGGCACAAATCAACACACTCTGATTTGTTTCTCTCATTTTATGTATCATTTTTAAACCAGCAATCGTGTATTGGTAGCACACTGACACGGAGGCACCGTGAAAAAGCACAGTGAAAAAGGTGTCACTTTACCTTTCTTGAAGGAGATGGGGAGAACCACAGCACACACACACACATTAAATTTCCAAGTCTTTTTGGATGCACAGAAAAAAAAAAAACAAAAAAACCAAAAAAAACAACTAAAAATCCATGTTTCAAGTTGCTTTGAATCCTAGAAGACTTGGTGTGCTCCCTCGCCATTTGCTGTTCTTCTGCCTTGCAGTACCAAGGCATAAAAATCTCTACATATTTCTTTGCTACCAGCAGTTGCCAAATTATCATGAGAATAAATTACAGTATGTAGGTTTTGTCCTTCCAGAAGAAAATGAGTTCCAAATGGCTAAAATTCATAAGTCCAGAACAATTTTTGGAAAGTTTTCTTAGGTTCAAGTGATAACTCAAAAGAAGCCACAACATGTTGAAAGTGAAACTCAAAAGGAAAAACTAAGGCTACTTGATACTTTCACTATTCACTTTTCAATTTCTCACAAAAAAAATAAGGTTTTATTGCACTTGCAAAGTGAGTTTAAACTGGCCACATCATTTAAACCCAAATACAAACTTTTTCGATCCCAAAGCATTTCTTCCTTAGAGGTTTTGTTTCTGGGGGGGCAGGGAGGGGAATGTCTCTTTATTTGGGGTTCTTTAAAATAGTCTTTGGCTTTGCTCCCTGTGCACTGCTTATGCTGTATTAGGTGAAATAAAATCAGTGCTATGTCTTACTTTCAAACACACATAGTTGTCTTCTCTTCTGCAAGTTAAGGAATGCACAATTTTCCCATCAGTGCAATAAAAATACAGTTAGTGGCTAAAAATTGAAATATTTCACTTTTTTTTCAGACAATGGCACCATGTTTCTCAGTTGTTTTGTTGTTTGGGTTTTTTTTAATATTATAGATTTCAAGTGTAAGAAAAAATGCTGCAACCCCCCCACCGTGTGTATGATGTATATCATGTATTTCAGTACAACTTAAAACCTGACTCCTAATCGCTTATATAGTTGTAAAATATTGAACTGTATAGTTTTGCCAATGCCATTCCACTTTGAAAAACTAATTAATTCAGAAGATTCAAGGCAAATTCAGTTTATGTTACCCTGTTGAGGTCAACAGATGTGCCAGTCAAACACAGAAGTAAAAACACTTGTTTTTTCTTTTAACGAGGTAATAATAATAATTTATTTAGGGCTTTAGACTTCCAACTTTCCTGACGATACTTAGCGAGTGTTTAAAGAAAGTATCAGAGAATGTGCTGCAAGAGAGAAACAAATATAGACAATCTTGGAGGGGAAAAAAAAAAAGGAGAATATATGAAGGATGAGAAGAGTATTGGCTTTGACTGGAAGAACTTACGTTTATCATCACCTACATTTTATCTGCTAGTCAGTCCAGGGGTATGATTCCCAGAGGTATGTCTGTCTCTCTCAGCATCATGCTACAAGGCAGTAGATAATACAAAGCAGAATTGTAGTTAAAATTCTTATTATGTGCCGGTTTTCCTACTGTTGCCTCTAAGGCAAAAAGAGACCCCTGAGCTCTATTGTATTGAAGCTTTCCAACGCAATTTCAGCCTAATGCTTTGCATTAATATGTGGCATCTCTGAGTGCTCTGCTCTACTACTGAAGGGAAGAACGACTCAGGTACTGCGAGAGGCACAGCTATGATTAAATATGACCGTGGAATTTATGCTGCAAGGCCACTGGCAAAACAGCTTAAGAATTGATGAGAAGAAGGTTCCACCGGAAAAATGGTGTAGACAATTTATGTAGACAGATTGACAGTAGCCCAAAGAGAAAGCAAACGGAAATTAGCCAACCATCCCCACTCCTGCAGATATTGTTAAGTTGTCTTTAAAAAATACAGCTGTACATAGATATTAACCTCTACCATGAACATACTTACTCAGCTATGTTGTGTTATATAACTTTGAGAAGACAAGATTTCCCAAAGAGATATTGATCTGTTTTAGACCTGCATGTTTTCCAGGAACTGGTCATACTATTTGTGATTACAAACTCATAAATTAGTCCTCTAAGTAGAAAACGTTTCATTTTCTTTTTCCTCTCCAAAAGTTTAAAAATTTATTTAGCAGCACTGCTTTGACAAAAAAGATATTATCTCTTCAGGTTGGTTTTTTTTTTTTTTTTTCCTGAGGAAAATGCACAGCTTTTTCTCAAACATTATGCATAAAATCATCTTGCTTTTCAAAATAATAATGACACCATAACATACCAACACAATAACATATATTCAACCGAATGGTTTCCTCATTTTTTCATCACATATCCTCATATTTTTTCATCAACCATATCACATTGTGAAAGAGGTTTCAACAACGTACAGTTATAGTTTCTTTGCTGCATAACTGTTCTCCTAGGACTGAATTTCATGTGATATCTGCTCCTCTAGAATGTACTCTTCAGTGGATTTCTTAAGCATTTTATTATACATCTTTAGTGTAAGACTGAAAGAGGGTAGATATAGATTAGATACTAGGAAGAAATTCTTTACTGTGAGGGTGGTGAAGCACTGGCACAGGTTGCCCAGAGAAGCCGAGGATGCCCCATCCCTGAGAGTGTTCAAGGCCAGGCTGGATGAGGCTTTGAGCAACCTGGTCTAGTGAAAAGTGTCCCTGCCCATGGCAGGGAGTTTGGAACCAGATGATCTTTAAGGTCTCTTTCAGTCCAAACCATATGACCAAAATCTCAAACAAGTGAAGACTAACAAAAATGCATACTAACAACATACCCTAATTCATGTGGACTGCAGCAATTCTGCAACACCTAATAGCACCATGCAAACAACAGGAACCATTTAAAAATATTTTAATTTGAAGATTAATTAATTTAAAAATTTGAACCATTTAAAAATATTTGAGTGGTGGGTAGTATACACAGCCACATATAGAAAATTTTAGAACAAAATCACTCTGGCCCCAGTGCACTCAAGGGCATCTTTGTCAGTACATTTTATAGGATTACACATAGTAGCTTTACCTGGACTAATTGTGTTGTGGTCCAAAAAATATTCAAAGCTGGAGCAACTTGAACTCTTACTGAAAGTGATGGCTCTCCCAAAGCTATCTCACTGCCTAAGTGCAAACACAGAAATATTTGTTTTTTCTAAAAGCTTTGCATATTAAGAAAGACAGTGCTAAGACAGCAATAAGAATGATGCAAAGAAAATTGCAGCTCTTCATCCTAAAAGCCCAGTTAATGCAGTTCAAAAGTTATGAAATGGGAAGTAAAAGAGGCTCAGAGTTTAATATTCTTTTGTCAACTTAAAAAAAAAAAAAAGTTGCCAATCCACTACCAATAATAATGCCTACACAGAACACTACAGCTATTTCCAGAACAGTGTTTTCTTTACTCTTATCAGCTCCCCTTTCATGAATCACACTATGGAAATTTAGAAGAGTTTTAAGACAAAACATAAAAAATTATTCTTAAGTTATACAGCTTCAATTTTAAAAAGAACTGAAGCCCAGAGTTTGAATTTTAGTATCAGAGAGCCATAAGGAAATAAAAGATACCCTGATGGCTAATAATGATTTCCTATATGGACTTTTCAATATGCCTATGTATATGCAGCTCTTTGGGCCCCATTTCTAAAACCCGTCCTACGGCAGAAATCCGAATTAAATGAGTGAGTATTAAATAATGATCCAAGTTAAGATAAAAGCCAAATTCCCACTTAAAACTTTACCAGTGAGGTTTAGGGTCTATTTTTTAAAATTTTGTATTCTATCTTATTCTTCAAAATCTGCTAAGGACAAACTTATCGTTTTTATATATATATAAATTATCCAAACTCAAACTGAATGACTCTATACTTAGCACTCATATTCTGGTTCACAGAGACTAGATTTACCTCTGTCCTTCTTTGTTACAATGTCTGTGTCACTCTGCACTGACCCTCCACATAAATCTCTCTACAAAATGAAGTTACTACTTCTGCTTCTCCTCCCCATCCCATCCCATCCCATCTCCACCATGATTCTGCAGGCTCATGTGGGAGGGCACATAGATGTGGTGAAGAGGTGTTTGTTTTTAAGAAGGGGGAAAGGATAAGAACTCATATTAATCGGACAAAATGCCTGTTAGAATTGTCACTGACACTTTGTCCGAGTCACAGCGCGTGAAAACTGTCAGGCAAGTGGGCAATTAGCACAATACACCCTCCCTGTACTGTAGGGCACAGGATTGTCTCTTTACACCTCATTGTTTAGCCTGGTCAGCTAAAAGCCTACTTAATTTTCCCGTTGTTTTCTTGAACAAAACCAAAATAGGGTTTCGAACCACTAATTATCTCAGTTTAAAAACCGCTGAAACTGGAATGACCCCTCTGCATCTGAGCAACCCTGTTTGCTCCTGAACAAATCTTATGTGAGAAAAAGAAGAAAAGAAGGGAGAGGTGCCCTTTTTTTTTTTTTTTTTTTTTAATTCTGACTACCTTTGTTACAGACCTCCCAGAAGGGGGTCTGTGAGCTCAGGACCACCCTGATCAGAGATGGAGCAGATGAGTAGACTGGAGTGGTCAGGCAGACAGGGCACATCTGTGGGGTACAGGACACATTCCTCTGCCTCTAGTCTTGCAGAAACACTTCAGGAGAGATAAAAGGCCGGGGTAAATAAATATATTTTTATGTTGAATCAGTTCTATTCTCAAAGCACGTCCTAAAGTGCCAAATCAGCAGCAGAAAAGAAAAACATGCATAGTTTATTAGGAAATATGTGATATGCTAATAACTCTGAAAAAGTAGCTGGGGAGATGGGAAACAGCCTCTTCAGGCTCCTCGAAGATGTGTATGCCGCGTCTATTCCACGTAAATGAGCAGGGAACACAGCAGTAGCCCTTTTTGGTTTGTTTTAATAAGATGAGCTTTCTCAGCTCGATTTTTACCTCAAGAGATTAGTTTATAATCTTCAAGCAGAACTTCCCACAAATTTGCACAAATATGAGCTCAAAATCTGGTCCTGTTTGAAGAAACGGAGTAACTTTTCTTGTTAAAGCAAGCTAGATTTGCTTTTTCAGTTGAACGCCACCTAAGGATGCTATTATTTCAAAAGAGATACTCATTCATTCAGTCCTTGATAAATTAGAGTGGAATAAAGTATTTCAGTTGTAAGGGTCCTACAGTGATCATCTGGTACAAGTCAGGGGACCAAAAGTTAAAGCACATCACTAAGGGCACAGTCCAAATCCTCTTAAATCCTGACAGGGATGGGGCCACCATCTAGCACCTCTCTAGGAAGCCTTTTCCTGTGTCTGACCACCCTCGTGGTCAAGAAGCGTTTAACAAAGCCAGGGAAGGCATCGTGCATAACAAAACACAATAAAAAATGATGAAACACAAGTAGCAAATAATTAAATTTTCTTGGTGCTCCACTATAGGCTTCTATCTTCATTTACCGTGTTCTATTTCTTCCTGACCTACGTAAACATGGACGAAAATGCCTGCAGATCTATTTGTAGATTGCTTTTCAATGAAAATTATTGAGTCTCTGTATCATAAGAAATAAGCTTTTTTGGCATTTGCTGAATTTTTAATTAATTTTTATTTCTAGCTTCAGGAAGGAGCCGTCTTGCACAGTAACTCATAGATAGGGATGAAGACATTTAAAATCACTTCTCAAAAACATCAATATTTCACTCATGCTTACAAGACTCGAGGAATTCTGCAAACCAAAGCATTATATTTGTTGTTTTAAAGACTGCTTTCAGCTGCTTCTAGCACAGCAATCCTTCTGAATTTTGTAGGCATGAGGTGTCACCAAGATGAAGTGTTATATACCTATTCATGTCAATGTGCACATCATATTATCCTCTATAGTCACTCCAAGGATTTGTGCCAAGAATGACATACAAAAATATGCAACTCACTAAGAACTGCAGTTACAAACACCGTGTTTTCCAATACACTGCTCAGAATGTGAGTGATTCCCTATACTAGGGCACTGGTTTATTATTATCACCATTATTTTTACTCCAGCAAATTCACAGTCTTTAATGATTTGAGCTTGCAGCACAAACTTGCCTCAAGCATTTTGTAGCCAGGATGGGGAAAACTGGACAAAACTCAATGTATTCATTATTTACAATGTATTTTAAGACACGAACATTAGAATTTCACCGAGGGGTAAGAGGGTTTTTCCTACAAATGGGGCTGACTGCACAATTCAATCCTTCTCCTACAAGGTGTTCTTTAGTAGCAGTGGGCCAAGATGCATTTGACATAATTCATTATATGGCTCAAGTTGCAGCTCATCTTTACAGGAGAAGCAAAATGGCCCAAACCTAGGGGAGAGGTGAGAGAGATTCTCTGTGGTTTCATTTCCTACATATTTTCTGGATATGAGTTCTAAGACTAGAAGGGACCTAGAGAAATCATTCATCCCCTTCCCCTATAGTAAGGCAGCTTCAGCTACCTTTGTCCTATCTGACCTGGTTTTATGTAAACCTCTCTTAGAAACATCTCATATCAAAGACAGTACAATTTGCCAGGAAACCTGTGCAGAGTTCCAGTCTCCTTTCCACAGCTTATTTATTTTCCCCATAGTATTCAAAGCTCAATCTTTATTGTAATTTAAACCCAGACTTCTTGGGCCCCCTAACTCATTCATAAAAAAAAATTCTCCTTCTTGCAGCAAGAGTTATGAAGTAAACTCGCTACTCATCTTGGTGTGGGTAAAGACTCTGCCAGAGTGCTCTGACCAGTTTTGGCTCTCACTGTGCAGTAAAAATACAGACTGACATAGCTCAGAAACCTTCACTGAGAATTACCAGAGGTCCTATCACACCTACATGTGCTGCCACCTTCTTTCTCAAACCAAGGCTGCAGCCTGGCTCTTAAATCACTGCAGACAATGTCAGCAAATGATCCCTGTTACAAAGAGGCCACAATGAGTTGTTGTAACCTTCAGCCTTTGCAGAACCACCAGTCAGGAGCTTTCCCTCCTTACAGCAGTGGACCACCAAACAGCTAAGGCTACACAAACAGGCACCAACACTAAGTTAAATATAATGACCGATCTCGAAATTTAGAAGGGGACTATTCCAGCAACTAAGAATATTACTGGCTTTTATAAGCACATGACATTTTATTAAAAAATAAAACAATTTGACAGAAAAATTTGGTGTGAAATGTAAAAGGAGTGTACAGAAGTCTTGCAGCTTCTGGCTGCTTCCAAGCTTTGCATAGTTGCTGTGGGTCTGGATGCTCCACGAAAAGGAGAATTACGCAGCCAATCACCCTGACTGTTCCCAGATCTAAAATGTTAGGGTTGCTGTTCCCCTTCTCACACAGCCAGACACCCATGAAAGAGCCACATAAACACTGGGGGGTTAAGACTAAAATGAAATACTTGTTTAGAGCTCTTTAAACTTCATTTTGAAATTACAGTGACAGGGTGAGTTTATGAACTCAGGCAGGCAGAATTTAGACACCTCTAGGGTTTTAATAGTAAAAAATGATACCCTTAATTGCATCCTGGAGCATTTGTGGGTTGCAGAAAGATGACTGATATTTTAGCTTTTAAAAGATGGAAAAATACTTGGGAACTCTTGCCCTTTTTAAGCTGTGAGCCCAAGAGTCGTTAGCCATGAGGCACTCTGCATTCAAATCACAAGGACAACAAAAATGCCTTGATCTGAGGTAGAGAAAAGAAGGGCTGCCTGCAACTTGACCTGCTCTTTTCCACTTAATCATGGGCCAAGCCTCATGCTGGCAGCCCATCAGATACTGACTCGCAGATAGACATCGGCTCACTGCTTTTATTCAGCGAGAGGGGAAAATAAAGAAAAGAAAGCTTGGAGAGCTTATTCCCGGCGCACTAACAAGTGTTAACATTTGCATAGGACAGGTTTACCCTTGCTGATTATTCCCTGGAGCACAAGCGATCCTGCAGAAGCCACGAGGGCTGCTTGGGGAGCGAGGCTGTGCCTCACATGTGTCTTGTCTTTACAGATTATTTCACACTCCGTGTCATACATGGGAGTCAGGAGCAAGCTTAATGAACACGGGGCCCAACAAGTAGGATTAGCAGCAGGAAGTTATAGAACATTAGATTAATGAGCTAAAGCTACCAGGCCCAGAACAGGAACAATTGGTAAGAATCCAAGATTCACAGCCAAGGACCAGAGTCCTACGAAACCACTTGCCAGAAATAAATGCTTTTGTACCAACACAAAGGGAATAGGAAAAGAGAAGTTCTTTTTCAAAGCACATGACTTGGGGACTGAAAAAAAAAAAAAAAAAACAACAAAACAACAACCAAACCAAAAAAGAAAGAGGTAGGAATGACAACCTCCTGCTCAGAAGCAGCAATAAATAAGACACTAATGCACAAGCAAGAGGAATTTTATGCGAGGTGGTTTTTTTTAAAAGAAAATAGTGTGGAATCCAACTGAGGGAAACCCACAGAGCCAGAAAATAAAGTTGATAGAAGTTCCCAATATTTTTCTTTTATTCTGACAGAATCCTTTCTCCTGCTTAAAGCTGCTGATGTAGATGCCTTGTGTAAGTGACACCCTGGCATTGCCTCAAACAGAGCCTGGGTAAGATCTGGATGCAAAGAAGTAAACAGCCATTTTAGTGCATTTGTTTCCTGTTGCTTACACAAATCTAAACAGCACTCTTGCCTGTTTCACTGTTAAATCCTAACTTTGATTCCAATAAGAGATTAGCACTGGGAGAGTGGAGAATAGATTTTTGCTTATTAGTTTGTTTTTGCAGGGCAGTAATTTTAAAGGGGGGTATTTTGTGGGTAAAAAAGAAAAAAAAAAAAAAAACACACCAAAGAAAAACAACACACCAATTTCCGTGGGCATGCATAATTTTGTTATCCATGGGTTTTGGTATTAAAAAAGTCAAAAATGTCTTGCACAAGGTAAAATTCACCCCAAGCCAGGGCTCCTAATTTCGTTTTCTTCTCAATTCATCAATCAATTAAAAAACTCCAATGCAACAGCATCAAAAAAAACCCAGAAAAATGTAGCTTCGACATTCCAACATGAATACAAACAATACCAACATGAACAAGAAAAGGCAGCTGGATTATCATTCTTTGCAAAGAGTTCTCAGATTTCCAGCTCTACTTCAGTTTATCCTTTATGCATGAAGGACTTTTTTGGGTTTTTTTTACACAAACTTATGACGAAGGGGCATTCTTGCTTATTTAGAATAAGTCCTTCTGCATATGCACAACAGTAAGAGATGACCAGAGCAGAAGATATTTGTCTGTGTCTATATTTTGTAACTGAAAATAAAGCAAAAGAGCCAGATTGTTAAAATTAAGGCCCTAGTAGCCAAATCTACAAAGATGATCCATTATTCAATAATTCTTCAGAAATACAAGGAAGTGCACACAAATGGAACTGTCCTCTCCTGTAGAGCTTAATACAACACAGCATTCCTACAAGGAATCTACTCATAGATTAAAACGTGGAAGACAGGAGCATCTCACTGTGCTGTCCTCATCACAGATACTCTGATTAGCCTCCTTTTTCTGTGGGATACTGGAGGGAATATCATTTCTCAGTAAATTACTGGTGTACAACTCCTGCCACGTACACAGGTCATGAGAAAGGAAAGAGGAGCAAGTAAGATGAAAAAGAAAAAGGAAAACTTCTTTGCCGTGCAGCGGATCCTCTTTAAAACAGCTCACCTTCCAGATGCTCCCCAACTAAAGCAATTGGCAGATGGCAGCGGCTGCAGATGGATGGGCACAGCTGAGACTCAGATACAGCTGCGAGGAGCTGGCTCGGCTGTGTTTGCTCTCCCTTCTGCCAGCCACAGTCACAGCACTTCCAGAGAGTGGGTGGCAAAACAGGGAGAGGATTTCCCAAATTCATGGCAGAGGAAAAAGCCTTCTGTTAACATCACTTTCTTCCTTATTATCCTGAGTACATGATATTATAAGGCATTTTGCTTATTCATTAAGGAGGAAAGATATACTTTGCCATCTATTAATTAATGTGTATGATTAATTTAGAGAAGGTTTATTAGATGCAAATCTGGTGTTAATTTACCCTCTTTCTTATAGCTTGCCACTGAGTTCCTATGAGGACACAAAACGTTACACATTTTATCCTAGTTCTGCCCTAAAAACTCCTTCATTAAGAGTGAAACAAAGTCCACTAAAGTCAATTTTACCTTCATGGTCACATAGTAAGTTAGGCTATGGAAAACAATAACAAAGGGACCAGAATTGCAAACCATATCAATGATTATGCAAGTCTCTTTGCCCAATCTGTAAGACATGCTGCAGAATTTTTTTTTTTATCCTTCTAATTCTGAATTTCTTTTGCTGTTGTGTCAGTTTTACCTTTGTGATCAGTTTTACTGAATTCTCTGCCCCACCAAGATATATTTGTCTAGGGAAGGCCTCAGACTGACACGCTAACAGTTCTCCAGTAACAGAAATGTTAATAACCATTTCTACCTGGAGTATAATTTAAAAGGCAAACAGTAATTAAGACCTATGCATTTTAATAGCATAAGAAAACAGCCCAGCACATTATCTCGTACTTTTAAAAAGTACTATGAGTAATGACCATCAGAGAGCACATTTAGAGACTGATAATTTCAGAGCAAGGATTCATATTTGCGTGCTCGGTTTACACAGACAAACTTCAAGCCTTAAGTGTAAGTACGTGCTAGTAAGACATGTGCCCCCTTCTCCACCTGCCCTCCTAATTAAGGTGACTGCAAACACGGGTAATACAAACCTTAATGTGCACTCATTCTGTTACAATGCCTACAGCCACCTGTCCTAGAAAAAAGTGGAGCTGACAGAGCCTGCTCAGGTCCAGATCGCTTCTAGAGCTCAGATTTCCTGACCTTTTCCCTCCTTCAGTAACAGTCGACTGCTGGGGTTTCAGTGTCATAGTTGAGAGCACTTTGCCTCACTCTTGGCTGATAAAATCTCATACAGACAGAAACATTCTGATGGTGGACATGACTACTAATGCCACACTTAAAAAGGCAGGATAGCTCCTTTCAGAAAAGGGGCAACAAGGGGTGTTTTTTTTTGTCCCAGCCTAACTGCAGAGAAGCAATTTTCATTAAATTTGGCTGATTAAGATGGAAAAAGGCTGTCTCTATCACAAGTGTCCACCTGCAAACGCCTGTAGTAACCTATTCGTTCTATACATCAGAAAGCAGAGAGAGCAATTTCAGAGGAAGAATGAAACAACAATAATTTAACCATTAAATAATTAGCTCTTCTCTCTTGGAAATAAAGATGTGTTTCTAAGACTGTCATAATCCCTGAGATGTTCTTTAAGAATCATACCCAAAACAAAATGCTATGAGAAGATTCTAGAGCACACCAATACCATTTCTAGCATACTATACAGTGTGAGGGAATGGGAGGAGGGTAAACTGATGATAGATTTAGTTCTAATTTAGTGACACACACACATATTTAGTGGTGTTTTAAACACACAGAGAACATCTCTAACAAGTTAGAATGAACAAGTCTATAAACTGTTAAATTGGTCTGGTTAATAAATCAAATTACTAAACAAGCTTGCCAGACAGATTTGTCAGTGATTTATGCACCTCTGAGAGTATATAAAAGATTTGTCTCTGGGGATGTTCTTATATAAAAGGCTTTTATTGGTATCCTGTAAATCCATCCACAGTGCTATTTCCACCCTGTTGACTGTGGAGTCAGATTTGTGACAAGCTTTTGTTAATGCAGTTCACAGGAGATTCTATTGATGTTCAGTTTTTGACTGCTCATTTGCATATTTTTAGATAAGGGGAAAAAATAAAAACCTACAGATAATTAAACAGACAATTCAACTAAATCAATTCAGATACAGTTTCATGAAGTTAATGCATGCACTATCCTTGTATCATACATGACCTTCTGAAGTCGGATGAAATAATCCTGTGATTTTACTAAGGGTGTATTTCACAAAACTGGCTCAAGACACATTTGAGGACCTGCATCAATGTGTTTAATGAGTCCACAGTCATGCACAAACAAGAACTGTAAGCCTCTACAATGAAACACTTAAAAATCCTCCAGTATGAGTCTATGACTTCCCCTCCTCGCTTCAGTGGGCTTCTTTCATTCCTTCCTTCCTTTTCAAGGTGGTCCTTTAAAAAACACCACTGTGTTTTTTGTGACACTTTTAACTCCCTTCCCCACAAAACTCCCAAGTCAGAATTAATCATAAATGAGTTTTTGGAATTTGACTGTTCGTGGTGGCTCTGTGAAGCCACTTAATTAGATGGGACAAACTTAAACCAAACTGTGGGCCAAATTCAGACTGCCAGGAACAAGATCCTTTCTATCTGTTGGAAACATATATTTTGATATTATCCTCTATAGAGAGACAATCTGCATACTACTGCCAGCCTCACCTCCAGGCTGTTCTCCTTTCCATGCACAACTTCCTGTGGCTCAGAGCAGAAGAGGAATCCACTTTTGCAAGGAAACGCTTAACTTTTTGGGTGTCAACCTTTTGTCCAGGGACAGAGTTTAACAAATTTCCCTTTACATGCAACACTTCACAAACAGCCAGCATTTTTATTTACAGAACAGCCAAACTACTGGGCAAATATGCACTTAGGAAATGATTCAAAATTCCTAAGAAAGAGTGCTCACCTCATGCAAATCACAGATTCATTTAGATTGGAAAAGATGTCGAAGATCATCAAGTCCAACCTTTGATTTATCACCGCTTTGTCAAGATGGTCACTTAGACCATGGCACTGAGTGCCACGTCCATTGTTTTTTGAACACCTCCAGGGAAGTGTGCCTCCCTGGGACGCCCGTTCCAACATTTAACAACCCTTTTCATGGAGACATTCCTGCCGAGGTCCAACCTAAACCTATAGTAGTTTCTTTAAAGCAAGTAAAATACTTTTTAAATGTATATATTTGGTACTTATGTTTCTGTTCAAAACTCAAGTCTATATTAAAGAAGAAATAAGCAGTTGCAATTATCCAGGTTATATTTCCTATTTCCATACTTTGTTTTTCTTTTCAAACTAAACAATCATACTCTGCTGGACTTGATAATATTTTCATATTTTTAAAGCTTTGTGAAAACAAGAGTCATATGTTCCCAGAACTCAATTCTGCAGTGCTTTCACAAGCGAGAAACTCAGCTCATTGGAGAAATATCTGTGATTCCCTGAGCTCGTGTGCACACAGACTGACTGTGTGGATGTTGACAAAGAGTCAGGTTCCCAAACAAATTCATTCATTTTTTTCCTTCAAAAGTGAATTTCTTTACCTTTGCATATTTACATTCCCAGCACATATTTACCCTAAAAGCTGAGACACAAACTCTCAAACTTCAATGCCAAACATGTTAATGTTACTCTGGGCACAGTCCTCAGAGTTTTCCATTGGTGAGGAATGTCTAATTTACATCTCTATTCATGATCTAATAAGGATTTATAGCATAATCTGCAGTGAGATGATGAGGACAGTACCTTTCACAAGCTCCAGATGACCCAGGGGACTGAAGCCACTACACCAATCCTTTTCACCAGGAGAAAAGCTAAGGGATATTTCATAGCATATGATGTCAGCTCAGCTATAACAACGAGGAAAAGGAGGAGGCAGGGAGGACCTTTCTTATGTACAATATTTCCCTTCTACAACCCTGCTTCCCAGGAAGTTCACTTGAGTTCTGGGAGAACGAAAAAAAAAAAAATAACAAAGGCAGAGCTGACATTTATCAGCAATTGCTGTTCCCCCACCAAGTCCCATGGATAGTCTGTACCAGAGCCAACAGACACCAAACACTGTTAAAATGCTTGAGAAGAATTTGGTTCTCACAGACCACAGTAATCTTTCTTATCTCTCCTGTTGTATTCACAGAACTTGAATTTTTCAGTCAATTCTGTAGCAGGGTCCTTTTGGTTTACTACTTTTTTTTTATTTTCCATATAAAAACACCTCTATTTTACCAACAGACCTGAATTTACCCAACAAATATGACTCAATTTTTATTTGCCTTAGGGCTAAAAAAACCATTCCAGGTGCAGCAATCCTTCAGTCCTCCCACAATTTGTAAGAAAAAAAATCATAACAGATTAAAACTTTATTGAATAAGGAACAAAAATTGTTTTTCATTTCACAATACAGTTGTGCCTTATGTTCTTTACTGATTGTGAAGAAGGTGGAGCAGGTGGTGAAGGCCATGTTTGAATTAATGCAGCCATTAAAATCACTTACACGGACCTGAGACTGTTCACTCAACAAGTTATCTTCACTTTTAGAGGAGTTTGGCTCTAATGAAATACTCTGCTTTGCAAGATGGTGGGAGTTCAAAATCTGCTTGTTATACCACCACAACAACCAAATTTTATAGTAATCATAAAGATAATTTACATACTTTGAGTGTGTGTGTGTGAGTGAGAGTGTGTTGTTATATATACACACTTGCTAGGAAAGGTTTATGCTTGGAGATTTAGAGAGGTGAAGCACTGGTTAAAATTATTTATGACTGCAAAAACTATTCCTGCTCCTGGCTGCTTTATTTTGTGCACCTGCTGTAGGAAAAATGTCTTTTTTTCCCTTTTTTTTTTTTTCAGCAATAGGATTATAGTACTAGCAGGCTTGCAGAAATACCTCTCCAATCCTCTTCCCTCACCCTGCCTATATTATCATCCCAGCCCCAAAACACATCCTCTATTTCAGATCTTGACAGATAGTTATTAAAGCAAAGAAAGTACTACAACACATTGCACAAGAGGAGTCAGAAGATTTAAACCAACAGCTATTGAAGAGAGATTTTATTTTTTCCCTGTCCATTTTTGGCAGGATTCTTTTAAGCCTTGCAACAAAAATCATGTGCTGCATGGCACCCGAGATCCTAGGTCATGTTAGCAACTGGTCTATTTTCTAATTGTAAAATATCTTATTTAGGATGACACAATAACTCCTAGGGCCCCCTTAAATTTTTAAGCTACTGAGCTGAAGTACACTGATTGAAAAGTCACATATGCCAAGGATAAGTATGAAGTCTAAGGCCTATTAAATATATGACAAACCTTTAAGGCAAAGCAGTTGCATCTGATCTTTGACAGCAATTCTACAGAAAAACTTTAAAGAAGGAACAAAAGAGATTGCACCTAATGTTTTGCTTCAAGATTGGAAGAAGGGGCTGTTTCAGTTTTGAGGCAGAATTACTCAGTGTTCCCCTAGGCTAGAAAATATTCACCTGGAGGTCCTAAGAGAATTTTGCACTTCAGTTGTATTTTCTATTACCTCAATGTAACCAAAAAAAAAGGATTAAAAAATCGTCAGTGCCCAGCAGTTCAACAAAAAAAGTAATTTCTAGAATGTCATAATTTATATAAAAACGACTATATGTGTAAATAGAGGTCTGAAACAACTTGGAATTTAACTATTGATAGAAGCTGTTGGTAGAAACTTATTTGTTCAGGCTTAGAGTGTGAATTAAGGATTTATTTATTATTTTTCTAATGCAGCTCTCTTGATATAATTGAGAATTTGCTCAGATTGTGAGCACAAATCCAGGAGGATCAAATATGGCATATAGATACAGAATACAGCCCTAAAAAACAAACCTTGCCCAAATATTGTTTTTTTAAAAGCAACGAGCAAATGCACTTTTTGGAAAAGTATTTCTGGTTGTACCACATTTACAGAAAAGTAGATTGTACACTTCAAGAAAGAGAAAACATCAATCCTATTCTTGCCTTCTAACACAGTTTCAAATGTAAAACATGCTACATTTTTGTAAAATAACAATCATAAATTTCAGAAGGGAATTCTGTATTTTAAAGATTAATACAATATAAAGCTAACACAAAAGCCTGTTACGAGACCCTAGATGCTGTTAGAGGGGAATGCTTTTCATAGGCATCTCATTAAAAAACCCCAAACTTTTAAATAATAGTATATAAGCATGCTGCCAATAATTCTGCAACCATCTTGTTAAAGATTAATCCTATCATCTAGGCATCTTTAAAAAAATTAATAAACTCCTTTGCTAAATGATTTCCAGATCAAGAAATGAAATTGATAGAACAGGTAGGTTACAGCAGGTCAAGTAATCTCCAGTTTCACTGTTGACTGGTGCATGTTTACACGTGGAAGCAACAGGATGTTTTCTTATTGTAATACATAAGTACTTTTATTTCCATCGCCTTTTCTCCACTTTTCCCCTTGCAGTTTTCAAACAGAGATAATGTGTGCATAATTAAGAGCAGAGGAGAACACACACGTGCAATCATCTGGGAGACGCCAGAGAAGTTATTCACATTGGTAAACAAAAGATCTAAGCAAAGTTGTGCTCCAGATAGCCCTTTGCCACCTTAGTGTGGTGAGAAATAAGTATTTCATCTCCATTTTTCAGACGAGGAAAAGTTAGTTGATGCAAGTGATGAATTAGACATGTCTATAGCAGGAACAGAACCCAAAATACTTGGTTTCCACACTCGTATTCTGACCACTTCACCATGCCTCTATGGCTTTTAAAAAGATTAGTGACTCAGCAGCCATTGCCCAGCCAATTTTGTTTAAATCACTGCTGCTCTGTCGCTGATCTAATCAGGACAGCAGTCAGGCCTGCTCTGCCCACGGCTCCCGCAGCGCTCCTCTCACCGGGGGCTGCAGCATAATGCACCTCTGTAACGGAGGGTTGAATCAGAAATAAAGGTAAGCTATTTGTTTGGAACGTTCATCTTATTGATTCCGTGCTCATAGGCTTGCATAGGAGGCCTCTTAAGTGGTTGTTTGAGATCCAAGCTGGAGCCGTGTGCGATAGGCAAGGCCAACAAATACTCCTGGAGATCATCAGGAGCGTGTGCCTTCACACTGCCTCACAGTGAGAGAGCCAGAAGGTAAAACTGAAAAGGTTCTGTTTTCCAAGGCATCCTCAAAGAGAAACAGTGATGCTTAAACCAGGATTCCTTATGCTATATGAAAATAATGATGGCATAATAGTACGAAAACACCTTCTGCTTTTAAGTGTCTAGAGTTCAAGATGCCTTTGATAGTTGTACATCAGGTCACTATTTCCAATATATGCATGCAAAAACCAATACATTAAACCAACTCCGACATAACAGTGATTAAAAGCAACACCCCAAGACTTAGAGTTTTTTCCACCAAAAAGCTTTACACTGTACCCATCTGGATAAGTCTAACTGGCCTGCCTCAAAGCTCTCTTCTCAATGACCATTTCTATTGAGAAGTGCCCACGCACTTTTCCTTAATGAGTACAAACCTCTTGACTGAAGTGATAGCTTTGGTAAACAAAAGTATTGCAACAATAAATAGAAACTACCTAAAAATACTGTGTAACAAGCACAGCATCCTACAGTGTTTGTACACACAGAAATATGCATATATATGCACAGACCTGTCAAAAGATTTGTGCCCAGATGTTTGGGCAACTGCAGGGTTGACTGCATATCACAAAATGCTCATGACTTTGATTAGATACAGGAAAAGGACTTTTAGCCATTGAGTAAATAACCCCACTAAAGATTCCTGGAGCTAAATACAGTCAAAGTTGTGATTTCCTACAAATCTATATGCCTTGAGTAATGTCCATAATATAGCTTCACTGAGTTAGATCCCATAGATTACGTCCACCAAGGTGTTTATTTTTTTGGCCTCTTGGGGACTACAGGGCAACAACCTCTTACTTTCTAGTGACTTCTCTTCTATGCTAAATGATTTTAATGGCTCATCTGCCTGGGAAGGATATTGAAGGACAGTGTATAGTTGGAATTTACAGCATGGCACCTGGCAACAGAAAGCTACAGTCAGTCAAAATTGTATTAAGGAACAGGAGTGTTCACATGGATAACTAGTGTGGAATTACCAGTGTGTTATAAATTCAGGGACATACTTGTATGTACTGTACACTAACACCTTTGCCCCCTTACAAACAAACCCTTCACCCTTTCTTGGTGAGAACAGTCCTAATTTTCTAGGGAAAGGAACAAGTACACACAGAGAAAAGAGGCTTTAGGAATGGAAGTCTGAGCAAAATGGAGGAGAGGTTTTAAGTCAGCCTATTCAGATTGATTGGAGTTGTTTTAGGATGCAATGGGTGCTGGCCATCTCTTTCTCACAGTTAATTCTGTTAAAAGTACAGAGATTTCCAATCCTTACCAAACACTGAATTTCAGCATAATATTAAATCAATATTCTCAGAAACAAAAATATGGTTTTGATCAATAAAATGTTATTGACTTAATAAGGGAAAACATTTTATTTCTATTCACATTTTTATGTTATTTTAATACACCAGAGCTTTGAAATGAAAATCTGAAAGTTACTTTGATAATATAAAAGTGTTGTTTCAAAAGGAAAAATCAATAGAATGGGGTTTTTTTTCCTCCAATTTTTTAATTTCAATGAATTCAACATTTTCCGTTAGAAATACTGTTTTATCAGAAAAACACTTGATTAGCTCTTACTTTAGTGCCAAAAGATCTGTAGAAAGCCAGCTTCACCTGGCCTCATGGGTCATAAGTCAGGAAAGCAATACCCATCAACACCCAACTTGAGACCTACAGTGCAGTGAACCCAAATCCTGACAGACACCTGACAGAGCAGCAGAAATTTGGCTGCGTGAACATCATCACAAGAGAGTGATGTGCTGCAAGTGCAGCATCACACAGGCTTCAAATCCCCCACCTCACCAGCCCAGCAGCAGTAAAAGAGAAAAGAGATCCCTGCATCAGGCATCTTGACACCAGAGCTATACATAAAGGTACTTATCTGCATGAAGAAGTGCATGATGTCCCCTTCCCCACTTGCTACTTCATTAATATAATCATTTGACTCAGAGTTTGTCTGCAAATTATGCACCTTCATGTCTGTACACACCCACCCCAATGCACTTGCATGGCAATTCCGAACACTTATGCTTTGGCTAAAGTAAAATAGCAACAGTAATAATAAATTGTGATTCACGAGTGGAAAAGGTGTAGAGTATTTATGTAAGGAAAAAAGGCACCTACACTAAAGTGAAAAAAAAGGGCTTAATTTAGTTTTGTTTAAAAAAAAAGGTAAAACAAGAAAAAAAGGAAAAAGTTGTATGAAACTTAGAAAAAGGAACAGAACTCTGGAAGAGGGCTCAAGTCAGTTTTAGATTTGAAAAAGAATTGATATTGCTAGCATGAAAAACTGGCAGAAGAGTTATATTTGAAGGAATAATTTGTTCTTTCTGGGAAGACAAAAAATCAGCAACTCAGCAGAATCATTGATGTTATATTTTGAATTTGATGCAATATAGCAGTTATTTCTATGATTACTTAGACATTAATAAACATATCTCATTTTATAGGCTATTTATAAATCATGCATTTAAGTATAGAGCATGTCCGGGAGAAAATGAGACATTATTACTCACAGAGTATCCTTCTGGGGAAATACTTGTTATCCATCAGAATGTATTGCAAGCTATCAAGACAAAAAGGTATTCTAATCAATGATAGCTTCAATCTGTACACAGTAGACCTAAATCTAGGCTAGTGCCTTTCACCATTAAGGGTAACTGGCTTGAATAGAAAATGCAGATGCTTTCTCAACTTTTGTCTCTACATTGTTTTGTAATAGAATAAATTACAATTCTAATTATTTAGTGAAAGATAATTGCTATAAATATGTAACTAAAAAAAAAAGGTGTTCTTGGGGCAAATAAAATTTATAATAAAAAAATTTTGTACACCATCATACCTCATGCTTACTGCAACCAACTCTACCTAACAAAGTGAAGGGCTCTTTCAGTGGCTTGTATGTGATGTGACAATGCCAAAATAACCTGGAGGATCTTTATCAGTAAAACAGCTAAGTTTGTGAAGACTTTAGAAATCCCATCAACTAATAATTCAAATGTGCCATCTTGAGCCCAAGGCACATCAAATCCATGCAAGCATTATAGGACTAAACCAGAAACTTAATGTCATAAATATACCACAGATTTACCTTCAAGGGAAAAAAATCAGTTTCCATTCAGCTTGATTCCTGTCTTGCTGCTATTACCAAACTCGGGATCACTCACATTCAGTCACCTGGAGTTCTGATACCTACCTAAATTTTTCTCAGTGTGAACTGTGATAACTAAACTGATTTCTACATGAAGCGTTTTAGTTTCCTGAACATCACCAACTCAGTTAAAAAAAAAAAAAATCAGCTTAGAAAATATTCTGGTTCAATTAAGGACTTTTTTTTCCAAGGTGCACACTATTATAATTAAGATATAATTATATCAGCTAAAAATAGAACTACATTTTGGAGTTCTCCATCTCCCTTTCTTTTGCCCAAGAGGTTTAAATGACAGCCATGTGCACATAACCACAGTTACAGCAGGTTTCCAAGTCCTTTCAGGTGGGCATTGTCAATACATCCAGCTATGATGCACAGAGGTTCTCTGGGGCAGGGAGGTAGGTGGAAACCATGACCTGGTTCAACCAGACTGAGCAAATCACGTCTATAATTTAACAGAAAGAAACCCAAAGAAACAAATCAGCAGCACCAGCCTTATGCTGAGAAGTGAGAAGCATCAGATGTGATGTTCTGCTAGCAAGTACAAGCAAAAGGCAGCTTTTCAACTCTGTAAGAGTGACAGAAGTGCAATCCACATGCAAAAAAAAAAAATATTAGAGGTCAAAGTTCCTGCTTCTGCCAGCACCAACTGACATTTCCTCCATCTGAAGAGAGGTGGCTGGAAAGACAAGAGAATCCATGGAGCACTGAGCTCAGGAGAGTTTAATTCCACTGCCTCTTAGGGAGATTTCCAGGAGGCTTGGGCAGGCACACTACACTGCAGGGCCCCAGTGGCACCTTTATCAGCACCCAGGCAGGTTAGATGGATAACTGAAAGGAGGTCTAAGTCGTCCTTGAAAGCATAATTGCTGTGCAATTATAACTTCTTCATGTCTCAGAATTTAGAAGCCAGTCTAGTCCATTCGCAGTGGCAGTGGAGCAGAGAAAGGGCAGCTCAAACATCCATTGGAATGTTGCCATCAGCAGCTGGGTGCAAAGTAAACACCGGGAAAGATGCACACAATGTGCTGCAAGACAGGACATCCTCTAAAATTAGTTCCCTAACATAAAGTGCCTATCACAAGTTGATTTCATAGCCTGGCTGGAATTGCCAGTAACAAATGTTGTAACAGTGTTCTGAAATATTAAACACGTACGTACTTGAAGAACAAGATTATTCATGAAGTCAAATGCTTGTTCCTACATTAACTTGAGTTACTCTGTGGATAATTGACTGAAGTTATTTACAATAAAAATAACAGCCAAGGCACTAAACTGTGTCCTGGAATGAGCATTTATGAAACACAAACACCAGCCATAGGAAAAACATAGGCTAACATTAAAATATCAGCTAGGTTAAATAAAACTCTTTTAAAAGCCCAAACACAGAATAAACAAACACAAGTGGAAGGAGGCTATACTAAAATAAAAGATCATTATTCTTATCATGTCTTATTATTTTGAAGATTTTAGCTCCTACTAATAATAGTTTTACATACAGAACCTAATTCTTTCTCCCAGATTTTTTTGTCTGAAAAAACCACCAAAACAAACAGCACTGTGACTGGTACAGAGCTTATCTTCTATGAATTTGAAAATATTAAATTTAAATAAAATTTTCTGCATCTACATTTTTTTAATTGCCCTTAAGCATAACATTTATTTTATAAATAATAATCAATAATAATCTCATTTTGTCTCTGCCCAGGTAAGACACTGACAACAAACATTATTGGTCAAAATTTTCATTATTTCTTTCAGGAAATTTAGAACTACTTCTTGTTCAGGTATCAAAAAAAAAATCACGCTCTGAAAATGCAATTTTCACCTAATCTATGGCTGCGTTACTAAAACTAATGCTGAAAACAATCTAGTCAAAACAAATAATCTCTTTTGCAATTTTCTTAAATCACAGATGTAACATTAATAACTTCTGAGGGAAAAATAAGAAAATAACTTAAAACATATAGTAGAAGTATCTCTGAAGTAGTACACAAAAGTTTAAGACTATTTTATCTTTTTTCTGAAAAAAAAAAAAAACAACAAAACAAACAAAACCAAGGCTACTATGCTCAGCTTAATACATTGATTACTTTTAACCTAGACACAATGGGCAGCTAAAATTAGTTTCTTAAAATCTCCAATAATTTTATTCAAACTTAAGTTAGGCAGTGAACAAGGGGCTTAGTTTGAACAAAAAAAGTTTCCACTCCAAATCAGCATCTCAAATAATACACTCAAAACATCAAATGTTGAAACATTTAATGTTTTGAGTTTGATTTCTCAAGATAATTAAAAAAAAAAAATCATAGAAAGAACATGCACCTTATGAAAGTATTTGTGGCTTAAGACACTCAAAAAAGCAAGTAGTTGACTTACAGAAGAACCTTTCCAGAAACAGTATGCCATTTTATTATCATCATTGTACTGTTCAGCAACTCTAGTCAGCATCATTGACTCCTAAGGTAGGCAATATAATGACTGAAGGCTTTCTCAGACAAAATACTTCCTCAACTTTTCTTATTCTTGATAAAAAGAAATATTTTCCCTGTTTTACAAGTAGGCTACAGAGAAAAAATGTAGTCATTCAAGAAATTAGTAGGACATTTGGGATAAAGCAGGAACAGCTCTGTGTTGGTTAGATAGGAAGATTAACCTCCAAAACAGAGGCACTTGAGATGTCAAAAATTTACATAATTTAGCAGTTCCTTGCCCATCACAGTTTTACAAATTTGTACACTACCTCGTAATCTTGACTACAACCTGCAATGACTCTCTATTTAACATAAACAACAATTCCATCCATAAATTTCCTCTCCCAGGTACATGGATGGAGTGATTGCAGCAGAGAGCATTAAGCCTTTCACAAGCTGATGGCTCATGTGGGACACTCTCTGTGATGTACAAAGTGCTCACTCTTCAAAGCTGCCATGGCTTTAGGCCTTCACTTTGAGATTCTACTAGGTGTAATTCTTGCTTCAGCAACTACATTACCTGAATATTGCTTTAATTGAAAAATGGGGAGGGAAAAATAGGGCAGAATTAATCTCTTTGGTCTCAAAATATCATTTTATATAATGAACTTGGCAGTACAGTGTTAAAATTGGTTGAAAATTTGTAACTAATCATACACATTGATGTCCTCACAATGATTCAGATCTCTCACTGTTTAACTGACCTGCTTTCTACTCACATCTAGCACAGAAGAGGAGGGAAATTATCCCTAAATTATGAAATGAAGTTTTTTCAGAAGCTGATGAATTTCATTTCCAGTCTTTTACCAAATGAAATTATCAATGAGCTCTTTTCACTTATGATTAAAATGCCTGGATTCATAGAAATTGTTGACAAGTTGCTACCCTCAGCCCTGGCAAGCAGCAACTGGTTGCCCATTTATCCTGTTAGTTCTAGCATTACCAGAATAGTGCACTCCATGATTTATGGAGAGTGGTTACAGGTACTAGGTGCATGGGACTTCTGCATTCTTCTTTATTCATGCATAAACTAAGATATTTTCCCTCCTGAGTCTCATTTTGCTGGATATCTCCATCCATTAGCTTTGTCTGCCTCAACTTCCTCTTCCTGACTTTTGAACAGAACTGCTGGGTTGGAGGTCTTTCACATTGGAACCATTTAAAGCTGCCTTAAGTGATGAGTAGAAAAAATTATGACATGATTTCATTGAGCAAGATGAAGTCTTGGAAGGTGACCATTTGCTCATTGTGCTTTCTAATCATGCTTAATGTAATTATATTGCTTTTTAATAATGCGAGAGTACTACTGCTAAAAACAGAGAACAAGTAAATGGCTACCTATTTAAGAGAGAACTGAAAAATTTCTCTTCATAATTACATTGTGTAAAGATTCTGACAAATAAAGGACTAGGTCACCTTTAAGGCATCACATAAAAGCTTAGAACTAAATTCTTAGTATGATGCCTGCCTCATGCTTAGAATATTCAAGTGAACTAGACATATAAGTAGTCACAATAGCTCGCATGACATGTTAGTTCTTATTATGTGCTTATTTTATGCTGCTTTTATGGTTGATCTTAGTAGATTTAAGAAAAAGACCTTGCTTAGGGTCTTTTTTTTTTTTTT